>JAUJYN010000014.1:3773984-3886807 GCA_030737835.1 Acorus gramineus
AAGAAAAGTACAAATAAGAAAAAGTGCCAGTGTAGGATTGTGTAAAGAAGGCACTCCATGGACGGACTCAAGCAAGCCGATAGACAGAGATGTCCCGACGACTGAACTTTAGACCCAACCGCTTACTTTACTGGTGGAGATAATTTATTTATTCATACCTTCCGCAGGAGTTTGCCGACCTTGCCCAAACAATAGAGCTGTGTCATGGAATAAAATAATAGTGATGTTTACCACTACACTAGTCGACCCTCCGCCTGTAGTTAAAGTTGCCGTTATGTTCGCCTAGGTGTTTCAGCTACCGCTGAACTCTCTAACCATGCAATGGTGGTGAGCTTTCATCATAAGATCCAGAAACGTAATTGCGGGCCTATATGCATAAAAAAGGAAATGAATCCTGAGAGAAAAGCAAGAAAGTAGAAAGTCTGGGGAAAATGATAAAGTTACGAGATTATTTCCAAGGAACTAGGTAGCGAGGTGCGTTAGCAAAGCCCACCGACATGTCCCGTCGTGGAGCGGCAATAAAAGCTTAGGCCACAGCCATAGAAGCTATTCTTTCACTCCGCCTATTACGTAAGAATGTACTACTCGAAACAAAGTCTGTGCTGGCAGGTTTGTTCTGAGGCATATGATCCTCACCACGACCCTCGTCCTATGCAGCTCACTCCGGCTTGAATCTCGTTATTTCCATTCTCTCGTGAATTATGACAAAAAAAAAGGTTAACCTAGAAAAAAGCTATACTATAACATCCAGGAGCGTGTCACGGAGTTGGAGACGGTGTTGCGGGTCAAGTTATCTCACTTCACACTTACTACCACGTAGAACTGTTGGTCTTTTCACCACGGTCAACCATACCGTATTTTTGTAAGGAAGTGCATTTTGGGGAACAAAGAAGAGACAAAGAAGAAATAGAGGAGCAGCGTGTCAAGCTCGTTACATGGGATTTCTCAAACATCGTATCGTATGTTCCGATTGAAAAACTAGATTCTCCTATTATCACACCCGAAGTTAATGGCTTTCCGATCGTCGTCGTCGAAGTGGTAAAATTCTATTGCGTCTCCCCAGCTCAGGAGTTTTCCCAGATACTGAAGTCAAACTCAGTTTGAAACAATTTCGAGACAAGCTCCCGATTATAATGATTTGAGGCGAGCGCAGTGAGTCTAACTGATAAATTCAAATTTAAATGTTGTTTTTAGGTAATTGAGAAATTGGCTAACTTTTCAATCACATTACTATTTTTCTTTTTTTTAATTAATATTGACTATTTAATTTCATTATTGTCTTATGGGCACTTGATGACAAAAAATCCCGGTAAAACGTAAATGCAAATCTTGTTTCAAAGAAAATAAGGAAATCTTGTGAATCAATAAAGAAATATGCTTACTTTTTAATGGTCTCATACTTTTCTTTACGAGTAAAACGACGGCATATATGTAACTCAAATTTATAGCCAAAAAGAAAACTGATAAATCATTACTTGAAGTCGTTTTTGTAATTTCTTTATTTATTTATTGACAACATTGTTTGTTATCTTTTTATTTATTATGGTTTTCAATTGAAATTTTAATCTCTTAACTGCGCTCCCGCTTCTATGCTAACTTATTCGCACGTTCTTTCCGACGGGAACAGGCGGTCAACTCTCACTAGAAGAAAGGTATTTTTAAGTCTATAGAAGAAGAATCAGCATAAGCCAGTGATTTGTCTCTATTCCGGTTCAATTTACGTTCTTAAACTCACGCCTAATAAGAAAGAATTCTATTTATATTTCTTTTTTCACTTCAATGACTCATTTAAGATGGTCTGCTTAAGACAGTTAAGTCATAATTCATAAAAAGTCCAGCCATATCCACATGTTTAATTTAAACAACAAGCTAACTTTCTTTGTTTATCGTGCTCCAGTAAGGCTTATACCTCTTTTATCTGCTTTCTTCAGGTATTAATCATATTTGAATACAGCTTCTAAAACACCTCTTGTTTACCAACTGACTCTGGTCCCTTGCCCCGGTATAAATATTAACAGAAATAAGGCGACTGAAAGGAGGGAAGCGACCAGCGGGTGTTGATAAACTGAGGAGCGTAAGCGGAGGTGCGACTAAGAAATATATTTATAGTTATGTGATCGAAGCCGATCGAAGTGAGTAGGAGCGACTTAAACAAAGACAGAATAAAATAATAAATTACAAAATGAATAACTTTAATAAACAGAATAAAATGAATTACTTATCTTCTTCCGCTCCCGCTGGTCGCTTCTATGTTTCACACCAGCAATGTTGTATATAAATTTAAAATAGTCTTTTTATCTTTTTCTCTTGATTCGAAGTATCAGCCAGTAAGCTCTTCAGCCCAATGCGCTTTACACGAAAAATCGCAGTACTTCAGTATAGCCGGATACTCGTAGGGTTAGAAAACTGATATAAAGGATAGGATAAAAAACTAATTTAAGCGATAATTAGATACGTTAAAGCACGGTAAAATAAAGAAATTTGCTTACTTTTTTATCATTACTTTATTCTGTCTTTTTAATTTCAATCTTTCATTATGGTTTTCAATTATAGTTGCTAACTTTTAGGCATATATAAAAACAGAAACTTTTTCATTGTAACAAAGAAAGAAATCTTTCAAATTCAAATCTTTTATTTAGGTTTTCAATTCTAGTTTATCCTTTTTATCCCGATTAAATGAAACTTTTTAATTACTGATAAATCAAACTTTTTTATTGAATTAATATTGGCTAAATAATTTAAATGTTGTTTTTAGGCGATAAAATCAATATTTCTTTTCAATTCAACTTTAAAATAAAGACGTCAAGAAATCTTTTTAATGAAAATCTGGTAGAGTAAAACGACGGATTAAATGCCACTGTTAGCACGGTAAAAGAAATCTTATAAATTGAAATTGAAATCTTGTATTATGGTTTTCAATTAAGTTTATGACAAAAAAGACCGGGAAAACGTCTACTTTTTTGAGTCCTAAGTCAATTCCCTAATAAAGACAGGGAAAACGTAAAGTTTAGGATTGAGAAATCTTGTATTACTTCGTAAATTATAGTTGCTAACGCATATATAAAAATAAAACTTTTCAATTTCTAAAGTCACTTTAGGTTAAAAAGCAGTTTATGACAAAAAACACCTTTAAAACGTCAACTTTCGTTTTTGTAGAGTCTGATCCTCATAGCTAAATTATAGTTGCTACTTATGGGAAAGTTTTTTATTTTTTAATTCAAATCATAGCTAAAAGCACTGTCCTACTAAAAAACACAGGGAGTGAAGCAAAGCGATACTCAAATCAACCGAATCGAGAGCTTGAAGGAAAATCTATAGAAAAGAGAAAACGTCAACTTTAGTATTGAGAAATGGGCTTAACGAAGTCAATTATAGTTGCTAGTCAAAATCACCGATAAAACTACAACTTATCAATTTCAATCATTACTTTAATTCATTTAGTTTTTGTTATTAATTTCCTTATCAATTTCTAAAGTCACTTTAGGTTAAAAATTACTAGACTACTCAAAATCCCGGTAAAGATGAAAGTTATAAATTGAGAAATGGGCTTATAAAAGGTGCGAAGGCGTAGCGGAAGAACTTTTTGTTTCTTACCCACTACAACTTTTAAATGTAAATCTCAATAAATCTTTAAAATTGGACTCAGAAAAAGACCGATTAAATTGAACTTCAAAAAGAGCTAAACGTACTAAAGAAAGAGATAAACTCGTTTTATATAGATTTGAGTCCATAAGAGATAAACGTACTAAAAATCCCGATTAAATTACACTGATAAATTGAAATCACTAAGCGTGAAGAATGAACTAAACTAAAAATTAAGCTAATCCTTAAAACACCTTTAAAACGTCAACTTTTCTCTTTTTTCATGATTCTAAATAAGGGAAATTCTTGTCGGGAAACTAGCAAGTTTGAAATTGATAAATAGGCTTATAGAAGGAAATTTCTATAGAATCGGGAGTGAAGCAAAGCGGAACTCAAATCACTATAAAAGTGTTCTTCCGCTACGCTTCTTTGCTTCGCACCTCCGTCACTCCAATGATATAGATTTGAGGGGGTGAAGAATGAGCCCTACTTGAAACAAGCTAAATCAAATCCTTAGTAAAAGAGTGAAGCAGCGAAACTCAAATCAATATAAAAAGAGCTGGAAGAAAATCAAACGAATAGGAAAACGTCAACTGATAAATTGAGAAAGTAGACTTACTTCGTAAATTAAGTTGATGCCTAAAAATCCCGGTAAAACGGAAATTCAAATCTTGTTTAAAAGAAAACTGATATTCAGTTAGGATAGGATTAATCTCATACTTTCTTAACGAACGTAGTGGAACTCTGCACAGCGGAACTAAAATCATTAGAATTAAAAACGACGTCATATATTTAACTAAAATGGAGAGCCAAAAATAAAACTTTTAAATGAAACGAAAGAAATTTGCTTACTTGTTTATTGAAATCTTGTTTCAAAGAAAAGAAAGAAATTGGCTTACTTATTAATTAAAATCTTGTATTCGGCACTAAATAATTATTTTCTTTAGGCGATAAAAGAACACTTTTTGCTTATTATCTTTAATTATGGATTTCCATTCCCTAAAAAGACAGGGTTTACGTCAACAAATAGATTGATAAATGAAAATCATAGCTAAATTCTAGTTGCTACCCACCGGGAAACAGGAAAAAGAAAATTCAAATCTTTAATTATGGTTAAAAATGAAGTTTATGCCTAAAAAGACAGGTAAAATCACACCTTTAAAACGTAAACTTTGAAATCAATAAATCTTTAAAAAGAAAATTACACTGATAAATGGAAAAAGAAAGAAATCTTTTTTATTGAAATTGCGAAATAAAGAAAATAAAACTAAATAATTTAGATATTGTTTTTAGGTTTTTAATCACTTTCCTACCCAAAAAGATAAGACTCACTGCGCTCGCCTCAAATCACTAATAAACTATATTAGAAACTTTGAAATTGATAAATGAATGGGCTTATAGAAGGTGTGGTGCGGAGCATAGTAGGAGCGGAAATAAGAACTGATATGGCTTTTATCTATGATTTGTGTTGGCTAGGGTCCGTAGCGATAGGCGAGCTTGCAAAGGTTATTAAAGAGCTAAGGGAGAAACAAAAAACAATAAATAACAAAATGAATTACAACAATAAAAAAAAAAGATAACAAACAAAACAGAATCAATAAATTAATAAATGAATTAATAAATTTCTTACAAAAAATACTGGAAGTAATGATTTAAAAGTTGACGTTTTATATAGGCCTAAAAGTTCATTATAAATATGTTTTTTGAATGAGGGTATGGTTTGAAAATAACTTTACTACTTTAAATCCCGGTAAAGATGAAAGTTAGAAATGAAAATATGGGATTCACTAAGTAAATTCTGTTTATGACAAAAAATACAGGGAGTGGAACGTAGTGGAACTCTAAGTTTAAAATGTCGATAAAATGCAACTTTCAAATTACAATTAAAATCTCATAACTCAGACTTTCTTTATGGACGATAAAATTACACTGAACAATGGCGATAAAAGAAAACTTTTTAAGAAAGAAATTGGCTTATGGTTTTCAATTAAGTTTATGACCCGCAATAAATAAATTAAAAAGGTTACTTATGGGGAAACAATGCTATATGCTCCCTTTATTTTTGATTTGAGGGGGTGAAGAATCCTGAAACAAGCGAACCTTTTCAATTAAAATCTTTAATTATGTTTTTAGGTTCACTGATAAATTAAAATTAAAAGAACTTATTTAAGAAAGAAAATCTGATAGAGGGACTTTATGTCGCGGATTAAATGCCACAACAAGCACGGTAAAATCAAGAAATGTGCTTCTTCCGCTCCCGCTGGTCGCTCCTACTCCTTTCAGTCGCCTTTTCAATTTAAATCTTTAATCTTGTTTTTAGGTCCCTAACAAAGACAGGTGCGTAGCATAAACGATAAAAGAAAACAGATATAATGCTTTTAAATGGGCTTAGGAAATTTGATTTTATTACGACTCCTCAAAATACCTATTAAATGACACTTCTCAATGAAATCACACTTTTTAATAAATAAATTGTCTTACAAAAGAATGAAAATCTTAACTCCCGATTAAATTACACTTTGAAATTATTATCTTGTTTTAGGGAAACTAGAAAGTTTTAGATTTCTAAATGCGCTTATAGAAGTAAATTAAGTTTCCTACCCGATAAAAGGTGTAAATAGGAGCGACCTTTGGTGTTGATAAACATCGGAACGCTAGTGGAGGAGCGCAAGCTTAGAAGCGACCAGCGGGAGCGGAGGTGTTGATAAACATCGGAACGCCAGTGGAGGGAGCGTAAAGATTAAAGAACGGAAGAAGCAAATTTCTTTATTAAAAACAAGATTATAATTTACGTTTTCCCTACTCTAATTTGAAACCATAATTATCGATATAAATGGAAAACCATAAGACGACGATTTAAATTTAAAGATTTATTGAGATTGAAAGATAAAAGTTTAAGAAAACCCGGTAAAAATGGTTGGGAGCTTGACTCAAATCCTTGGAAAAAGAACTAGATTTCAGTAGTGATTTCCAGATTCAAATGAAAAAGTTTAAGAAAACCCGTAAAAATTAGTAGGACAGTGTTTTTACTAGGGAATTCGAGATTTCTTGAAAAAAGTTGAAGAAAACCTCCGCTCCCGCTGGTCGCTTCTATGCTTCGCACCCGTGATTTTTCATAGGCCATAAGACAATATATTAATTTATTATATTTCTTGATTTATTAAAGATTTTAATTTCTTTATTTTACAATTTCTCAATTTTAAAGATTTATTGATTTACACAAGATTTTCCTTTATCGTTTATTTTACCAAATATCGTTACATATATTCCGTATCTAATTCGAGATAAACTCCAATTATTATAGATTATAGGGAACTTTAGTCGCTCAGGCTTAAATATGTACTTAATCTGTTTTTTTCCTCGTCTAGGTATGAGATTAAAATTTAAATTGTTTAGTGTGATTTTAAAGTTGCATTTTATCGTGCTAAATAATTATCTAACCCTAAGGCTGTTTTATTAGATTTCTTAGGTGCGGAGCATATTTCAAAGTTGTTATTTAAAAAGATTTATTGATTTCAAAGTAAGCAAATTTCTTTATTAACAAAGTGCAAAAAGTATAAATAATTATATGCCTAAAATCATTAGAACTAAGGTGCGTAGGCGTAGCGGAAGAACTTTAAACAAGCTCCCTAAGACTGTTTTATTAGTATAATCCGTCTCTTTAATTAAGAGATAAACTCCCTTAGTATGAAATATGAGAATTATGAGTATTTTCATTTTCATTTTTAAGTAAGCCAATTTATTTCTTTTCTCGTTTCATTGTTTAGTGTTCTTTTTAAAGAGATTAAAATTGAAATTAAAAAGTAAGGTGCGGAGCATAGGAGCGACCAGCGGGAGCGGAAGTGTGTTTTCATAGGAGCGTTAGCGGAAGTGTGAAACATAGAAGCGACCAGCGGGAGCCTTGAAACAAGCTAACTATTCTTCTTCAAAGAGGGTGACGAAGGAACACTCTTTTATTCCTTTCCATGATAGGGCTTGGTTGGTTTTTTGGTATGAGTGCTTTAGTCTCAGTAAAATCGTAATCTTATCTATTGTTTGGGATCATTACTATCTCATTCGTCGATCCTACAAGGTGATCCGAGCTACGTAACAAAAAGTAAAGAGTAGGTTGTTCGATCTAGGTTTTCTGTTGAAGGAAGACGGAGGCGCTAGGTTGATACTGGATTTTGCCCCAATCCTACCGATGTTTTTGTGTCAATTTATGAATAATTCTTTCCATAGTGACGGAGGTGCGTAGCATCTTTTCGACGTTTGGTATTCTGTTTATTTCAGTTTACGATCGATCAAATGTTAAGTGTATGTCGGTCAGTGGTTTGAGCTCTCCACACCATACCATAACCATATGTTGTAGATAGGTGCGTAGCATACAAAGAAACGATAGATGATAGAGGGCGACGAAGGAGCGGTAGATAGATAGAGTAAACTCCTTTTCACTTGATTTTTCTAGTGCACTTTGACCGATACGGTATCAGACCTCGCACCTCCCGATATACTCGAATCCAGAAGATGCTGAACTATATATTCTACTCCCAATCACTACTTTTAAAAATCAATAAAATAAAGAAAGTATCTAAGAAAGTCAAAGTCGTCTACATGAACTGTAGCAGCGGTGTGGTCTGGTCTGTAAATCAATATGATTCAAACATAGACTGATCTCTTTGTTGAACACACGAAATTACGTATCTTAATGTAAGAGGTGCGTTAGCATTTTCGAAGAGAGGAAGAGCAAAGTGAGTACCAAACGTAGACCGTGGATCACGACCAAAGGCGACCTAAGAGTGAAAAAATGATAACAAAACCTCGATTTCTATCTTTTGCCTTGTAGAACCGAATGATAGAAGCCCTTCAATATTCAATCTGGCTTGAAGCGAGACTACAATGTCCAAACGAAAGAGAAAGCGATTCACTTATTGCATAACCCTCACTTCTGCTGCTAATCATTCGTAAACGAGCATAAACCAACGCGGCTAAACAGTCGCCCATGTAAAGACATTAAATCTTAAAGACGACAATAGATACGAAGTGAAGTGAGATTGCACGGGCGAACGATACAACGAGATTTTAATAGTGTGAGGGAATGTCATATACGTATTGGTTTTATATCCGATACATAGAATTGAGACTATGAGTCAGTTCGTAGTGCTTTGTACAGTACGTATTTCGTATGTATATTCCAAGTCCACATCGAGAAGTTAGTAATAGGTGGTCTCGGGTCCTTGTTGGGGATCTCTTTTCTTTGTATACCGAATATGTTTATTCACGTTTGTATTTTGTCTGATCTTCCTTGTTTTCTTTATAACAAAGTATTTTAGAATTATCCCTCATATAAATTTAATTACTACTCGTCCGTTCCGTAAACTCAACCATGATGATGACATGACGCCCGCTCGGGTGTAAGCGTAAGCGCAATATCAATCAGTCAGGTGACCGAAGGTGTGGTGCGAAGCGACGAAGGGATAGGTCTATTATTCTAGTAAATTCAGCATTTTTCCTTGCTTATTCCATGTTATGTTATGTTGTTCGCGTTTTCTTTTAAAAAGTTATTCAGTTCTTTTTTTCTATCACTGGTTAACCCCTCGCCTAACAATCGTAAAAGGTCTGGATTTATATTATTCAGGATGTCTTTTTCATATTTATTTATTTTATCTAATGGCATTCGATCACAGAATCCATTGACAGCAGCATAAATTACTAGAATTTGTTTTTCAATTGTTAATGGTTCATATTGCGGTTGTTTTAGAACTTCAGTTAGCCTAGCACCTCTATTTAGTAATGACTGAGTCGCGGCATCTAGGTCTGAACCAAATTGAGCGAATGCGGCCACTTCCCTATATTGTGCTAATTCTAGTTTTAAACTCCCGCATACTTGTTTCATAGCTTTCAACTGAGCGGCAGACCCGACTCGACTGACAGATAATCCAACGTTAATAGCTGGTCTAATTCCGCGATAAAAGAGCTCTGTTTCCAAACAGATTTGTCCATCCGTAATGGAGATCACATTGGTAGGTATATACGCCGATACGTCTCCAGCTTGTGTTTCAATGACTGGTAAAGCGGTCAAGCTACCTGCCCCTGTTTGATCCGATCGTTTTGATGCTCTTTCTAATAGACGTGAATGTAAATAGAATACATCTCCTGGGAAAGCCTCACGGCCTGGTGGTCGGCGTAACAATAAGGACATTTGTCGATATGCCACTGCTTGTTTACTCAAATCATCATATATTATTAATGCGTGCATTCCATTATCTCGGAAGTATTCCCCCATGGCACATCCAGAATATGGGGCAAGAAATTGAAGAGGAGCTGGATCTGAAGCGGTGGCTGCTACAAGAATTGAATATTCCAAGGCTTGATTCGCTGAAAGAATCTGTACTAATTGTGCTACAGTCGAACGTTTCTGTCCAATCGCTACATAAACACAATATAATTTTTCTTGCTCATTACCCCTGGAGTTCAATTGTTTTTGATTTAAGATAGTATCGATAGCAATAGCTGTTTTTCCTGTTTGTCTGTCTCCGATGATCAGTTCTCGTTGACCACGGCCTATGGGAACTAGACTATCTACTGCTTTTAACCCTGTTTGCATAGGTTCGTGTACAGATTTACGTTCAATAATCCCAGGCGCTTTCACTTCCACACGTTTTCGTTCGTAATCACTTAAAGCTCCTTTTCCATCAATAGGTACTCCCAATGCATCAACCACACGGCCTAACATTGCCTTACCTACAGGAACATCCACAATAGATCCAGTGCGCTTGACAAGATCTCCCTCCTTAATTGCGGTATCACTACCAAATATCACTATACCCACATTTTCATTCTCCAGATTTAAAGCGATTCCCTGTACACCATTGGAAAATTCAACCATTTCTCCAGCTTGAATCTCATTCAAACCGTCTACGCGGGCAATACCATCCCCAACTGAGATCACTCTACCAATCTCATCCACTTTAAACGAATTGTAAAAGTTTGTAATTCTACCTTCTAAAAAAGTAGTAAGTTCAACAGTTGATGGATAAAATTCCATAATCAACAAATAAAGAAAAGATGCAAAAAAGGAAATACCGCTTTACACACAGACATTTATTGAAAAATTCTTTTCTCTGGTCGTTTGTTTGCGTTGTTTTGCTAATCAAAATATCATATATAAATAGTCGCTTTAGAGTAGTAAAAAGAAGAATGAACATTCATTATGCCCTTACCTTAAGTAGTTAGTCGCTTTAGTACAATCGTATTTTGTCTATATAATATAATACGACATTCCTTTCCCCTTGACTTTAATACGAACAGATATGTTCCATCGAAAAGTTGTAGATAATCGTTGTTTTATCTTTAATTTCTCTTTTGTCTCGAAACCAATATAAACCAAAAATACGGATCCAAACCGGGGTCTAGTGGAGCCGGTAACTCGTAGGGCCAAAACAAGAGGAAAGGAACATTAAAGAAAAACAAAGATCTAAGAACATGAACTGAGACAATGAACTGATCGAATTCCCATAAATCACTCAGTAAATCCGGGAAGATAATTAGAATGAAGGTAAAATAGTATTTCATGGTCATAGTTCAGTGAAATAGCTCAATTACCCGGGTCCGCACTTGCCTTGGATTTGGATGCTAAACACTAGAATTCTATGTTTATCAACACCTCACTATCATTCTATTAATCACACCTCAACACCCGCTGGTCGCTCCTCTTTTCATTACTTTAAATACTGACAGAAATGTTGTAATTAAATTCTAAATAGTCTTTTCATTTCTCAAAGTCTCTTTCTTAGCAAGTAGTTAGCTCAAGAGCCCAATGCGCATCACAGAAAAGGATTCAATGAGTAATCCTGTGGAGCCGGATACTCTATGGGTACGAAAACTGATACCGAGATAAAGAGTGAGGAGACTGGATTAAGAACTTGATTTCTGGACGACGGATTAAGTACATAAAACGGCCTGAGGGGCAGATAATTAGATACACAAAAGAATGGTAAAAATGGAGAAATTGGCTTACTTTTTTCTTTAAATCTTGTCTTCCATTTTTATGTTGTTTTTAGTTAGCTTGTTTCAAGGTAGACATAAAGTCCCGAAAATAGAGTTCGCTTGCGCTTCACTCTTATTATATGGATTTGACATAAAGTCCCTTAATTAGTTCTTCCGCTCCCGCTGGTCGCTTCTATGCTTCGCACATTCTTCACTCCCTCAAAGAAATAGAATTGGGAGCGAAACTCAAATCCTTGGAAAACGAGCTTTCATAAAATCCTTGGGCTTGACTCTTAACAAAATAATTGGTAGTGAAGCGCATCGGAACTCTTTTCTATAGAATCAGGAGATTCATTGCTTACTAATTGCACCACCATGGGGTCATTGAAGTGGTTGAGTCGGATTTAGTGACGAACAATTGAATCCTCCCACAGAGACTAACCGAGCTTTACGCTACGTAGACTGAACTCGGCCACTGGTTCTAGGTCGTTGTTCTTTGTTCCAACTTTGGTTCTTTGTTTTGGTCTTTTATTCTCTGTCCTGGCTCTTGTCGCTATGTCTAGGTCTTTCAGCTATAGTCATTATCGATTGAAGATAGAGACAAAGTAGATAAAGCATAAGACTTTGTTGCATCTTCTTTTTTCATTAGCCCTCCCTACGATCGCCTTCGTCAATCGTCACCCCCGTCTCGTAAGCGAGGCTCTCGAATCGTACTTCAAATAAATAATACTTCTTTTCGATCGGTGCTTTATCCGAAAGGCTCGTCCGAGCTAGACCTTCTAAAGGCGATGTTAATCGTTGAATTTGGAACTTCCTACAAACTTCTACAAACTGATTGCAACTTGAATAAACTTTATCGAAAGGTCTAGATAGGTTTAGGGTTGGTTTTCCTAGATTTGAAGTAGGGTCGTGCGGTAATTAAATTCACATTCTATAGCCGTCGAGAGCAAGACGCACGGTCGCCTACGGTCTCCTCACTGAGGGAGTTTATCTCGCTTTCTGTTTTACTCCCAAAAGGTCCTGAAAGATTACCTACTTTAGCTCGTCACGAAGGCAGGGATAGTCACTGAAAGGCCAATCGATAAATAAAAAACTGTATCCTCATTTTCGTCTTTTTTTAATTAGGGTATGGTTTGAAATGAAGTTTATGCCCCAAAATCCCAGTAAAATGAAAGTTGTTTATTTAAAGATCGCCTAACGTCAGCCTTTGGTCGCCTTACTCGATGTCTTGCCAGAGTCGATCTCTCTCTTAGGGCGAGCGAAGTGAGTCAGGACAAAGCACTGATCGAATTAAGTTATTTGATTCCAGGAATTGATAGAACTTCAACACTTCAGGCGAACAGAGGTGACCTACAGAAGAAAGCCATCATTGTTGTTTCGACCGTAAGGCGGCAAGTCCGGCTTTTTGTGGGGTGATGATTGATGATCCGGGTGTGGACGTGCCGAAGGTCCCAACGAAGGAAGTAGGCATACCAGCAGTCTTTCCTCGACGTTTCTGATTGGCTCTTATCCTTGATCGACAGTGAGTAGTGAATGTCTACGAATACGGGGCATCAGAGAATAGGTTGTTTTGTAGATTCTGTCAGAGAACGTAGCGTCCCTCGATTATATTCTTATGTCGGATAAAAATGAAAATACAAAAAGCTTTAGAGACAAAAAAGTATTATTATTAAGAATTATTTTGTATCTCGATAACACGAAGCAATAAACATAATTTCATCTTTTTTGTACACTCATCTGTAATTCTGTGAATCAGAGACTCAACATTGTTATCGCAAGAATTTCAAAACCTTATGGACAACCCGATATTCTTGCTGAATACATAGCTTTACAACTAAAAAATAGAGTTTCGTTTCGAAAAGCAATGAAAAAAGCTATTGAATTGACTGAACAAGCAGATACAAAAGGAATTCAAATTCAAATCGCAGGACGTATCGATGGAAAAGAAATTGCACGTGTCGAAGTTACAAAAAGAGCTAAAATTGATCATTGTTTTCCATAAAGTTATTACTATCTATGGGGATTTGGATATTTGTAGACGAGGAATAATGGTCCTTTACACGCCTTGCCGTTCTATCCGGAGAAAAATGTAAAACTGTTTTGATCATTATTTCTCGCACTAAAAATGAGCAATTATAATTATATATTTCGATTAACCGTTTCATTTGGTAGAAGTGCTATGCTTAGTGTGTGACTCGTTAATTTTTCTTTAGATTTATTAGGATTCAAAAAATGGACCGGACCGTTATGAACCAATAACTATAGAACTAATAACCAACTTATTGCTTCGTGTTATCGAGATACAAAAGAAGAGTTGCTATATGATGTATCAATCATATAGTTATAGCAACTGAAATACTATTTATTTCCCTAAAAGAAAAATCAATCTTATTATGGGTTATGAAAAAATGGGTATGTGGATAAATGAAAGGGTGAGAGAAAGAGAGAAGGAGAATCTCAATGATATATGATTCTAATATGTATGGTCTATGAATCACCTCCTAAAAGGCAATGTGATAACGCATCAATTCAATACCCATAGGAAAAATACAAATAATAAAGAGCCCCACAAGTCAATAGAGACTGAGAAGATTGACTCGGGAACTTAGTTGGGAGCTCCATTGCAGAGTTCAGGCCTAGCCATGAATAGAGAAGCTATAGGAACGATGGAACCTGTGACTGCATAAGATTCTATTGAATGAAAACGAATTCTAATGATTCATTAGGAACCGATTGATTTATTCGTAGAGGTCATACATACGCTACGAGTGAAGCAGGAAAGAGTCAATATTCGCCCGCGAAAGCCTTATTGAATTCAATATTTTGGGCATTAAAGTAAAAAAAAAAAAAAAACATTATCCATAATAAATTAAATAGAACGAAGTTAAATAATGAGAAATAAAAATCTATATCTAGATCTTGTATATACAGCTTCCTACATAACAGATTAAATATCAACAAATACCACGCTTTTTTGTATTATTCATTAAATACACCTGTATCTGTAATATTTTTGAATTCATATTCATTCGCGAGGAGCTGGATGAGAAGAAACTCTCATGTCCGGTTCTGCAGTAGAGATGGAATTGAGAAATAACCATCAACTATAACCCCAAAAGAACCAGATTCCGTAAACAACATAGAGGAAGAATGAAGGGAATGTCTTATCGAGGTAGTCATATTTGTTTCGGAAGATACGCTCTTCAGGCACTTGAACCATCTTGGATCACATCTAGACAAATAGAAGCGGGGCGAAGGGCAATGACACGATATGCACGTCGTGGTGGAAAAATCTGGGTACGTATATTTCCAGACAAACCCGTTACAATAAGACCCGCGGAAACACGTATGGGTTCGGGGAAGGGATCCCCCGAATACTGGGTATCCGTTGTTAAACCGGGTCGAATACTTTATGAGATGGGTGGAGTATCAGAAACTGTAGCCAGAGCGGCTATTTCAATAGCCGCGTCCAAAATGCCTATAAGAACGCAATTTATTATTGCGGGATAGATAAGGAGTGTGGAAACAAAGATAAAGGGTATTTATTTAGGATTCAAAATACAAACGGACAATATCGAGCAACAAAAATGATATGATTCAACCTCAGACCCTTTTAAATGTAGCGGATAACAGCGGGGCTCGAGAATTGATGTGTATTCGAATCATAGGAACCAGTAATCACCGATATGCTCATATTGGTGACGTTATTGTTGCTGTAATCAAAGAAGCAGTACCCAATATGTCTCTAGAAAGATCAGAAGTGGTCAGAGCTGTAATTGTACGTACATGTAAAGAACTCAAACGTGACAACGGTATGATAATACGATATGATGACAATGCAGCAGTTGTCATTGATCAAGAAGGGAATCCAAAAGGAACTCGAGTTTTTGGTGCGATCGCTCGGGAATTGAGACATTTGAATTTCACTAAAATAGTTTCCCTAGCTCCTGAGGTATTATAAATAGTGGTAGATGATGCTACACTAGGATATCTGATATAGATCAATTAGTAGATTGTGTCTCACGCATATATCTTTACTTTACTAATTCATAAAAAAAAAAATAATGAAAAACCTAACACGCTGATTATATCAAAATTTGGAGTACCTATAATTATAGTTCGTCATGGGTAAGGACACTATTGCCGATATAATAACTTCTATAAGAAATGCTCAAATGGCTAAAAAGGGGACAGTTCGAATAGCATCTACGAATCTTACCGAAAACGTTGTTAAAATACTTCTGCGAGAAGGTTTTATTGAAAACGTTAGAAAACATCGGGAAAGTAATAAAGATTTCTTGGTTTTAACCCTGCGACATAGAAGGACTAGGAAAGGGATATATAGAACTATTTTAAAGCGTATCAGCCGACCTGGTTTACGAATCTATTCCAACTATCAAGGAATTCCCAAGATTTTAGGCGGAATAGGGATTGTAATTGTTTCTACTTCTAGAGGTATAATGACAGATCGGGAGGCTCGACTACAGGGAATTGGAGGAGAAATGTTATGTTATATATGTTGATTCTTCTCCTCTGGTATCCGAATTTGATCCGCAACTTCCTAGTATTTTTTTGTGAAAAAGAGAGGAAAGCGGGTTGTATGTATAATAGCACTACTCCTACATTAGTGGAGACTTAAAGGGGGTTACCTGTAATGAAAGAACAAAAATTGATTCATGAAGGTTTAATTACTGAATCACTTCCTAATGGTATGTTTTGGGTGCGTTTAGATAATGAAGATCTGGTTCTAGGTTATATTTCTGGAAGGATCCGACGCAGTTCTATACGGATACTACCGGGAGATAGAGTCAAAATCGAAGTAAGTCGTTATGATTCAACCAGAGGACGCATAATTTATAGACTTCGCAATAAAGATTCGAACGAGTAAATAAATGGTTTTTAACACAAAATGGTCCGCTATCTTAAACTAATCTATCTGAGATGATAAAATATGACAAAAACTATACCAAGAATCGGTTCACGTAGGAATGGACGTATTGGTTTACGTAAGACTGGACGTAGAATACCAAAAGGAATTATTCATGTTCAGGCAAGTTTCAACAATACCATTGTGACTGTTACAGATGTTCGGGGTCGAGTAGTTTCTTGGTCCTCCGCCGGTACTTGTGGATTCAAAGGCACAAGAAGAGGGACGCCGTTTGCGGCTCAAACCGCAGCGGGAAATGCTATTCGTACAGTAGTAGATCAGGGTATGCAACGAGCAGAAGTTATGATAAAAGGTCCTGGGCTCGGAAGAGACGCAGCATTACGAGCCATTCGTAGAAGCGGCATATTATTAAATTTCGTACGTGACGTGACCCCTATGCCACATAATGGATGTAGACCTCCTAAAAAAAGACGTGTGTAGAAATTATAATTGAATAGATTTTAAGAGAAATAAATGATTCAATGATCTGATCAAATCAAAATATTAGTATGGTTCGAGAGGAAGTAGTAGGATCCACTCGGGCACTACAGTGGAAGTGTGTTGAATCAAGAGCAGACAGTAAGCGCCTTTATTATGGTCGTTTCATTCTGTCCCCACTTCTGAAAGGACAAGCCGATACTATAGGTATCGCCATGCGAAGGGCTTTACTTGGAGAAATAGAAGGAACATGTATCGCACGTGCAAAATCTGAGAAGGTACCACATGAATATTCTACGATAGCGGGCATTGAAGAATCAGTACATGAAATTTTAATGAATTTGAAAGAAATTGTATTGAGAAGTAATCTTTATGGAACTCGAGACGCATCTATTTGCGTCAGAGGTCCTAGATGCGTAACTGCTCAAGACATCATCTCACCACCTTCCGTAGAAGTAGTTGATACTACACAACATATAGCTAGCCTGACGGAACCGATCGATTT
The DNA here is from genome assembly GCA_030737835.1 of Acorus gramineus. Lineage (NCBI taxonomy): Eukaryota > Viridiplantae > Streptophyta > Magnoliopsida > Acorales > Acoraceae > Acorus > Acorus gramineus. The sequence goes on from JAUJYN010000014.1 coordinate 3,791,405, forward strand.
GTGTATTGGATTACAAATCCAGAGGGATCGCGGATATCGTATGAAAACCACAAAAAACTCTCAAGATGGAAGTTATCCGATAGATGCTGTATCCATGCCCGTTCGAAATGCGAATCATAGTATTCATTCTTATGGAAACGGTAATCAGAAACAAGAGATACTTTTCCTCGAAATATGGACAAATGGAAGTTTAACTCCTAAAGAAGCACTTCACGAAGCTTCCCGTAATTTGATTGATTTATTTATTTCGAGGAAAATCAAAACAGGTTTACTGTACCCCCTTTTACCTTTCCTGATAGATTGGCTAATCTAAAGAAAAACAAAAAAGAAATTGCATTGAAATGTATTTTTATTGACCAATCAGAATTGCCTCCCAGGACCTATAATTGTCTCAAAAGGTCCAATATACATACATTATTGGACCTTTTGAGTAACAGTCAAGAAGATCTTATGAAAATTGAATAGAAGATGGAAAACAGATATTGGACACTCTACGGAAGCATTTCGCAATTGATTTACCTAAGAATAAGTTTTAAATACAAGGACAGAATAAAATTCGTTTTGAATCTTCAGCACAATCCATATATATATTCGGATTGAATACCTAATAAAATTTGAGAAATGTATCTAGGGAGGATTCGCTTTGAAGCGACTATTCCATTCCCTAGATACATATGTTGTAGTATTTACCGGTTCAATCGATTTAAAAAAGACCTAAAGTTAGGGATTTATCAATAGGTAATGTGGCTCCAATACCTAACCAAAGGGCTACTGCAGTACCGATCAAAAAGACTGTTGTAGCTACTGGACGACGAAAGGGATTTTGGAATTTATTAACATTCTCCAAAAAGGGTACTGTAAATAATCCCAGCGGTACTGAAGCCATTAAAAGAACACCCAGTAACTTATTGGGAACTGTACGGAGTATTTGAAATACGGGAAAAAAGTACCATTCGGGTAATATTTCCAAAGGAGTTGCAAATGGATCCGCCGGTTCACCAATCATTGATGGTTCTAGAATCGCTAGGCCCACATTACACGCAATAGTACCTAAAATTACTACTGGAAAGATATATAAAAGGTCGTTGGGCCACGCGGGTTCTCCATAATAATTATGGCCCATCCCTTTAGCCAACTTAGCTCTTAATACAGGATCATTCAAGTCAGGTTTCTTTGTTATTGGGATAGGTGAATTCTTATAAATCCATCCCCCTACGGAACCGGACATGATAATTTTTCATCATCCGGCTCGAGCAAGAATCAAAGGAATGCAAGAAATGGATCCCTAGAAAATATATATTTGGCCCTATCTACACATATACAATGATTCTATGTAAGAAAAGATTTACCGGATTCTGTTTTACAAAGCTGGAACCATGCATTGAAAGGCATTCCGTTCTTACAGGTAAATGCTCAATACCCAAGTAGGCTTACAAACTTGATCGTGATCAAGTGCTTTTTGGATCGTCTCATGTCTTGTAATTTGTGCTTATCCCCACACTATTTCGAATCTTATTACATACAAAGGATTTACTTGGTACTAACAAAGTCTAGCCTCTGCTCTTCCTTAGATCCCTTGTTTCACTCCGATAGTATCATAGATCGGTGGGATTAATGCAGAAGAAATAAATGCATTTCCCTACTATTAAGTATGTGGAATAGATAGAACATAATCTGGATCATTCCATATCACTTATTCTACGGGATCTTACGGAGCCTGTTCATGCATCACATGATTCAGGTATGATCATAGAAAAGATTCTCCTCAAGCGAACCGGCCTATGCTATGCTCCGCGGGGGGAATTATGCGGTGGTTGGATACGGAGACACATTGGGTTCGGAATTCCAATGTGGCGGATAAAATTATATATCTGCACGGCCCAATCAATAGTTCAAGTCACACACTCCCATAATCCATCTTCTCTTCGGAGAATTCACTTCAAACTATTCGTATTAAAGAAAGAATACTTCGTAGTTGAATAGAAATATCCAAATAACATGTCTTATTATTTTTAATAATTCATATTTGTAGCAATGAAATACTATTGTTCCTCCCCCAAATAATATATGATCGATTACAAATATCTAAGATCTGTATGCTCTATAAAGGACCTGAAATCCCTTGCTTACGTATCATTGGGAAGTGCATTAACATAAATACGGCAGTAAGAAGAGGTAAGACAAAAGTGTGTAAACTATAAAAACGAGTCAAAGTGGATCCCACACTAGCACTTCCACGTAATAACTCTACCAAAGGAGATCCTATTACAGGAATAGCGTCAGGTACGCCTGTAACAATTTTGACTGCCCAATAACCGATTTGGTCCCAAGGTAAAGAATAACCAGTTACACCAAAAGATGCAGTCAATACACCCAGAACCACACCTGTAACCCAAGTCAATTCACGGGGTTTTTTAAATCCACCTGTAAGATACACACGAAATACGTGCAGGATCATCATTAGTACCATCATACTTGCTGACCATCGATGAACTGATCGTATTAACCAACCAAAGTTGACCTCAGTCATTATATATTGAACAGATGCAAAACCACTCTACTCTTTCGTTCTGGAAACACGTCTTCCTATTCCATCTTTTCCCGAATCAAGCGAAAGTCTCGGATAGAGCCCCGATCGGCAGATGAAAGAGAAGAAAATAGAGGGAGTGAAGCGAAAGCGAACTCTGCACAGCGGAACTCAAATCATTATTACAAGAGTGAAGCTTATACAGCGGAACTCAAATCATTAGAATAGGAGTGAAGCGAAAGCGAACTCTGCACAGCGGAACTCAAATCCATATAATAAGAGTGAAGCATATACAGCGGAACTCAAATCATTAGAATAGGAGTGAGCGCAGCGAAACTAAAATCTATATCATTAAAATCAATAAATTCAATTTCATGAAAATCACACTTTTTAATTTGCTTACTTTTTAATTCAATTACACTTTATAATCGAAAACTGATAAATGGTAAAATAAAGAAATTCAAATCTTTAATGAAATCAATAAATCTTTAATTATGGTTTTTAATTATAGTACATAAACTTTTAGATTTCAATTTATATCTCATATTTCATACTTTCTTTCTTAACTCAGAAAAACACGGATTAAATGAAAATAAGTCGACTCCGAAACGATAAAACTTTTTAATTAGCTAACTTTTTTCTTTAAATCTTTCATTTAGGTTTGAAAAGCACTTTACTACCCCCTTTCAACTCTTTTGTAGACTTACTTCGTCGAGACAAGCTCCCTCCTTAAAAGACAGGTGCGTAGCAGAACATAAATAAATTTCTAAATCTTTAAAATTTAAATGAAAGAAAACTTTTTTATTTAAATCGGAAGTATTATAAGTTATTTATTTTTGTAATTCATTTAGTTATTTATTTATTGCTTTTTAATTTCTAAATCTTTGAAATTGAAATCTCATAATCTGATAGAGGTGCGTAGCATATGTCGCGGAATATATTACAAAATAATTGAGAGCCAAAAAGAAAACTTTAAAATGACTTCTAAATGACACTTTTAAATGGACGATAAAATCACACTTAAAAATATCAATGTTGTATCAAGTTTTCAATTCAAATCTTGTTCATCAAGAAATCTATAAAAAGGTGTAAATAGGAGCGACCTTTGGTGTTGATAAACATCGGAACGCTAGTGGAGGTGTAAATAGGAGCGACCAGCGGGAGCGTAAAGAGCGGATTAAGGAACGGAAGAACCTTTCAACAAGCTCCCTCACCTGACCTGACGGATCGAATCGATAAGCTATTTTATCACGTTTCTAATTTCCCGTTTTATAAAACCTTCCTTCTCTTCCATCCGTAGTTATTTTACTGTCCTTTCTCTCCTTTCTTGTTGATATTTTATCCACTTTCATGAACTTAATAATAGATGTAAAATATATAGTATATTGGAAGAAAGAGGACTACAAATAGGGGATATAACAACCTAAGGCATCGGAAAAGACCTAAAGAATTGACTTTCTTAGTCGTATAGGAAAAAGTGTTTATTCGACTAAAGCGTGACGAGTTAAGTCTTGTGAAAAGCTAAAAGTATAAAGATTATTGGACCTAAACTATCTGACCAATCTCAATGCCTACTTCCTTCGCAACCTTTCTCCGTGGTGTTGTCTGTCGGATTAGAGCGACCTTACGACGCGCGCGATTCGCTTTCTTCTTTTACAAAGCCATTGTCTTTCTTCTTCTAACATGCGAGCTGGTGTGGACTCTCTCTCTTCGAACTGCTGATATAGGCGGATTGCTATCTTACTCTTTCGGTAATAAAGAATCACTGGTACCAAAGACGACTGCACGAAATACCTGTCTTTTACGGCCACGAGAACAAACAAAAGCGGAGTTATGGCATTAATAAATGTTTGTAGTATCCCTTTGTCTCTTTCTTTCATCACCTTTTTCGGCAATGGATAATCAATCTTTATAACAAGAGTCCACACATACGAGGGCTTAATCCCAAAGTGGTGGCCGGGGATGACTTTGGAGCCTACGAGTCAATACCAAAACAAAAAAAGAAAGACCATCGTGGAGAGCGAGGGCAGGGCATACAAACCTAAGGTAGACGTAGAGCTAGAGAGAAGTGAAGAAAAAGCGGAAACGAACCGATTAAGTAAGGAACGACGTGGAGATGGGAACGCAACAGAAAGAGGGCAAATCAAACTTTTTATATTGAGAAATTAGCTTACTTTTTAATGAAACGATAAAATAACACTTTAAAATTTATAAACGATAAAATCAATAAATATTTTTTAATAAAACGAAATGGTTTTTATGGCTTTTAAATTTCAATGTTGTTTTTAGATAGGCGTATCTCATACTTTCAGGACGAGTAAAACGACGTCATATATTTAACTAAAATTGAGAGTTTCTACCATTTCAATTTAAATCCTTTTCAATTAAAATGAAAATACTAAGAATTCTAATATTTCTGTACGAGCGACATAAAGTATTTCCCTTAAGAGACCCTACACGATATAAAGTCCCTAAACTAAAAATCATTATAATTAAACAATACGGAATATATGAAACTTAAAGCACGGTAAAAGAACAACTAAATAATGGTATAGGTGCGACGTAGGAGCAAATCTATATCAATAAAAACAACGGATTAAATACATATTTCGGCCTTAGTTAGCTTGCCTCAAATCTATAATAACGCTCGCCTCAAATCTATAATAATTGGAGTTTATCTACAATTAGATACGTACAATCAAACTTATAGGTTTCAATGTTGTATCAAGAATAAAACTTTAAATCTTGTTTTACTTAGTAAATTTAGTCGGGAAACAGGTGCGTAGCATATTTATAAATGCAAATCATAGCGAAAATATAGTTCTTTAAAAATGCGATAAAAGGTGTAAATAGGAGCGACCATAGGAGCGGAGCTTAGAAGCGACCAGCGGGAGCGGAAGTGAATAAACTGAGAAGCGTTAGCGGAGGTGTTGATAAACATCGGAACGCTAGCTACGGTGTAAATAGGAGCGACCAGCGGGAGCGTAAAGAGCGGATTAAGGAACGGAAGAACTAATTAAGGGATCTTAAGGTAGCCAGGAAATATACTTAGAGGTAGCTCAACTCTAATCCATGTTTCTCGGTTATAAACGTTATTTTCTTTTTTAATAAATCAATTACGTTTTACCTTAGTCATAAAGTTATTCTATAGTGTAATATATTCCGTTGTTTTACTCTAACAGATTGAATATCTGAAGTATGATATTTATACTCGTTTATACTTTATATCTGTTTTATCACCCCTCGAGTTACCGGCTCTACGGAAGTACTTAAATTTTTCCTTCTAAGTGTAAAGCGCATTGGGCTGAAGAGCTTACTGGCGGATACAAAGCAATCACGAATATATATATATTTACAACATTTATTCCAGTATTTAAAGTATATCATTTCTTGTGTTTAGTTATTCTTTTTTGTAACTTTATTTATCAATTTCTTTATGAATTTGGTTATTCTTATTATTTATTCCCTTGAAATCTGAGCTAAAATCTAGTTTCTCTTACACGTAAAGTTGTTTATTTGGTTTCAAATGAAGTTTATGATAATATAGAGCTTGACTCAAATCTATATAATAAGAGTTAGCGACTAAAATCAATATTTAAAGAGCGGCGCCTCCCGAAAAAGAGCTATAAGAAAATCCATGTTTATCGAGTGAGCGTAGCGAAACTCTAACCAAACGAAAAGTATAGATGAAACTTTTTTCTTATTTTAATGATTCTCCTACGCTCCCGCTGGTCGCTCCTATGCTACGCACCTAGCTAAAATTGAGTTACTACTAAAAATCACGGGTTTTCTTTAACTTTGTTATTTATATTTGGAAATCAGAGCTAAAATCACTATGCTACTAAAAATCACGGGAAACTAGCAACAATAACATAAAAATCTGGGTTTTACTAAGTCGAGTTCCGCTGTGCTTCACTCCCTACTACAAATCAGTGTCCTACTATTTTTACCGATAAACTAGCAATAATAAAATTTAAATCATGAAATCACTAAGTAAATTACTGTCCTAGTCATTTTCCCGGGAAACTATCAAGTTTAAAAACTATAAAGTAGACTTACTTCGTCAAATTACTTTACTACTTTTTATGCCGTTAAAACGTCAAGTTTTCAATTTCAATAAGAGATAACCGGGCGTTAGAAGAGTTTAAAGCTATACCCTCTCTTACTTAATTTAGGGACTTTCTTTCTTTTTTATTAATATTGGCTTTTCAATTTAAATGTTGTTTTTAGGTAAATTATTAGAACTTGATTTCATACCTTCTAATCGACAGAATATATTTTACTTTTAATGAAATCACACTAAATAATTTTTATATTGTTTTATGGTTCAAAATGAGAGTTCGTCCAATTGGTTTGATTAAAGTTTTTTCTGAAAATATGGGATTCACTAATGATCACTGCGCTCGCCTCAAATCAACTAATTAAATTGAGCCGGGAAAACGCAACTTTGAAATTGAAATTGAGAAATCAGAGCTAAAATATAGTTGCTATTAAAAATCACGGGACTTTATAATTTGAAAATGGGTTTTACTAAGGTGCGACGTAGGAGCAAATCAACCGAATAAGAGTGAAGTAGCGGAACTCTTTCAACTTATTCAAAATCACTTTCTTACAAAAAACACCGGGGAGCTTGTTTCAAGGCTCCCGCTGGTCGCTTCTATGCTTCGCACATGCTTCACCCCCTCAAATCATTAGAAAATTAGTGATAAACAGCGGAACTCAACGAGAAAAGAAAGAACTGAAAACTGCCTGAGGGAGCTTGTTTCAAATAGTTCTTCCCCTCAAATCTATATCATTGGAGTGAGGTGTTTTTCCTAAACCCAGGCATGTAGAGAGATAGCAAATAAAGTCGGATAGAAGCGTAAGATCATTTGAGTGAGTAGAGCGACAGTTACGCTGCGCAGAGACACCTCGCGTTGCAGGACGGAATTTCGCATCGATAACGATTTTCATTAAAGAGCGAAAACGATGTGTAGATTTTGTAACTGACTGATATAAAGCCCACGTAAGCTATGTGATAAAACTCTTACTGGGTGGGTGCTAGTATGAAAAAACGTTCCTCTTTACTCGCTTCAAAGAAAAAGAAGAAGTCGGCTGGTGGGTTATTTTAGCTACTACTACCAAAGGATACACTCATTGAACAGACACAGATTGCTGACTCCCGTAACACGCTTCACTCCCTATCGTAAAACACAGAAGATGCTACCATCAGACTGATCATGTAAATAAGTACCGTTTAGCTAAAGAATAAATTCATTCGTAAACTCACTTCGTTCTCTAGAAAGACTCTCTAGCTCTCTTGTCGAGCTCGTTTAAAACTATGGCACGTTTCACTCCTCACCTCACTCGATAAACATTTCTTTTAGTTTCGCTGCGAAGAGTTCCGCTACGCTTCACTCCCGATTCTATAGATTTGAGTCCGTAAAATCCCGGTTTTATGAAAGTTAATAAATAAATATTGGATCTCATAGAGAAATCTGGTTTATGCCTAAAAAGAAAGGGAAACTGTTTGAAATTAGTTTCGTTAGTCGCCTTATGGTTGGTTCATAAGCTTATGCCAAAAAAGAAGGTTTTACCCAGGGGAGATAATCAATAGAAAAACGAGCTTCCCTTGGAAAACGAGTTAACCTCAGATCAATATCTAGAGCCTCAATATATTGATTAGAGGTAAAAGAGAACTCTCGATTGAAACAGAAATACGATATCGATTATACTCACTAAAAAAGAACCTACGTGCCAGAAACTAGAATTTCAAACCTACAGACAATATTTAAATTGAAAACTTGACGTTTTATATAGGAAATAAAGTTAGCAACTAGAATTGAAAACCATAATTAAAGATTCTAATTTTTATTAAAAAGATTTATTGAGATTGAAATTTTAAAGTTTACGTGGGAGCCCATAATTAAAGATTTGAATTTATCAGTTTGATTTAACGTAAATAATTAGATTACTCTTTATTATAGATTTTAGTTCCGCTGTATATGCTTCACTCCTTAAATAATGAAAAGAGGGTAAATAAGGCGACTGAAAGGAGTAGGAGCGACCAGCGGGTGTTGATAAACATCGGAGCGACCAGCGGGAGCGGAGGAGCGGAAAAGGAAGAAGCATAGAATTATTGCGTAGCTATAGGATTATTTTATAAGTCTAAATCACTTATTTCGGCCTGAGGGTGTAGCTTGTTTCGCTCCCTACGCTCCCTATGGTCGCTCCTATTTACACCTCCACTAGCGTTCCGATGTTTATCAACACCCGCTGGTCGCTTCTATGCTTCGCACCCGGTGTTTTTTGTCATAAAGTAATTTTTAATAGGTGGAAAGAGTTCCGCTACTTCACTCCCTAGGTAAATGACTTTTGAAATTCAACTTCTTCCGCTACGCCTACGCACCTGTTTTCCCGGTGTTTTTTGTCATAAACTGAATTGAAAACCATAATACAATATTTTCATTTGAAAGTTTCCGTTATGTCTGTATTATTTGTAGTGTTCTTCCGCTCCCGCTTCTTTGCTTCGCACCTTCTAAACCCTTAAATCAACTGAATAGGGAGTGGAGCGCAGCGGAACTCTATTTTAAAGAGCGAGACTCAAATCAACCGAATAAGAGTGAAGCAAAGCGAAACTCAAATCACTAATAAAACCTTAAATCATTAGAATCAGGAGTTTATCTCTTACAAAATGAATTACTTTAAAGCAACAAATAAACAATATTGAAATTGAAAACTTTACGTGGGAGCAACTCTAATTTAGCTATGATAATCACATAAAAATAATGAACTTTTGGGCACGGAAACTGTAGGATTTCTAAATGGGCTTATAGAAGGCGACCGTAAGAGTTCATTCTTCACCCTCAAATCCTTAGTAAAAGAGTGCCTTAAAATACAGGTAAAATAAGGAAATTTGCTTACTAATGGACGAGGTGCGTAGCATACCGATTAAATGAAACTTTGAAATTGAAATTTAAATCTTGTTTTTCATACTTTCTTTCTTGACGAGGGTCAGATAATTTAATGGCGATAAAATCAAACTTTTAAGAAAGAAATGAAAACGATAAAATAAAGAAATCTTTAAAATTGAAATCTCATATTGAATACTGAGAGTCAGATAATTAAATTAAGATAAATCACACTTTTTAATGACTTTAAAATGGTAAAATAAAGAAATTATATTACTTTTTTATTGTAATTGCGAAACTCAATAATTATAATAAAACAGCCTTATTTTCATATAATTAGATACGTTAAATCAAACTTTTTAATAAATAAATTTGCTTACTAAAAGTCCAAATGTTGGCCATCAGTTGAGAGGCAGTAAGTTCTGTCGAAGGAAGTTTTTTTCCATAAAATTCTCGTAAATAGTCAGAAGTACAAAGTTATTAGTTTAGAGCCGAGACGTGAGGAAGGCAGTTTCCAGGATTTACGTTACAGTGATAGAGAGAAAAGTACAGGATATAGAAGTTCAGTCAAGCCAAATCCCCTTATTACAGATGTCAAGCGAGAAGTGGGTAAAGAACCAAGCGAAAGAGTCCTTTTGTGGGGACCTGATGATTAATAGGAATAAAGTTCATTCTCCGTTTATAAAACACAGATTAAAAAAGCGTCTAGCACCTACCCACAGAAAGGGAAGCAAGTGAACCCGGCATAGCAATAAGTGAAGGCAAAAACTAGGGTTAGGCTCTGGGCGTCAGCGTCATATATATGCAATTCTTCTGACAAAGGGCTCTATGCTTCGCACCTTGCTTCATACCTATAAGCAGTAGCAGCTGATTCCTTAGTTTAAACAACTACACTTGGCTCAAACCCTCCTATCGTGAGCGTGAGTAGCTTGACTCTCTATATCAACAACGTGCCTACTTCCCATGTGAAAAACAAGCAACGTCATTATGATTAGTCAAGACCAAAATAAATCCAACTTCTAGACCCGTATTTTGGGTTACAAATAGAATAGCCTTAAGCGTTACCCTCAGCAGAAAGGGGATTTTGTACAAGACTGAGGCTTATTCTTGCCGACTTGGTTCTCCTTCTCCTCAACTCAAGCTCTGACTTTTATCAACAAGCAGTCTATTCTCCTCAATCGTAATAATGTGCAGAAAGAATAAGAAAGAGACAAAGGTAGTTGAAGACGATCGACAGACCCCTACCCCATCCAACGAAGCAGACTCAACGAATTCAGTGCCAGTTAACTCGGTTCACCATCATAGTAGCGAATATCCTTCCGCATAGCATACCAGTAAGAAAGCCAGTTCCTCGTCTTGTTCGCCATGATACATACGTCTTGTTAGGTCGCCATACCGTTTTTGAGTTCCTATTGGTTTTGGTTTCAGATTTGTTCTTCCGTTCCTACGCTCCCACAGGTCGCTCCTATTTACACCTCCACTAGCGTTTCTATGTTTATCAACACCCGCTGGTCGCTCCTCAGTTTATTCAACACTTCCGCTCCCGCTGGTCGCTTCTATGCTTCGCACCTAAGAATTGGAATATTTCTGTACGAGTAAAACAACGGATTAAGATTCATATTTCATACTTATCAAAGTTCTTACGCTACGCTTCTATGCTACGCACCTTCTACACCCTCTAATCATTATAATAGGTTAGATAATTAGATACGTTAAACTTATTATATTATTTATGGCTAACTTTTTGTATTTCTAAATTCAACGACTGATAAATGAAACTTTTGAAATCGAACGTCAAACTGATAAATTCAAATCCTAAGAAAGAGAAAAACCTCTAATCAAACGAATATAGAGCTTTAATCAAATCTATATAATAAGAGCTTGACTCAAATCTATAGAATCAGAGTTAAACTAAAATCTATAATAAAAGAGCTTTAATCAAATCCATGTTTATGTCGTGGAGCGCATCGGAACTCTATTCTCGTGATCAGAAGGCAATGAAGCTTGCCTGCACTTTAAATAGTAGAATCATTCATTGGTGTTTGATAGCCCTGCCACCCCCGATCACTACCACTGCTCCGGAGTGAACCCGAACGTCTATTCCGCTCATCGCCATAGCTGAATTGACTAAATGAATTGTTTCCTATAAGGACTGTCGGAAGGCTATAATACAAAATCAGACCAGAAGTAATGGATTTAATATCACGAAAGGGTGTGCAAAGTCTTTATTTAGGAAGCGAAGGATAAGTGAAGCATAAATCCAGGTCAAATCGTACCAATTGAACGGGGCTTTGTTTTGAGTTAAATTTGACTAAACAAATTCACTTTGCTTACTTGGCTGCTATCTATGTTAGGTGTCCGGGGCAATGAAGCTTTCGACTAAGACGTGACGTTGAAGAGACCGATTTCACTATAGAGATTTACACCTGCCAAAGTGGTTGCTAGAGATATTGAGTCTTTGCTTATTACCTTCCACGAGCAGCAGAGGTCGAATAGTTTCGCACGAAAGACGTTTTTAGGAAAAAGCACTTTATTCACCACCTTAAAAGAGCAAGAAATTTGTTTATAGAGAATCAAAATCCATATTTAAAGAGTGATAAGTAGCGTAACTCTTCAGTAAAACACCGGGTTTTCTATCACTTAAAAAAGAAATCGATTAAATCCAAACGATAAAATGACAAGAATTTAGGGTTCATGCGGGTTGAAAACTTCCGTGATAGAACTTTCTTTATAATATGGGCTCATACGCGATAATAAGTGGTATTAATCAATAATAAAAGTTGCATTTAATCTGTCGTTTTCCTTGTCATTTATGTAGAAATGGGAATTCTTAAGTAAGCTATTTCGTCTCTAGTCATCTCGGTATCCGTTTTCTAACCCATCGAGTTACCGGCTCCAATAGATGACTCTTTGCATCTGTATATATGGTGCCTAATTGGTCTCTTGAGCAAATTACTGGCGTCGACAAAGAAAAAGAAAAAAAAAAGAAGCAACAAAAGACCACGCATTTCTATACGACATTGTTTGTTTACTCCTTCCACGAGACAGTACCCCGCTCGATACACCTCGCCTTAAGAAGACAACTCCATCAATCACAATGTTTCATTAAATCCGTATTTTTTGTGAGGTTACCAAAAGATGAAAGTTCTATCAACCCCGGTATTTAACGTCATAAAGTGCTTTCTCTTGGGGTGCGACTAAGTTAGCATATTTATAGTTATGTAAAAGAAGGCGACTGAAACATAGAAGCGAACAGCGGGAGCGCAGGGAGTTACGGCGATGAATGGATAATGCGACTTTTGAGCTACGGAGATCATTAGTGAGTAATGCTTTTTTCAAACAAAGGCGCGAAGCGGTGTCTATGAGTTTTCGGTGCCTAAAAGAAAGAGTGCTCTTTGTTCTGTTCCAATAAACCGGTATATTCCAAAACCTTCTCTGATAAAAAGACGTTGCATTAAATGAGGGTAATACTACTTTCTCTCTCTTCATTATCATGATTGGGGTTAAAGACGCTGTAACCTCCTATTTATTAGGTACAGGTCGTCACTTTGGTCTACGAATCTGGTAATCTTCTTTACTTTGACGCCTATCAACTTAGTTCTTTCTCCATAGATACATCTTTAGGTTGTGTGTCATTCAAGCGATACAAAGTTTTCTCTTTGTGACATAGCGCAAGTGAAAGGGATCGCTTGCCTCAAATCTATATGAAAGGGAGCTTGCTGAAAATAGAGATAAACACCCTCAAATCCATATAAAATAAAAAGACGGAATATATGATACTTTAATATTTCAATTTCAATGTTGTTAATAAAGAGATTGGCTTACTTTAAAATTAAAATCTTGTCTTTACTTAGTCAAATCACTATCCTCCAATCCCGGGAAACCGTAAAGTTTTTCATTGAGAAAGTAACTTATGGTTTTCAATGAAGTTTCTTACAAAAAATACAGGTAAAACGTTTTCTGATAAATTTAGAAATTCCACTTATTAATTTTATTACACTGATAAATTTCAATTTCAATCTTGTCCCACTGGTCGCTCCTCTTATCACCGTAGCTTACGCTTCTATTAATCACACCTTTAGGCTTCAAAAGCACTTTATTACCCACGTAAACTTTTCAATCTTTAAAATTGAAATTAAAATGCAAATCTTGTTTTTCAAGAAATCTAATAAATTGATAAATTGGCTTAAATTCAGTCTTTAAATGTCTTTAAAATTGGCTTACTTTTTCATTATTATCTTTAATCTTGTACGTAAACTTGTTAATTTAAATCTCATACCTAAGAAAGAAACTCCGATCAAAGACGGAATATATTATACACGATAAAATAAAGAAATTCAAATCGAACCGAGCTTACTTTTTTATTTTAATTGCGAAAGAAAGAAATATACAAAATTTATATCTTGATACAACATTACTAAATAATTTTCTTATTGTTTTTAGGTAAATAATCAAGTTGCTACCTTAAAATCACGGGAAAACGCAACTTTTTCATAAAAATCTGGAAATCACTAAGGGAGCTTGACTCAAATCCTTAGAAAAGGGAGTGAGCGTAGCGGAACTCTTTCAACTAATTAAATTACGTTATGACAAAAAACACCGGGGAGTGAGCTAGCGAAACTCAAATCAACCGAATAAGAGCTTGACTCAAATCAAACGAAAAGTAAAACGCATAAAATAAATGAAAATCATGATTCTCCTACGCTCCCGCTGGTCGCTCCTATGCTCCGCACCTCAAACGACGGATTAAATGTTACTTGATTTTTACGATAAAATAAAACTTATAAAGAAATCTTGTCTTATGGTCTTACAAACAAACAGGGAAAATCAACGATAAAAAGAAAACTAAATAATTTAGAAATGGGCTTTAGGAAAAAAATGAGAGTTTTATTATTAGTGATTTGAGACAAGCTCTCGATTCTATAGGAGATTTTCTTCAAGCTAAAATTATTATAGATTTTAGGCGAGCGCAGTGAGTCTTTATAATGGACGATAAAATGACACTGTTTAATTGTGTAAATAGGAGCGACCTTTGGAGCGGAGCTTAGAAGCGACCAGCGGGCTAAGATAAACATCGGAGCGACCAGCGGGAGCGGAAGTTAAGATAAACATAAACATCGAAGCGTTAGCGTAGGTGTAAATAGGAGCGACCAGCGGGAGCGGAGGGAGCGTAAAAAGGAACGAGAAAAGAAATAAATCTTTTTAATGGACGATAAAATCAAACTTCAAAATTCAAATTAAAGTCTTGTCTTTAGGTTTTCAATTAGAGTTGCTACCACGTAAACTTTTATCTTTCTAAAGTCACTTTATTAGCTAAAATCTAGTTCCTCCTCAAAAGACCGATTAAATGACACTTTATTAAGTCGATTCTTAACTCCGAAACGAGAAAATCAATAAATTTCCATCTTGTTTCACACCTCCGCTCCCGCTGGTCGCTCCTACTCCTTTCAGTCGCCTTATCAATTAAAATCTTGTGAATCAATAATCTTTATAAAGAAAACAGATATTCAGTGATAAAACTGAGAAAGATTAGAGAGGAAAGGAAAGAGTCTAAATCTCATATTTAAGACTTAGGCGAGCGCAGTGAGAATTATTTACGTTTTAGGCATAATATATATTTTACTTTTTAATGTCGATAAAATCACACAATAAAACTTTTAAATTGAGAAATTGGCTAACTTTATTATTTCAATTTAGAAACGATAAAATAAATAAATAGAGATAAACTCAAATCAACCGAATCGAGAGCTTGAAGAAAATCTATAATAATTGGAGCTTGACTCAAATCTATATAATCAGGAGTGAAACAAAAATCTATATAAAAAGAGCTTGTTGAAAGTAGGGTAAATTCTTCACCCCCTCAAATCCTTGGAATACGTAAAACGTCAAGTTTGAAATCATTACTTTTTGTCTTTAAAGTTATTAATATTGACTTTTCAATTTAAATCTTTAATGGCGATAATATGGTTTTAAATAATGCAACTATTCAATTAAAATTATTATCTTGTTTTTAGGTTGCTTTAAAGTAATTCATTTTGTCATTTTTATAATTGTATTATGGTTTTCAAATCACTATAAAACTAAAAATACCGTACTCACCCTCAAATCTATATAATTGAAAATCAGGATTAAGAAAATATTGAATACTTAGGGAGTCAAATCACTAATAAAGAGTTAGATACGTTTTTTCACACTAAATAATTTCAATTGCGAAACGAAAGAAATTAGCTAACTTTTTTATTGAAATGGAACTTTTAAATCTCTTTCTTTAGGCGATTAAATGACACTTTGAAATTGAAATGAGGTAAAAGAAATCTTTTCAATTGAGACGATAAAACTGATAAATCAAGAAATTAGCTTACTTTTGTCTTGAACGATATTTGAAATAAATCTTTTCAATATAAATTTAAATCCAAATAATTATAATAATAATTGTAATCTGGTAGACAGAATATATACCACTTATTAATGATAACTAAACTTTTTAATTGAATAAATTGTCTTACTTTTTTCTTTTTATCTTTATGCGATTAAATTATTATGATAAAAGAGCTAAACTCCTTAAAAATCAAGGGAAAGATTTGTTATGCCGTTTAAGACACTGACTTATATCACTTTATTATTTATAAATTGGCTTCACTAAGTAATATAAATTGCGAAACTCAATAAATCCTTTAAATTGAAATCTTGTATTATGGTCTTACAACAAAGACAGGTAAAATGAGCTTGACTCAAATCACTAATAAAACGAGCTTTACTAAATTCTCGAAACTGATAAATTTCAATCTTTAATTACTTAGTAAATTTAGTTGCTCCCACGTCAACTGATAAATTCAAATCTTGTAAATAATGAAATAAAACTTTTTAATTTATAAATGGACTTACTTTAAAATGAAAATCTTTAATCTTGTTTTAATGGGAAAATAAAGAAAGAAAACTGAATAAATTGATAAATGGAAAAATAAATAAATCTTTGAAATTTAAATCTTGTATTTAGGTACAGGGAAAACAGAAACTTTGAAATAAATGCAAATACACTAGCGTTCCTATGTTTATCAACACCTATGTCGCACCTTAGTAAAATTGAGCCACAGGTAAACTAGCAAAAAGAAAAGAAAAATCTTGAAATCAGAGCTAAATTCGAGTTTATTCTAATGATTAGAGTAAAGCTCCTTTATTAGTGATTAGAGTCAAGCTCACTAAATGTCTTATGGTTTTTAATTCCTTTCGACAGGTAAAAATAAAGAAATTGGCTAACTTGTTAATTGAAATTTAGGTGTAAATAGGAGCGACCTTTGGTTAAGATAAACATCGGAACGCTAGTGGAGGCCATAGGTGTTTTTAAACAAAGGAACGCGGGAGCGTAAAAAGGGAGCGTAAAAATAAAGAAATGAAAATCGAACCGAAACAATATCAATTTCAAAGTTTATTCACCACTGGTCTTTTTGGACTCAATGTACTTTCGAGACGACGATTTCAATTTGTTAGTTCTATGTTTCCCTGTCTTTTTCGTCATAAACCTAATTTCGCTCGTATAGTAAGTCTGGAATTCTAAAAGTTTAATATTTCCCTTTCAAATGTGTCGTCTTTCAAGGTTTGTCGGAATTCGAGTGGGGGACAACAAAACAAATCAATTAACCCCTTACTCGATTCAAAGATGGCTTTCTTCTTATTAAGACTTGGTAGGCCAGAGTTAAGGCATCATGTATGTGTTGTAGTCCGGTAGGTAGTGATTTATAACGGAGCTTATAAACATATAAAGGAGTAGCGAGAACTAAATTAACTTCCGTCGTCAGACTCACAAGGATCACCTGTACAAAGACGAAGTGCCGGAGTTATGGCATCGTGTACCTCTTAACGTCGGTTCTTTGTCTTTGTTGAGACAGAGTTCCCATTCGCTAAACGTCCGGTTTTTCTAAACTTTGCCTGCATCTCGATACGAAGGCATAAGCAAGAGGATTTCAAGCGTGAGCTAACACAGCAAGACGGCGCAGTGAGGTTAGCAAGGTGCGGAGCATTTCTCGAAGGAAGAAGGAAGTGTGACGCCCACTCGTGAAGGAATTATTACACTTTTCTTTTATTATTTAGACACAACTTTGTACCTGTCTCTATCTCTTTGACTTTACTCTACTGTCCGTAGTGTAAGGATGGGGTCAAGGGTTATAGTTCAGTATACTTAAACACAGTTACATACCTAGAGATAGCGACGCGAAGTTCCGTTAACGATTAGAGTTCATCGACTGTTGTCACTTTTTCTTTTGTTCTTTCCGTCTACAAAGAAATGAATTTTTAATAAGGCTTTTTTGTCAAATAGAAAGGCTAGGCGAGCTAAGTGTTCAGTTTCAGTCCGATTACAGCTGTCGTTATCCCTTCTACTCCCTCCTGCTTGGTATAATAATCGCTTGCTTAAATAAAGCCTTTTGACAAAGATAAATAAAAGAAAAGCAGAATAGAACCATGATATGGGTCCCTAAGTTACTTCCACGAGAGATACTTTCCTGGGAATTAAAGCCCTACTTATGCTTTTCCCTATTGTGTTCGTTCCTAAAGTATGATGATCTTTCAATTTATCGATCAAGCCACGAAAGAAGCAGCAAAAGAGAAAGGATAAATAAAAGTTTAGTAAGGTAAGTCGGGTAATAAGGACTTAAGTCGTCCCTTGATTAATGATTTGAGTCTCGCTCTAGAAAATAGAGTTCCGCTGCGCTCCACTCCCTTTCTTAATAATATTAGGGCGTCTAGCACAAAGGAAAGGTCAGTAACTACATAAGAATCCGTGCTAGCTGATGTCAAGGGTGGAAAGTTAAGATGTCTCTTTCTTTTTAGTTTACAAAGTAGACTTGCTGCACAAAACTCAGGGTTAAGGAAGGTGGTTGTTCGTTCAAGAAATAAGGTTATTTCTATTCGCTACAGGACTCTAACCTTTTATCTTTTGGTACTATCAACTTTGTTTGTAAAAGAGTAATCAATTTGTTTTTCCATTTTATCTTTTCACCGCTTCGCACCTCGTTAACAGACGAACGAATCTACCTTTCTTTTACGCCACCCGGTAATTACCTCTTCTTCTACTAATTTCAGTGTTCTTCCGTTCCTTAATTCGCTCCCTACGCTAACGCTCCGATGTTTAAAAACACCTATGGTCGCTCCTATTGTAACCTCCACTAGCGTTCCGATGTTTATCTTAGCCCGCTGGTCGCTCCTCTTTTAATCACACTTACGTTTCGATGTTTATCTTAACCTGCGCTTACGTTTCGATGTTTATCTTAACCCGCTGTTCGCTTCTAAGCTGCGCTCCTTTTTCAATTTCAATGTTGTCTTATGGTCTTACAAAAGTGAACCTTTATGCTCAATATTTATGAAATGGAGATTCCCACATAATGCATTGGGCATATAAATGCGAAAGAAAGGTATCCCTGTTTAGGATAGTAAAGTCAATAACTAAATAAACAGGTTATTTCATTTATAATTTCAATCTAGAATTATGGTTTTCAAGAACTTTATGCCTTAAAATCCCGGGAAAACAGAAAAAAGAAATGGAAATCTTGTCTTTCCTTAGGAAAATGCAGTTATGACAAAAAATGCCGGGAAAACACAACTTTTTAATTATTTGAATGAAATCACTACTGAAATCACGTTATGCCTTAAAATCCCGGGAAAACATAAATGGAAATCTTTAATTATGGCAATTAAAAGAGATGAAAGTTATAAATTGAAATCTTGTCGTCACGAAGCTAAATTAACTTTCTTAAGTAAAGAATTAAATTCCTAAAATCACGACCGAAGCAATATATTTCTTTTATCGATTCTGATCTCTTAGCTAATTCTCTTTCTTATTACGGTTTTATGCAATAAATCAATTTGTCTCACTTTATTGACTTTTTTATTCCCGTTTTTGAGGTTTCGTTCAGTTTCTTAGTGACACTAGGATCCGGTAGTCTAGCTAAATAGTTGACACAGGCGATAAAGAAGATAATACTCAAGATTTGTGAGCTATAGAACTTTTTTTAATGAGATATTGGCTCTCGTCCGTAGGACAGGGGACTAAAGAACGGGAAGAAGAAGGTAAACACAAACTTCAAAGACCTATATTACGGAAACAAAATAAATTACCAAAAAAAAGACTGAAAAGAATACAGAATAACAAAATGAATAACTTTAAAGAACAAAAAACAATAAAGAAATTCATTACAAAAAACAAGAAAGCTAAAAACAACATTTCAATTAAAATGAAAAAGTGTAATATTTTAAACAAGATTTTCATTAAAAAGTGGGGCTATGATAATCATGAAAAAAATGACAAAATTGCTTACTTTTGGGCCACGTAATTGATTTATTAAAATCTTGTCGTCACGAAGTAAATTCTAGTTGCTACTAAAAAACACGGTAAATATGAAACTGATAAATGAAAATCTTGTATTATGATTCAAATCTTGTTTCAATCTTTAATTATGGTTTCCAAATTCCCACTACAACTTTTAGATTTAAATCTTGTTTAAAAGGTGTAAATAGGAGCGACCCTTGGTGTTTTTAAACAAAGGAACGCTAGCTACGGTTACAATAGGAGCGACCATAGGGAGCGTAGGGAGCGAAAGATTAAGGAAATAATGAAATTAAAATAAAGAAATCTTTTTAAAGATAATCAATAAATAAAAAGAAATAATTTAAATCTTGTTTTATGGATGAGAGTTCCCAAGGATTTGAGTTCCGCTTTGAAAAACTCCCTAGTCAAAATCACTATCCTACTCAAACGAAAAGTAAAACAGCATCAATAAAATGAAAAAATTGGCTTTATTAGCTAAAATAGAGTTCTTTTTCCAAGGATTTGAGTCACACCGATAAAACGTCAAGTTTAGGATTTAAATCTTGATACAACATTACTTTTTTATTTTAATTCAAATCTTTAATTGTTGCTAACTTTTTTATTTATATTATGGCTTACTTTTAAATATCAATATCAATAAAACTTTTTAATGGTACAATAAAGAAATTCAAATCTTGTTTTATGGGCCCGAGAAAACTACAACTTTTTGATTGAGAAAGCTTCGTCAAATCACTTTACTACTTAAAAGACAGGGAAAACATGAAACTTAAAGCACGGGAAAAGAACACAAATAAATTATAATCTGGACGAGTAAAAAGACGTCATATATTACACTTATTAATTATTTAACACTGATAAATGAAATTATTTTATTGTCGAAAATCTTGATACCTTTTTTAATTCTGTTTATTCGACAGTAATAGTTTTCTTATTAGTTTGTCTTTCACCTTCTCCTTATCGAGTGAGTGAAGCTAAACTCAAATCAATGTTTATCGAGGCAAAGAAGGGATCTGTTATTTATCTCCGTGAAGTGAGGTGTAAATAGGAGCGACCAGCGGGTGTTGATAAACTGAGGAGCGAACAGCGCAGTGAAACAAAAAAGACACAATAAACAAAATTCATTACTTAATAAGAGTATCAAGATTTAAATTAAAAAATAAGCTAATTAAAAAGTTTGATTTTATCGTCCATTTCAAAGTGTTCTTTTATCGTTTCGAGACAAGCTCCCTGTCTTAAATAGTAGATTATAGAATTTCAAACCTACAGACAAGATTTCAATTTATAAGTTCACAAGATTTTCATTTATTGATTTATCCATTAAATTTCTTTATTTTACAATTTATTATGGCATTTAATCCGTCTTTTTCTGAGTTATTTAATTTGTGTTCTTTTGTGTATCTAATTCGAGACCCTCTACCAGATTTGAATTCTGAAGTATGAGATTTAAATTTTCATTTATCAGTTCTTCCGCTCCTCAATCCGCTCTCTTTTTACGCTCCCTCCGCTCCCGCTGGTCGCTCCTATTGTAACCTCCGCTAACGCTCCGATGTTTATGAAACACTTCCGCTCCCGCTGGTCGCTTCTAAGCTCCGCTCCACAGGTCGCTCCTATTGTAACCTCCACTAGCGTTTCTATGTTTATCAACACCTCCGCTCCCGCTGGTCGCTTCTAAGCTCCGCTCCAAAGGTCGCTCCTATTTACACCTTTTGAAAGATTTATTGATTTCAATTTATTGATTTACCGTGCTTTAACGTATCTAATTAGATTACCCTATGGCAGTTTTCAGTTCTTTATACTCATCAAGTCTGTTGAATTTATAAATTATAAAGTAAGGTTTATTAAAAAGTGTTCTTTTCCCTGTCTTTTTTGTAATACAATATTTAAATTTCTTTATTTTCTCGTTTCGCAATTTAAATTTTAAAGTGCCGAAGACAACATTTCAATTTTAAAGTTTCTGTTTTATCGTCAATTTCCTTATTTTCTTGATTCACAAGATTTTAATTTATTGAATTTCTCCATTTATCAGTTTTATTTTATCGTTTCATTTATCAATTACCTAAATACAAGATTTCAATCCTAAACTTTACGTCTCTCATTGAAAACTCTTTTTTCTCTCTATCCCTAAGACTAACACTTCTATTTTCTTTTTCTTTTACGGCTCAATCATTTTCTTTTTGTCGTTTCATACTTTCCCTTGATTTTAAGTCATAAACTTCTTTTGTCCCCTTGTTTCATTTAACCGTTCTTTTTTGTCATAAAGTTTTGCACCCTTTGGCGAATCCCTAAATGGAGAAGTGTTCTTTTACAATTGATATTGCAAAGAGTTCAAGCTAAATTTCTATTGAGGAAGATTCGAGTCCTATAATATGAGTTTGATTAAGAGTTCGAAAGTGCGCCTACAGTAACCGATAAAGAAAGTAATCGATAGCTGCTCTTTCAATCGATAGCTTCTGTTATAGGGAAGTTAGTTTGCTTAAGGGAGTTTATCTATGAGCCACCTTCGTTAAGCCAATCAGTAAAAACGAAAGTCGAACGTATTGTATCAATAATTTATTCTATTTTATAGGTATTTTTAGGATATAACCTTATTTCCGCAAGGATTCCCATCCCAAAGTAGAGTCGGGTCGAAACTTGCGATATAAGTCGATTTTACTTACGAGAGCCAATTACTATCTGGAAGGGAGTGAGCGTAGCGGAACTCTTGAATTAGAAAAGGGACTTTATGTCAAATCCATATAATAAGAGTGAAGTAGCGGAACTCTTTCCTTAGAATCGGGAGTTTATCTCTTTTCCTTCGCTACGCTTCCCTCCTTTCAGTCGCCTTCTATAAGCCAATTTTGAAAGATAAAAGTGTTCGCGAAATAAAAAAGTGTAATTTAATCGGTCTCTTTAAAGCTCCCTTTATTTAATTAGATTACCCTAAGGCTTAAATTAGTGATTTATACTCATAAAGTCTGTTGAATTTAGAAATTTAAAAGTTTTCTTTTACCTGTCGAGTCAAGTTATTTTTACGAAGCTTTTGAAATCCTAAAGTTTACGTTTTATCGGGGAGGTGCGGAGCATAATAAGGCGAGACTTAAAAAAAAGAAAGAAATTCCCAAAAGTAAGCAATTTTGTCATTTTTATAATTCAAATCATAGCTAAAATCGAGTTACAACCCACGGGTTTTATTAAAGTTTTAGATTTTTTCATGGAAATCACTACGTAAATCACAAAATGACTCAAAATACAGGGAGTTTAGCTCTTAAGTACGTTTATCTCTTAAGGGAGTTTAGCTCGAATCAACTGAATAGGGAGTGGAGCGCAGCGGAACTCTATTTTCTAGAGCGAGACTCAAATCCTTGGAATATAGAGTTTATCTCGAAGTTTTTTATTTGCTTACTTTTTTATTTCCATTTTTTATTTTTGCCCTAAATTTCTTATGGTTTTCAATGCTACCACGTAAACTTTTTTCTTTCAATCTTGTATTAGGGTTTCAAATTCTCTTTCTTCCGAAACGGTCAAACGTCAACTTTTCAATATGCTCCTTCCTTTTTCCGCTCCTCCGCTCCCTATGGTCGCTCCGATGTTTATCAACACCCGCTGGTCGCTTCTATGTTTCACACCTTTTTTGTAATTCATTTATTTATTTATTCTTATTTTGTTCTTGTACGTAAACTTTTGAATGTCAATCTTGATACGTAATGAATTTATTTAGTTCTTTTTTGTAATAAATTTAGTTTTGTTATTGAGACCTTTCAGTCTTTAAAGTAATTTATTTATTGCTTAATAATGAAAATTTAAATCTGAGGATTATACTTATATTTAGGCCTGAGGGGAATCTAATTAAATACGTTTTATAACACTTTTAAATTTATAAATTGGCTAACTACTTTAGGATTTCAATTAAAATCTTGTTTTTTAGGTTTTCAATTATAGTTCCTACTAAAAAAGACATAGTTCCTTATTCACCCTCAAATCTATATAAACTAGAAAGTTTTAAATTTATAAATGAAAATCATAGCTAAATTATAGTTGCTCCCCAAAAAGACAGGGAGTGAAGCACAGCGGAACTCTAGAAGCCAATTTTATCATTAAAAAGTTTACGTTTTAAAGGGGCATAATTCATTTTTAACCAAAATTAAAGATTTCAATATAAAAGTGTTATTATTATATATGCCTAAAAGTAAGCCAATTTCTGTATTTTATCGTTTCATTTCAAAGTTTGATTTTATCGTTTATTTTACCATTTCAAAGTTTTCTTTTTTGTATATAATTATCTGCCCCTAAGGCTAAAATTAGTTCTTTATACTCAGAAAGTCTCGTAACTTCATATTAGTTTTCTTTTTAAAGATTTATTGATTTCAATTAAAAACCATAATTAAAGATTTAAATTAAAAAGATTGAAAAGTTTAATCGTTTATAAATTTATCAGTTGCATTTTCTCTTAATTTTAAAGTTGACGTTTTCTCGGTGTGCATAAGCTTCATTTAAAACCTAAAAACAACATACAAATTGCTTGATACAACATTGAAATTGAAAAGCCAATATTAACAAAACAAAAAAGAATGTTTGTAATGTGATTGAAAAGTAAGCAAATTTCTGTATTATTTAGTGTCATTTTATCGTTTAATTTCTTTCTTTTAATTTACCTAAATCCATAATTAAAGATTAAAGATTGAAATCCTAAAGTTGACGTTTTAACGGGATTTAGTAGTCAAGTTCATTTTAAGGCACTCCCTTACGGTCGCCTTCTATAAGCGCATTTATCAATTTATCAGTTTCTGTTTTACCTGCGGGAGGAACTCTCATTTTGAACCATAAAACAATATCTAAATTTTGTATATTTCTTTCTGTCTTTTCTCGTTTCTAAACAAGATTTGAATTTGAAAGTTATGCTACGCACCTACGCTATCGCTCCTATGTTTTACACCTGTATTTTTAGGAGGGAGCTTGTCTCGACGAAGTAAGTCTACTTTTGAAATACTAAAGTTGACGTTTTAAAGGTGTTTTTTGTAAGAAACTGCTTTTGCAACCATAATACAAGAAAATAAGAAAAAAGTCAATATTAATAACAAAAAATACTGTTTGTAATGAGTCGGATATGAAAAACAAAACTTGTAGTGGGCCATAATACAAGATAATAAGAAAAGATTTATTGATTTTATCGTTTATAAAACGTAAATAATTATATGACCCTAAGGCAGTTTATGCTACGCACCTCGTCAAGAAATACAGTATGAAATACAAAATTTGAATTTTATCAATTTAAAAGTTTTATTTTATCAAAAAGTAAGCAAATTGAAAAGTCGAGACAAGCTCCCGATTCTAATGATTTGTAGGGACTTTATGTCAAATCCTTAGTCAAAGAGTGGAACGTAGTGGAACTCTATTTGAAACAAGCTCCAATTATTTAATTAGATTACCCTAAGGCTGTTTATGCTACGCACCTTGTTTTGAAATAAAGTATGAAATATGAGATTTTAATTGATAAGTGTGATTTTATCGCCATTAAAAAGTTCCTTTTAACGTAAATAATTAGATGAAAATCAGGCTGAAATATTATATTTATGAGATTGAAATTTCAAAGGATTAAAGAAACAATATTTGAATTTAAAAGATTGAAAAGTCATTAAACAAGATTGAAATAATTAAGTAAGCAAATTTATTGAAAATATCGTTTATAAACAAGATTTGAATTGAAAAGTTTAATCGTTTCGCAATTAAAATAAAAAAGTTTGATTTTACCGGTGAAACCATAATACAAGATTTATCAATCTAAAAGTTCGAGATATGCTACGCACCTGTATTTTAAGGAGGACTCAAATCACTAATAATAGAACTATAATTTAGCTATGAGAATCATTAATAAAGAAAAAAGTGTATGTTTTACCGTTCAAATAAGGAGCGATATAAACTCCCTACACGACATAAACTCCCTAAAATCTATAATAAGAAACATAATTGAAAACCTAAAAACAACATTGACATTGAAATTAAACATTTCTTTATTTTAAAGTGTTCTTTTTAAAGTGTTATTGATTTTATGATTAAAGATTTAAATAAATAAGTAAGCCCATTTATCAATTATTTAGTAAGCTAATTTCTTTCGAGATAAACTCCCTGTCTTTTGTTTATATAATTATATTACCCTCGTACAGAAATATTTTAATTCTTAGGATTGAAATTAAACAGTGTCATTTAATCGGTCTTTTTCCTCGTCCATTTTTAAGTGTGATTTAACGTATCTTTTTAGGCATACACATAATTTCAAACCTACAGACAAGATTTCAATTAACAAGTTTTCTTGATAAAAAAGTTTCATTTAATCCGAATTAAAGATTTATTGATTTGAGGCTAAATTAAGAACAATTAAGTTAAAGAGGGTATAGCTTTAAACTCTTATAACGCCTTAACGGCTCGCCAAAACACCTGTCTTTTTGAGTAGTAAAGTGCTTTTTAACCTAAAGTGACTTTTTAAATATTTAACTTGACCATTCAAATAAGGAGGAAACTTATTTTTAACCATAAGTGACTTTATAAATCCTAAAGTTTACGTGGGTAATAAAGTGCTTTTCAAACCTAAATTAAAGATTCAAATGGAAATCCATAATTATTGATTTTATCGGTTCTTAAATTGTTTAGTTTTCTTTTATCGTTTCGCAATTAAAATAAAAAAGTTTCTCTTGGGTCGAAAGTTATAAACGTTATTTTACATACAAGATTGAAATTTCTCAGTTTCCGTTTTCTCGGGTAATAAAGTGCTTTTCAAACCATAATTAAAGATTAAAATTAAAAACCTAAAGACGACGGACGATTTCAATTTCTCAGTTTTATTGATTTTACAATTTTAAAGATTTAAAAGTTTTATCGTTGAATTAAGAGTTCCGCTACGAAGAGTTCCTAACCGCAAAACTCTTATTCGAAAGTCAAGCTCGTTTTCTATTTCTTTTATTCAAGCCCAAGGTCAAGCGTTTGATTTTATGAAAGCCAAAGGATTTGAGGGGGTGAAGAATTTACCCTATTTTCAGCAAGCTCTTTTTATTAGTGATTAGAGTTTCTTTATTTTCCTCGTTTCATTTATATGCCTTTCTTTTATCGTGTTTTAAGTATCATATATTTTGTCGTTTGAGGTGCAACGCATAGGAGCGTAAGCGGAAGAGTTAAGATTCCCATTATTTAGTAAGGAAATTTCTTGGTTAATATCGTTTCGATTCTTTATTTTCTCGTTTCATTTCAAAGATTTATTTCTTTTCTCGTTTCACTTATAAAGTTCAATTTCATAGGACGAAAAAGTCATTAAAAAGTTTTATTTTACCGGATTAAAGATTTGAATTTTAAAGTCATTAATAAGTTACATATATTCCGTATTTTTCAATGATCAGAAAGAAAGTATTCAATATGATAATTAAAACAACCTAAAAACAAGATTTGAATATTAAAAGCCAAAATAAATAAAACTGAATTAAAAACAATATTAAAATGAAAAAGTTGCATTATTATAATTGCCTAAAAGTTAGCAACTAGACCATAATTATCGATATAAATTGAAAACCATAAGACGACGATTTAAATTATAAAGTTTCTTTTACCTGTCGGACCAAACATACGAGATTTAAAACAACCTAAATACAATATTTCAATTTCTCAGTTCTTCCGCTCCCGCTGGTCGCTTCTATGCTACGCACCCGTTTTATCTTTTCGGTAAGATTTTCTTCAAGCTCGTTTTTCCAAGGATTAGAGTTCCGCTGTTTATCACTCTTATTCGGTTTCTTTTAGTTTCGCTGTTTATCACTCTTTTTCCAAGGATTTTAGTAAAGCTCCCGATTCTATAGATTAAGAGGGAGCTTGCCTCTAATCCTTATAAAAGGACTTTATGTCGCGATTCGGTTGTTTCTCTACGCTCACTCTATATTCGTTTGATTTGAGTTCCGCTGTATATGCTTCACTCCTATTCGTTTGATTTGAGTTCCGCTGTGTTCACTCGATAAACATGGATTAGAGTTTCTCTACGCTCACTCGATAAACATGGATTTTTCCTTTATCAGAAAGAAAGTATTCAATATTAGAATTAAATTTAAATTTTAAAGTTTCGCTTTTAAACAAAATTTAAATTTCTTTATTTTCATTTATCAGTTTGATTTTTAAAGATTTATTGATTTCAATTTCAAAGTTTATATTCATATATGCCCAAAACTAATAAACGTTATTTTACTAAGGCGAGACAATATTAAAAGAAATCAATTACGTGTAAGAAAAGTTAGCAATTTAAGTGTTTTTGTTAATGATTCTAATAGCGAAATGAGAGTTGATGCCCAAAAAGTAAGGGAGCTTGTTGAAAGTAGGGTAAATTCTTCACCCCCTCAAATCATTATAAAGCGACGAGAAAATGACACTTTTTTATTGAAATTGCGAAACGCTAAAATAAATAAATCTTTTTTCCGATTAATTCGGTACTTTATAATTTATATATTGTTTTATGGTTAAAAATGAGATTTGCGATGAAAAAACACGGTAAAACGCAACTTTAAAATTGATTTCTTGTCTCGCTCTAGTTAGCTTGTTAAATTCAATCGGACACTGATAAATAAATAAATTTGCTTACTTTAATTATGGTTTCAAATGAGAGTTTTTATTATAGATTTTAGGGGTAAAACATTTTGTTTTTTATTGAGAAAGTCACTTTAGGTTAAAAATAAGTTCACTCCCTACAGAGTTCCACTCACATAGCTCGCCTCAAATCTATAGAAAAGAAAACGACGGAATATATATCACTTATTAATGAAAGAAAACTTAAAAATTGAAAGAACATTACTATTTTTCTTTAAAGTAATTAATATTGACTAAATAATTGAAATATTGTCTTATGGAAAAATTACTTTATGACAAAAAACACCGGGTGCGAAGCATAGAAGCGACCAGCGGGAGCGTAGGTGTTGATAAACATCGGAACGCTAGTGGAGGAAAACAGGATAAATAAAGAAAAATCTTGTCTTTCCTTCGCTACGCTTCTATGCTACGCACCTTAGTAAAATAACGTTATGACAAAAAACACCGGGTGCGAAGCATAGAAGCGACCAGCGGGAGCGTAGGAAAACGTAATTTATTTCTTTTTTCATGATTCTCAGAGCTAAAAACACTGTCCTACTAAAAATCACGGTAAAACAGCAACAATTCAATTTTTTAATTGGCTTAACGAAGCGACTAAAGTCCCTCTTAATCTATATAATAGGGAGTGAGCGTAGCGGAACTCTTTCTATATAAAAGGGAGTGAAGCACAGCGGAACTCTTGTCCTTGGAAAAATACTTTATGTCTATTTTCAACAAGCTCCCAACACGTCTTATCTTTGTTTTTTTATTTGTATCATCATCTGTATTTGAACTTGATACTTTCCCAACCATACTTTACTTATTGCTTTTCCAGGACTTCGTTTTGTGAAAAAAAAAGACTGACAAACGTACATTGTATTATTGTCTTCCGTACCTACTAACAAACTGGCACTTTATTCTTTCTCTCAACTGTACTACCTTACTTTAGCCTTCAGCAAGCTCTAAACTGATGGTTATATTTACAAGAAAAAGCAGATCAAAGTACACAGAGAGGATAAAGAAATTCGAACCTTCCTCTCGCTCTACTTAACCGATGAGCTAAAAAACCAGGGAGCGTAAAAAAGACCAAGCGTGTCAAGAGTCGAAACTCGGGCCAGCATCAACGCGAGTTAGTTCCAGCATCCCTTGGAACCAGTAGTTACGTGGGGTTTTTCTTGCATTGGAAGCAGCAATCCCTTTATGGCCAAGTATTGATCCTTTGACTTTTATTCTCGATAGCGAATCTAACTGTCACTTTTTCTACTCATATAAGTAAGATGGTTTACATCGTGAAAAAACGAGCGATCCCGCACCATACTCAATGTGTAAAACCGATGATCATCCAGGTGGTTGAGCGAAATTACATAGGACATATTTTCAATTGTGAATGACGAACTTGGGGAAACGAAGAGTCAGTCTCAGTGAAGTTATTTTTTTAATCACCTCTATGAAATACGAGTTTTACAGTGCCCAATATACCACCTACTACTTTTTAGCTTGACGGGGAAGAGTGTACTAAATTCAATCCCTGGACCAGCAGCATATTAGTAAGTACTTACTCTCATTTTTAGCTTTACCTTCAACTCCAATCATCTTTCTTTTTTTCTTTTAGAGCTTACAGACAATGTCCTGTGAACATTCATTCCCGAATCCATCATTTAGAATAGGACTGACTCCATTCCTTGATGTGTAAACTCACTTCCAAGGCAAGGCACCTGACTGAAAACACCAAACCACGCGCTAAACAAAGCATTTACCAGCAAGCCAAGCTATACTTTATTTTTTACTGACGAGAAAAACCATAAGCGATTGTTATCGTTATAGATAGATGACAAAGAATGGGGTGGGACAAAGAGGAATGCACGTGACAAAGATGATACGTGACATCGTTTAGAAGCACAACACGAGGTCTATAATGACTGACATCTATAACCCAAACCCTACCCTTGATGTAAAAGCACCCCTAATGTGTAAACTCAAGAGTCAAGCCCAAGGATTTTAGTCAAGCTCGTTTTCTATTGATTTTTTTAAAGCTCGTTTTCTATTGATTTGAGTCAAGCTCCCTTTCATATGGATTTGAGTCAAGCTCCCTTTCATATGGATTTGAGTCAAGCTCCCTTTCATATGGATTTGAGTCAAGCTCCCTTTCATATGGATTTGAGTCAAGCTCCCTTTGTTTTTTAGTAGGAACTCTAATTTACGAAGTAAGTCTACTTTCTCAATTTAAAACTTCGAGATATGCTACTACGTCGCACCTGTGTTTTTGGGCAGTAAAGTGATTTGACTTCGTGAAGCCTATTTATCAATTTAAAAGTTTCCGTGGGTAGGAACTTTCATTGAAAACCTACAGACAATATTTCAATTTATCAGTTATGCTACGCACCTGTATTTTTCCTTTATCAGAAAGAAAGTATGAAATATGAGAATTATGAGGTGCTACGCATAGAAGCGACCAGCGGGTGTTGATAAACATCGCAGCGACCAGCGGGAGCGTAAAGAGCGGATTAAGGAGCGGAAATAGGTATGATATTTCTACTATTAAAAAGTAAGCAAATTAAAAAGTTTTATCATTGAGATTGAAATTAACAAGTTTTAAACAAGATTTGAATGGAAATCCATAAAGTGTGATTAATAGAAGCGACTTTGGTGCGTAAGTTTGAAACTCAGGAGCGAAAGCGCAGTTAAGAGAAAATAATTGAAATTAACAAGTAAGCCAATAAAAAACAACCTAAAAACAACATTAAAATTCAAATTGAAAAGCGTTGAATTTCTAAATTAATTAGTTTTATTTCATTTCTCGTTTCGGAGTTAAGAATCGACTTTATCAGTCAAATATATTCTGTCTTTTTCCTCAGGCTTCAATTAGTGATTTAGACTCTTTCCGTCTCGTAACTGAATATCAGTGTTCTTTTATCGTTTCGCAATTAAAATCAAAAACTTGACGTTTTATATGAAACTAGAATTGAAAACAAACCATAATTAATAACAAAAAAGTAAGCTAATTTCTTTATTCCTAACAACAAGATTTGAATTTCCATTTATCAGTGTATTTTTAAACAAGATTTTAATTGAAATCCATAATTAAACATAACAATTATTTAGTAAGCAAATTTCTTTATTTTCTCGTCCAAATTTACATATATTCCGTCGAGTTCCTCTACCATTTATAAGTTTTCTTTTATCGTCCAAATATTTAATCCGTCTTTTTCGAAAGAAAGTATTCAATATTAGAATTATGAAATACAGTATGAAATATGAGATTTAAAAGTTTCGCAATTAAAATAAAAAAGATTTAAAAGTTTTATCATTGAATTTCTCAATTTTCATTTTGTCTTTTACCGTGCTTTAACGTAAATAATTATCTGACCCATTCAGTTGATTTGAGGGGCGCAAGCGAACTCTATTTCAGTGTTCTTCCGCTCCCGCTGGTCGCTCCTTTGTTTATTCAACACTTTAATCCGCTCCTCCGCTCCCGCTGGTCGCTCCTTTGTTTATCAACACCCGCTGGTCGCTTCTATTAATCACACCTCCGCTCCCGCTGGTCGCTCCTACTCCTTTCAGTCGCCTTCGTCACCCCCTCAAATCTATAGAATAGAGAGCTTGTTGAAAGTAGGGTTCATGCCCCTCAAATCAACTAATTAAAATTCAGTTCCAACCCAAAATCACGGGTAACACGTAATTGATTTCTTTAAATCTTTAAATCAGAGCTTAAATATGCTACGCACCTACTTATTTTTACAGGTAAAACGTCAACTTTAAAATTCAAATATTGTCGTGAAATTAAGTTATGCCTTAAAAGACAGGTGCGGAGCGAATCGGGAGCTTTAATAAAATATAGTTCATTCTTCACTCGTTTTCTATAGATTTGAGTCAAGCCCAAGGATTTGAGGCGAGCGTAGTGAGTCTGTCTTTTTCCGATTAGATAAATGAAATAAGTGAAAATAATTGCAATTGATGCGATTTAAATTATGAAATAAGTGATTTCTCAGTTTTCTTTTTAAAGATTTCTTTCTTTATTTAAATTATAAATATTTATTGAGATGTTTCATTTATAAATTTTAAAGATTTCTTTTTATCGTACAGAAATATAAGAATTATGAGGTGCGGAGCATAGGAGCGTTAGCGGAGGTGTAAATAGGAGCGACCAGCGGGAGCGGAAGAGCGGAGCTTAGAATTATCGCGACCAGCGGGAGCGTAAGTGTGATTAATCGAAGCGACCAGCGGGAGCGCAGGATTTAAATTTACATTTTAAAGTAAGCCAATTTCTTGAAAATAAAGCCAAAATTAAAGATAAAAATTATTTAGTAAGCCAATTTCTTGATTCATTAGTTTTATTGTTGAATTTATCAATTACCTAAATACAATATTTAAATCCATAAGTTTCATATTTACCGTGTTTTTAAGTAGTCAAATAATTTTACTAAGGCGAGACAAGATTTGAATTTAAATTTATCAGTGATTTTGAAGTGTGATTTTCTCGTTTCGATTCTTTCTTTTCTCGTTTAATAAGTGATATATATTCCGTGTTTTTCCTCGTACAGATTATGAGATTGAAATTGAAAAGATTTCTTTCCCATTTATAAGTTTTCTTTTATCGTTTATTAATAAGTGTTCTTTAACGTAAATAATTAGATTACCAATTATTATAGATTTGAGGGTCGAAAAACAAGATTTAAATTTCAAAGATTTATTGATTGAAAAGTAAGCCAATTTATCAATTAATAAGTTTACGTGGGTAACTCCCTTACGGTCGCCTTCGTGAAGCCCATTTATAAATTTTAAACTTGAAGGTTTCCCGGTGTTTTTTAGTAGGTTTGAGCTTGTTTCAAATAGAGTTCCGCTACCCCTAAAGAGACCCTACACGACATTCCCTAAAGAGATAAACTCCCTAAAGAGTTCCGCTGCGCTTCAACAAGCTCCCTACACGACATTCCCTACACTCACTGCGCTCGCCTCAAATCCTTGGGCTTGTCTCTTGAATTCAAACGTCACATGTTGTTTACGGTTGGTGGAGATGCGGATGTAGAATCATACGCGTGGATGGTTGAGAAGTTGAGGGTGAGATAATAAAGACAGAACAAAGAATGAAGTACACAGAAGACAGAGAAAACGACGGTGCCCAAAAGTGGGGATGAAAGACAGACAACGAAAACATTGGGCTCCTTAGAAAAGATGGTTATACTCATAAAAGGTGTCATTCTTTATAGCGCTTGTATCTAGTTCAATCTTCATATGCATAAATAATGTTCACTTTTACCCATGATGTATTTAATCTGGCTCGTTGTTTTCCTCTCGTATAGATATAAGTGAGGTGCGTTAGCAAGGGGTTTTATTACCTCTCCTGTTGGAAAAGGTACTCAATCAAAATTGTATTGTCCCCTGAAGACAGAAAGTACAAAGACATAGGTTTATAAGAAACCACAGACCCTTGTTTAGCAAAGCTGTACACTCCAAACGGTGATAAAAAGAAAAAAGGGTTCATTTTATGACAGGGAAACTCAGTCTTAGCCCGTGCTATGGCCAATTAGGCTCTTTGAAAGGTGTCAGCTTGATGAGTAGGATGTACTTTATTTGTGACCGAGCCCTTCCAACATGATGCTTACTACGGCTCTCACTCGTGGAAATTTATCACTCGTTTGGTTGAAACAATACTTCCCGACCTTCTTTCACTTCTTTTCTTAGTGACTACTTTCTTTTTCTTTTGTTTATGGGTTTTTGTTTTATTCGAGTTGGTTTATGTAATTGTGTTGTTTCTTCACTCCGATATGAAACATAACTACTTTCTCCAAACTCCGACATGAACCTCTTATGAACCGACATATGAATTAGTTTTGAACGATTCCCTTCTTATGTAAAGAAAAATGTGGACGTTTTCCCGTCCTTTTTGGGCCAATCAAAAAGTATAATATTTGCCGTTCGGAATAAATAGATTTTTCAACCGACTCAATAAACGAATTTCTGTTTACCGAAATATGAAAACTATTGACCCATATTCTCCTTCATTTTCATTCTTCGTTCAGACGACTCCATCACTTTAATTAAATGGGAAATAAACAGAATTCGCTTCGATACTCGACTTTCAAAATAGATTTATGTTTACCGGGATTTTGAGGCATTAGTTGTGCAAAGATTTGAATAAAAAAAGTTTAGAAGTATTGAAAAGTAAGCCAATTTAGAAATCAAAAAGTGCTCTCTTTCGTCATAACGATCATTTGACTTTTTAGATAGGTAAAAAAGTGTTCTCGGGATTGAAATTGTGCCAGTGGACGTTTTAAAGGACAAAACCGTCAGTTTACTTTTTAGATAAATTTATCAATCATTTTCATTGTAAAGGTATAAAAAGTCTGCAAGTGATAAAAGAATATAATTTCTTTCTGTTTTACAACAAACTATGATTGCTCTTTCTTCTGCAGGGGCTTCAAGTGCTGGGATCCAAATCCTATTCTTTATGAAAACCCGTTATTTTACTTACGGCATAAAGTGCTGGCACGCTTAGAAGAAAGGTCGACATGCCAAAACTCATCTTTCATTTTCTCTGGATTTTTATGAGTGCATTCTTAAGTTTTATTTATGAATTGATAACTTTTCTTTTATACCTTTTGGAGTTTATCTCTTATAGGGAGTGAAGCGCAGCGGAACTCTATATTTAGTTTATCTCTTATTTTCATTTTGAAGTTGCATCGGTCCAAAAGTTATAAACCTGATTTCAAACTTGACAGACGACGATTCAAAAACGTGCCGTTGCAGTTTCCCGTGATTTGAAGGCATTTCCCTTATTTAGCTATTCAAGTTACTTTCGAAATAGAATTAATTGCGTTTTACCGTTGGGGCATAAACCGTAATTTCCCTTGTTCGATTTCAAGTTGGAAAGTTCCGTTTCGTATAGGGAAGTAAGGTTTTGAACCGTCCATCAAGATAAAAGTTTCATTTACATTTTCTCGTTACGTAATAAACTGATTTTTCAACCATTTTTTAATTTATTTATTGCGGGATGCAAGCTTCATTTACGTATGTCGATACAACGATTTAAATCAAAAAGTATAATATTGCCGATTGAAACGAAAAAAGTAGCATTTGATCGATCGGGCATAAACCGGAAGTCAGTACGGCGACTAACGAAAGAACAATGTAGTAAGGTTTTCGTCATAAAGAGATTTTCCCTATAAAATAAAAAGAAAAAACTTTCATAAAACCCGTGCGCATCCATAAGGCGACTTTATAAACTCATTTATTCCATGGCAAATAGGAAAATAAGATTTAAATCACAAAAGTTGACCGAAATACCTGTCTTTTGATACTGAAACTTTAGACTATCTTTTGATGACAATATGATTGATCAACGTGCCATCATGCTGTAAGTTTTATCCTTCTGTAAGTATGTATGTAAGTAGGTGGAGCCGGGGTCGCATAATATGTTTAGCTAGCGAGACGAGAAAGTATGAGTTAAGCAAAAGAAGCGAAAGGCTGTTGGGCCCAATGGATCGGATCATTCTACAGGTTCAGCCTAAGATGAAAGAAGAAATAGGATAATACATCATGTCCGAACTTTGTCTTTGTCTGAGGCATCATCATGGCCGAGAATGTAGTGACTCGGAGAGTTTAGACACGAGTATGCGAGCGCAGTTACCAGAGCGGCAGGAGGTTTCTGTCGGGAGCGACTCTGGGAGTAGACAAAATAGAGTTCACGAACTGGCAGTTCTTTGAGATTTGATAGAAGACTTCGCGAGGTTCGACAGTCCAAAGCCAATAAGCCAGGAAAATCCTTCTCCAAGAAGTAGAGAGAACAGAGTTGCGAGATAGTCGAGAGAAGCCAACATCACGACTGAAAATCAGCCGACGGGATCAAGAAGTCTAATTATTAGTATATGCCTTTGAAGACGCTGTGTCGCTCTCACAGTCTTCTGTGTACTTGTTGTTTCCGGGGATAGTGCAGTAGTTTGAAAGAGTAGAGTACTGTGTGTCCTAGGACCTGGTTGAACCCATGACAGCGATGGATGACGACCAGGGTACGACATGAGTCCGACAGTGAAAAACATGATGACTGCTAAGGTTTTTGCTTTCTTCGCTAGGACTTACTTGACCAGCACCTCTTGTTTATTAGGAACCTTCAGCCAAAGCCAGGATAAGATTGTGGACCAAACCTATACACATTAACAGAAAGGTAGGTGCTTTTCCTTTGTGGGGGATCTTAAGAACGCCTTGACTTGTTGACCGAGAACCTTTGACTTCTTTGTATGAGCGAGAAGAACAACCAGTAACACTTGGAGAGTGGTTTAGCCGGTTATCGATTAAGGAAGGAGGGCTGTCCGAAGGAAGACGTCGGCGTGAGGTAATGAAATGACTTGATATGTACCGGATATTCCTTGTTGATATGACTTATTAACCAGACAAAGAAAAAGTTAATAGTTCCATTCAACAAAGTGTTCCCATTATTCTCTAAACTGGTTCAATGTGTCAGTAGTAATGAGGAAGTTATCCTTATCCAGGAGTAGAGTAGGAGTCCGTACGTGGGTTTTTAATTAAGTTGAAGGCGGAGTTAAGAGATTTCAATTATAAAGTTTTATTTTATCGCTTTATTTAACCATTATAAAGTGGAATATATTCCGCATGTTGACTCTAACAGATTTAATATCTGAAGTATGAGATTTAAATTAAAAAGAAGCAAATTTCTTTATTTTCTCGTTCCCGCTCCTATTTACACCTTTTTTGTATCTAATTATCTGCCCCTCAGGCCGTTTTATGTACTTAATCCTTTTATTTTCCTCTCTAATCTCGGTATCCGTTTTCTTGCCCATCCAGTTTACCGGCTCCACAGGATTACTAAACGAATCCTTTTCTGTGATGCGCATTGGGCTGTTGAGCTAACTACTGGCGGATACAAAGAATAAATAGAAATAAAGAAAAGATAAGACTATTTCTAATTTATCTACGACATTGCTGGTGTGAAACATAGAAGCGACCAGCGGGAGCGGATTAAAGAAGATTAGTAATTCATTGATTCTTATTTTTTATTTAAATCTTGTATTATGTTTTGAAAAGCACTTTATGACCCGTCAAGTTTTTAATTGAAATCGAACGAAGGGAATTATGGTTTATGACTTTATCTAAGATGCCCGAACTAGGTTTGATATACCCTTATGATTTGAATCGCATAAATATAAATATGCCATCTTAGATCCTCTTTTTTAGCCTAAATAACTATAACTTTGAAATAGATAAATCCTCTGAACGAAGGTGCGGAGCTTAGTGACGGTTCAAATGGAACTACAGGCAATCAGGTTTATTACTGTCTACACCGTTTTTAGTGATTATCTCTGGCAGGCCCGTAAGTTCCGTATACAAATCCCTTGATGACAAAAAGAGAGGTGCGACAAAGCCGCCATGTGCTTGGGAACTTTGTGAGTAATCGATAGCGGAGTGCTCTTTCAATCGATCGCTTGTCTTCACGCTTGTCTTTTACATCAAGGTCGTAGATAGAGTAAGAAAGAGCCGTACTTTAGGAAGAAGAGAGATTGACATATTACTTTCTTCGTCCACACCAGAGAAGGAAGAAAAGATGGATTCCATAGATGATCGATACCGGTCTAAAGAATTGACTTTGGGGGCGGAACGTCTGTACTGATTTTCACTTTTTGACACGTCTTTGTCTTGATTTAATCGTAACTTATTCATGCTTCTCTTTCTTTGTTCCTGTGATATGATCATAATAGAAGAGAATCAGGTGCGTAGCAAGACTGAAAGTCAAGCGTGGTAAGCAGGTCGAGTAAAGCTATCGCTTCCCCTTTTGTCTGATGGGGTTGGAGTTTCTTTCTTCATCTGCTTCTTTACTTTAATGACTACTTTGACCAAACGTAATGATGTATAATAAAGACAGCAGAACAAAGAGTCGAGTGAAGCGTGAGCGTAGCGACCTTGCAAGAACATGACTCATGGTTTAAAGGAGCTAAGAAAGAAGGATCAGTTGGGAAAGGTTGTTTACAATCTAGTGAAAGGTGCTAAGCATTCAGAAGTTCATTCAATTACGGAGAGGAAGCGAGTGGACCCAGTCTTCGTTCATTGGCTTTTTGGCTCCAACCGGAACATGAACTTCATTAAATCCAATATCAGACAGCAGAAGAGACAAGCTCCAACCACAGAAGGGTAAGACGTAATTGCAGAGACGCACTTTAGCTCACCTCACTCTCAGTACTCCAAAAGATCGCCTAAGAGACACACTTTGACAGCAAAACTCCAGTTGGATAGAGTGGAGCTGCGAAAAGAGAGACCTCAAAGAAATAATCAAGTGCAGACCAACATTCCCTCTTTTCAAACAAAAAAGTATTAATGAAAAAAAGGAGTATTAAATTGAAAGTTTGTGCATTCACAGACTCTTTTTTGAGCTAACTTAAACACCGTTGGTCAGGCGTCAGGGAGCTCTTAGATTTTCGTAGCGGAACTCTGCGAAGAAGACTAGGGTAAGAAGAAAGGTGTGAGATCAAAGGGTGAGCCGATGGTAGTGAGTCAAGCAGAGACAAGCGACCTCTTACATGTAGGTTGTGATCTTAGGCCCTTGATGTGTAAACTCACTTCGTTCCAAGTATAGCGAGTACTCTCACTATATTGTTGTTATTTGACTTCGATAATCGAGATTGAGAAAGAGATAAAGAGTATAGCAAGCTACCTTTGTTGGTCGCCTCAAGGTAATTGCGTAGCACCTAACGGTTGCCCTTTAAAAAGATAGATCGCAAAGCACTATGACTTAGCCTCTTTTTTTTATATCACAAAGGGACAAAAGGGGAAGTCAAAAAGGGCAAAAGGGGTCTCGACATGCCAGGGGGTCACCTTATTCCCATGTCTATGGTCTTTTTGTTGGTAATATGCTACGCGCCTTCTATCTCATAGTGGGTAGGTCTCGAAAAAACAACGGACTGTTTCCGACCCCCTTCTCGACATGCGTAAGTCGCTACACTCGTCTCGATAAACATTTATTTTACGCTCTAAAATAGCAATCGACCCTGCCACCTCCCTAACGCTCGCCCCGCTCACTTGACCTATAGTCTTATTTGCTTTTTTCTGTTGTTTAGTCTCCGAAATAACTTTACTCCTTCTTCGCCCCTTATTTCTTTCTCGCTCTCGCTTCCTTTCTACAAAGACAACTTCTACTCGACGAGATAGGCAGCCAAACTTGTATTTCGGTTCTTTACGTTGGTCCTGGGTGTCAGATTCCCCAGTGAGCTCCCGTAGGGAAACCAAAATAAAAGAAGCAAGGATTGTAAACAACCTGCGCTGCATAACATATGCCGGGGCTTCCCTGATCGAGACTAACGCGGCCATTTGTAAGAAGAACTCAGTGACGAGTAAACGTCTTAGATAACAGGTGTGAACGGACAAAGGTTTGGTGTAGAGACAAAAGAGGATAGGAGCGGTTCTTTCTTTCTTTCATTACTTAGGAGGGAACGTGTGTGTACTAGCTGAAGCAAGAAAAACTCGTTGTCAGAGAATGGATACAGATTAATCATTGCTTAATGCGGAAACTTTAGAAATAAGGAAAGAGGTCTTAGGTCAGTCAAACTCTCTCTCATGCGGGCAGCTGCTGTTGGTGAAAAAAAAGGACAAAGAAAAAGAAGTACAGACGGAGTGCTCTGGTTTTAAACGAATGGCTCCTGAATCTACTACCAGTGTATACAAATAGTGACTTGTAAACTCTTTAAATAAGAAGAGTCTCAGAGTGCCTAAGAACCTTTCTTCCGTTCGCCTTTCGTCCTTATGTTTGCTCTTCTTTATTAACCTATTTATTCGACTTCTCATTTTAAACCAAACCCTTAAATATTCTGCACGTAATTCTTCCGCTCTACTTTTGATGGCGCACCTTGGTCTTTCTAAGGCGCCAGTGATAACTTACACACTGGCAAGTTTTACCCTCGCAGCTTTGCACCGAACTTAGATCGAGTGCCTCAAGTCACTGTGCCTTCTAAGATTTTCAAATAAAATGCCTGGCCTGAAAGACAGTAATCGTTTTGCTTCTCAGATACAACTCATTTCACTTTCTTTTTTATTAGAAATAATTCCTTAAACTGAAATAAGAGATCCGGGGAACTTATGGATCCTTTTTTTAGTTATAATTTCGTGTCTATCTATGGTTGTTGTGTACGTCTTTCCGGTAGGTTTGGTCTTCGGTCTTTGTTCGGAACAATGAGTTAGTAGGGGCGAGCTGATGGATTGGTTGGACAATAAAAAAAGTAAGATAAAGACATACAAAAGTCCCTGCCTGGAATGAGCTATAGGAAGGGTAGAAATAATAGAACAAAGATAGACTTTACAACAAGCGCAAGCCTTAAAGACTTCATAGACTAATCAAAGGGAAATATTATATTAGTGAGTAATAGGGTTCTTTCAATCAATCTGACTATGTCTTAAACTAATGTGACTTTTGATGAGTAGTTTTCATGCAGCAAATGTTGTATATAGTTTTCAAGCATCGATCTATAGCCCGGACCAAATTCGTAGTTCTGGGATGTAACTAACGGAGCTGGCAGAGTTAAAGAAAGAGATAACTTACGGCGTCGATTCATCATCAAGCCTTCTCACTCACCTTATGGTGCACCAGTCGTCATTTCAAAGGAAGAGGTAGTGGGCCCGTCTATGCATCCGACTACCGAGCGCTAAACAAAGTAACCATCAAGAACAACCAACAAGTGATTTACGCTAATTCATATTAAGGAGAATACGCTGTTTCGGATTTTAGCTTTTTAGAAGAGAAAAAGTACTTTGAATATTTGATATCTCGCTACCTCTTATTCGGAACAGATAGAAAGAAAAGCTATAGCTACTTTAGACCCGACCCACTCGACCGTTCATTCACGGATTAACCCTGATACGCACCTCCTTTCAGTCTTAGTTATCTCTTTATTCTTAGTTCTTTGATTAAGATTCCATAAGTAATACTGATCGACGTGTTCGGTACTCTATTATTCATAGATGAAAATAATCGATCATGATGCATGCCCTTTCCTCACTGCATCGAGGATCCTACTGAAACAACTTAAATAAGATCAGACCTTGCTGAACGCCGTTCGTATACATTCCCGTACCTACCTCGACGTTACAGAAGGTAATTTATAATACTTTTTTTTCGTCTTTTAATTGAACACATACGGATAAACTCGATTACGTTACATCTAGTCCTTATATCTTTGTAACTTGGATTGATATGGTACGAGGCCATGAACGAAGACCCACTCTTAACCTTGAAGTTTATCATTTACGCTTTGTGAAGGTCGCCTCATTCTTTTCATTCTTTTACCCCTATAAGTGAATAAGATTGTTTAGCATCATTTCATACTATTTTTTATCCTTACAAAAACGACTATCCATTCGCGTACAATAAATAAAATGAAAGAAAAGTGTAGTCCCACGTAGCGAGCCTAGACCAACTAATACCTACCCTACTCACCTACCTATTTTGTTGAAGCATCAATCTTCTAGGATCGTGGTTCAAGAACAAAGTCAATTGGTGAAACTACTTCAACTGGAGTCAAAGCTTTCGCTGTTAGTGTAGATGCTGAAGGTTGTTCCACTCCTGATGGTCCATACATTTGTTCTTTTCTCTTTTTGTAAAATAGGGGATCTCTCTCGATTTTCTGGTTGAGTCGACCCCACCGTTAGGGTGCTGAAGAAGCAAGCAATCTTTAAGGCGACCGTAGTTCTTTGTAGGGCAGCAGAAACCGTGTTATCGTCATGCTTTGCTCTTCACCAAACGAGTAGAGCGTTATGTATGGTGTTGGAGTTAGAGGAAGAAAGAAGGTAGTAGCGAAATAAGCATTACTAAAAAATCTTGTTATATTACTATCTTGTTATATTGAACCGCCTAGTTAGTCTTTGTTCGAGTCGGACGCCCTAGTAGACGGCCACAAAGAAAGAGCGTTACGTTAGTGTACCGAAAACCGGGTGAATGAACAAATATATCATTGGACATCCTTTTGTTGACTTTTCACTGAATTTCCATACTTTTGTTTAGCTATTGATAAACTAAGTGGTGTATCCATATTTCCATCTGTAAGACAAGAAACAGGAATTGACCATTCGCTTCTGTCTCCCTCTCCTCTCTTATCTATCTGTCCCACCAAATTCCACAAAACCAGAAGTTTCATTCAATCGGCAATTCAATCGTTTAGGACTAGACTTTCTGTCCGGGGGAATAAGTTAAGTGATGAGTTATTTGTGGACAGCCCCACGTCGCTACTGTTTGATACCACCCTACTACTTTGTTTGTTTGTTCACCGAAGTAGAGAGTTTAGGCAAAGCTTAGCCGACCATGAGGAAGTTCTAAACTCGGCTTATAACCCAGTTGCAAACCTTTTCTCTTCTATAGCTCCGGTTAATGTTGAATCTTTAGTTCGACCAGGTGAATCTCAAATAATAAGAGTTCGCTTGTTCCAAAGAAGTTTCTTAAAAGTAACCGGCCAGTACAAAACGGAGTTCTGTTGTGTACAAAGTAAAATTCGAACATTGTTGGATCCATACTCTTTTATCTCCTGTTGGGGGTGGGGATTTTCTACTTCTCCGGTCTGTCTCGTATGAACCAAAAGAAAAGATGCGCGAAAGCCACGATTCGAAACGACGAAGGTCAAAGGTGCGAAACAATTAAGGTATAGAAATAAAGACAGGTCAAACATCTTTAACATAATAAGCCTACGTCAGATAATTGAATTTAAGTTAAGGAAAAACAAGAGAGATAGACGACCTAGCGCCTCCTTTCTTTCTATAGCCGTGAAGAATAAGACCGTCCGTCGGGTTAAGTTGGGCGAGTGGGTTGGGTGCATTGATTTGGGAAGTCAGTGGGACAAGTCGTCTTTCCTCTATGACTTATAGATTTTGTATTCTATATAGCAGGTCCTATCGATAATAAATAGTCAGTCGATTAATCCGATTATCACCTTGTTTCCCGAAGTAAGTGTATTCTCGACGTTCAAGAATTTAAATATCATCTTTTATATTTTTAATTTACTATCAATACGAGGAACTGGCTTTATTAATGGCAATAAGGATATTCGATACTATGATGTTGAACCGAGTTAACAATTCGTTGAGTATGCTTCGTTGGATGGTGTCTGTCGATCTCAACTACCTTTGTCTCTTTTTCTTATTCTTTATGCGACTGCTTGTTGAGAAAAGTAATATAAAGTTGAGGAGAAGGGTCGGTAAGAATAAGCCTAAGTCTTATACAAAATAACCTTTCTGCTGAGGGTAACGCTTATTTATATTCTATTTGTAACCGGGGGTAAGTTGGATTTATTTTGGTATTGACTAATCATAATGAGGTTGCTTGTTTTTCACATAAGAAGAAGTAGTAGTAACTTGTTGGAATTAGAGAGTAAAGCTACTCACGCTCACGATATTAGGGTTATTTACAAGTGTGGTAGTTGTTTGTTTTAAACTAAGGAATCAGATGCTACTGCTTATAGGTATGAAGCAAGGTAAAAAGCATATTTAACTTTGTCAGAAGAATTGCATATATTATGACGACTACTAAACCGAGTTTTTACCTGCACTTATTGCTAGGCCGGGTTCACTTGCTGCCCTTTCTGTGGGTAGGTGCTAGACGCTTTTTTAATCTGTGTTTTATAAACAAATAATAAACTTTATTCCTATTAATCATCCCAAAAGGACTATGTCGCTTGGTTCTTTAACCGCTTCTCGCTTGACATATGATATCAGGGGATTTGGCTTGACTGAACTTCTATATCCTGTACACTTTTATATCTCTCACTGTAACGTCCATACTAGAAACTGCCTAATTCACGTATAGGCTCTAAACGATTAACTTTGTACTTATTAACTATTTACGAGAATTTTACCTTCGACAGAACTTACTGCCTTTCAACTGATGGCCAACATTTGGACTTTTAGTAAGCAAATTGAAATTAAAAAGTGTTCTTTATAAAGATTTATTGATTTTATCGTTTCTAAACAATATTATAATTTAGTGTGATTTAATCGCCATTAAAAAGTTTTATTTAATCGGGATTTTGAGGATATCCTTGTACAGATTTTCTTTCTTAAATAAGTTCTTTGAGCCAATATTAATTAAAAAAAAGACTTATTGTAATGATTAACAAGTTAGCTAATTTCTTTATTTTTAAGTGTGATTTTCTCGTAAATTTCTTTATGTTACCATTAATAAGTTTTATTTTCCC
Source organism: Acorus gramineus (assembly GCA_030737835.1). Taxonomy (NCBI): domain Eukaryota; kingdom Viridiplantae; phylum Streptophyta; class Magnoliopsida; order Acorales; family Acoraceae; genus Acorus; species Acorus gramineus. The sequence continues at coordinate 3,835,886 of JAUJYN010000014.1, forward strand.
TGTCTTTTTACGTATCTAATTATATGAAAATAAGGCAATAAATATTATAATTATGAGGCGACTGAAAGGAGGGAAGCGACCAGCGGGCAAAGATAAACATAGGAGCGTAAGCGGAGGTGCGGAGCATATTGACATTTTAAAGTGTTCTAAATTTATCAGTTCTTTTTAAAGCGTTGAATTTATAAATTGAATTTCTTTATTTTCCCATATAATTATCTGACCCTAAGTATTCAATATGAGATGAGGTATGAGATTTAAAACAACCTAACTACAAGATTTGAATTGATAAGTTTTCGCGTAATGAATTTCTAAATTTATCAGTTTGATTTATCAGTTAGTATTTTATCGTTTCTTTTACCTTTATTTTCCCATTAATCAGTTTTCTTTTCTAGTCCATTTAATTTCTTTATTTTATCGTTTATTGGTCCATTAAAAAGTAAGCTAATTTCTTTCGTTGAATTTCCGTATTCTGACCAATTATATAGATTTTAGTTCAGCTTTGCTCACTCCTATTCGGTTGATTTTCAGCAAGCTCCCTAAAGAGATAAACGTACTAAAGACATAAAGTCCCTTAAGACATAAAGTCCCTAAAGAGATAAACAGATAAACGTACTAAAGAGATAAACGTACTTAACGACATTCCCTCTTTTCATTCTAATATTTTTCTTGACTCAAATCTATAATAAGACACTGATTTTAGCTAGGAATTAAAGATAAAAATGCAAAAGTTTCCTGTTTCCCGACTAGAATTTAGCTATGATTTTCATTTATAAATAAAAAAGTGTACGTTTTCTCTGTCTTTTTAAGTAGCAACTCTAATTTCAAACCTAAATACAATATTTGAATTTGAAAGTGGGTCATAAAGTTCTTTTTAACCATAATTAAAGATTTGAATTAACAAGTTTACGTCACATAAAGATTAAAATAAAAAACTTGACGTCCTTAAAGTGACTTTCTCAATTTCAAACTTTACGTTTTATCGTTGGATGTAACTTCATTTTACGAAGTAAGTCTACAAAAGAGTTTAAAAACTTGTAGTGGGAGAAACTATCATTTAAAACAAACCATAATTAAAGATCTAAATTATTCATATTTATTTGATTAAAAAGTTTTATTATAGCCATAATATAAATAATAAAGTGTTCTTTTACCGAATTCAAGATTTAAATTGAAATTAACAAGGATAAAAAAGTGTTATTGTGTGATTTTATCGTCCATTTAATTTCTTTATGTTATAGGTTCTAAATTGAAAAGTTTCTGTTTTCCCGTGATTTTTAATAGCAACTAGATTTTCCTAGGTAAAGCCCATTTTATAATTTCTTTTTTCCGTTTTCCCGGTAAAAATCGTTGCAACTCGATTTTCCTAGGTAAAGCCCATTTTATAATTTCTTTTTTCCGTTTTCCCGGTGTTTTTTGTCATAAAGTGCTTTTCGCTAATAAAGTAACTTCAAAATACATCATTTTTGCTAACTTTTGGGCCTATATAAAACGGAATTTATTTCTTTTTTCATGATTCTCAGAGCTAAAAACACTGTCCTACTTAAAAGAACGGGTGCGAAGCATAGAAGCGACCAGCGGGAGCGTAGGAAAACAGCAACAATTCAATTTTTTAATGGGCTTAACGAAGGTGCGACGTAGGAGCAAATCAACCGAATAAGAGTGAAGTAGCGGAACTCTTTCTATATAAAAGGGAGCTTGCCTCTTAATCTATATTCAAGGGAGTGGAGCGTAGCGGAACTCTATAAACTAGAGCGAGACTAAAATCTATATCATTGGAGTGAAGCACAGCGGAACTCTTGTCCTTGGAAAAATACTTTATGTCTATTTTCAACAAGCTAACTACACGACATTCCCTCTTTTCTATATAATTGGAGTGAAGCGCAGCGGAACTCAAATACTCTATTTACTCTATTAATTTACCCAAGTTCGTAATTCATAATTCATTAACCACAAGATTGAATACACTTCTTTTTTTCAGTGATAAATTTAGAACAACAAATATTCTTTCAACAAAACCACCCCCTTTTCCTATCTGCTCACGATGACCCTACAATTGACAGTTATAGGTTTACCTTTGGTGCCGGGAATATAATGAATGAGTTGACGAGTAAACGAATTAAGTTATAGAATAAACTTCTGGAAAGCCAAGCCTCTCAACAAGAAAGTGAAGACAAAGAACCAAACAATGGAATACAAAGTTAAAAGTAAAAGTAAGCGAAGAAGTATAGATCTTGTTCATTCATTTCTTTCACTCGACCGAACCATAACTCGATTCCCAATGAGTAAGGTAGTAAAATAATACTACTATAAACAAAGAGATAGAACAAGATGAACATACCAAACTTGACTTACTGAATCAGATAGTAACGCTATATAAGGTAGGTTATTCAATTCCCCTTAAAAACAAGTGAAGGAAAAACCAAACAAGGATATTAAGATACTACCATTTATTGATCAAAGTCATAAAGAAGTATGTAGATATCTCGCTCTTTTCCCTCTTGTTCCGGGTATCCCAACAGAGCTACTTACTCCGTGCGCCTTCGTTGCACTCCTTTAGCTAACTAACCATTGGCCTAGCCTCCCATTCAGTTCTCAAACTGAACTCTACGGAACACAAGAGTAAAGGAAGAACATCGTGTTCATAGTTACGTAAAAAAGAGGCTGCTTATAATTATCCCTTATCCAAAGTGTGTTTAGTCTTTCTTTAAGAAATGAGAGTTAACATTAACACAAGCACCCTATTTATCCGTAAACTAAGACTAATCGACAGGATACGAAGTAAATTCTAATTGAAGTAAAAAACAGTTTATATTGAATTACCCTTCGTCTTAGGGCAAATTACTTCTCTTATTGAACGCAGTACAAACCCGATCTTCTTCCGAGAGAACAGCGCATTCTCCTAGTAACATACCTTCTTATGTTGAGAAAGAGTATCTGCTTAAAAGCTCCTTTACATCTTTAGTCTTCGTTCTTAACAGTCGCGTTTCAGAGTATAAAAAATAGTTACAAAAATCTCCTGAACACTTATTAGTGAGGGTGAGGAAGTTTCTATATCTCTGGTGATCGTTAGTGAGGAGACCTAAGGCGACATCCTATTCGTAGACATTTTAAAGACGCGAATGCCGCACATAATAAAGGCCAATAAGTGAATGAATAAAAAAGACTTTTACAACCACAGCTATAAGAGTCATACATATGTAAATATAATGCAGTACGAACCTGGCAACCTAAGGGAAAGAATTACTAAAACAACACAAGACTATAGTGGAATGACTACGGTAATAAAGAATGGTTAAAACCAGACACAATACAAAACAATACGAATATTTTAGGGTCAAAGAAAGACATTAAGACAAGCGGCCTTAGTAGCACATGCGCTTCTCAAATGTTCAATACAAGGATTTACGTAGATAATCGTACTGACAAGGTGCGTAGCATACTTAGAATCTTCTGACAGAGTAAGTAAATAGAACCGCGAGTTAGTTATTGCTCAAAAGAGTACAACGAGCGATCTATCTCTTCTTGTTTATCCTTCTAACGTTGTCTTTGTCTACTGACGCCTCAACCCGAAGCTAAAGATTTCCGCTTGTTCTGCACCTTAATGAGCAAGATGATTTCCAAATTTGTTTATTAAAGACGTTTAGGACTCAACCAGGTACATGGACAAATAAGTAAGGAGTTGTTTATGCTTCGTTAGGGGTCTATTTCCTTATTAAGATGGATTATCAACTACCTACTTTCCTGGCTTCGTTACACTTCCTAATAAGCTTGCACTTACCAATATACAAAGGCAAAGGACTCGATTTGATTGGTCTATGGCGAGGCGACCTATGGGTTAACAGAGGGAATTCAATGAAAAAGGGTTGTCCTCTTTTTGCCATAACTGTTTAATATCTTCTTGATGCAAGTAATAAGCTGCTCGAGGTCTTCTGATCATGGGCTTAATGGTGAGCTCTAAGAACTGAGGGAAATACATATAACTTTTGGAGTAAGGAAAACGCATAGGAAGAGAGTAGAAGGGGTGCCGGATAATAATAAATAAGATGACATACAAAAAAAAGATATAAAGTAGTTAGGTAAACTCCAGATTAAGTCATGGTCGCTTCGTTTCAAGCTCTTTTCGCGAAGTGGACCTGGGTTTGCCCGCACTCCTATGTTTCGACAGGTGGTGCTTGTAATGAATGTAAAGACGTTAACCGATCTGTCTCTGTATAGATAACGTGGTATCTTTTTCGATGAATAGTAAATTATCTATATCTTGGTAAGCCATATCTGGGAAGCCAGTGTAGAGGTGAAAAGCATTTTACTATTCCCCACAATTTAACTTCTTATTTGAGTCGTTGAATGAAGTATTTATAGTTTGTGTCTAAAATAATATGATAAAAAGAGTGAGCCCACCAGTGAACGGCTTAGATATTACTTTATCCCTTACTCATTGATATTATGATGTTGTAAATAGATCTTAATAAAGGAGTACGACTAAGCCATCTCAGCAGCTTGGACTGAACTGGTATAGCATCGCATATTGCACTCACTCTCCAACTAACTAAATGCTCTACTTTAGTATAACAGTTATTTATTCTGACTTAATAGATAGATAGAGTTACGCTTTCCTAACCCATCCAAGGAAGTCGCTTTACTCAGCCGTAGTTTCCCGTGAATAACTTATTGGGCGCATAAGAAAGAAAAGACTGAACTCCTTAAACTCACTACTATCTCGTCACACTATGGTACCTCCCCTCTCAGTCAATGGGTCTTTGCATTCTTTTAATTGAAGAAGCTGAGGTTCGAAGACATAGCTACACCCTTTTCTACTATCCTACCTTTCTTTCAACGTTTTGTCATTTGGTTTAATACGTCTTTGTTCTGTATTAATCTATCTTCTGTCATCAAGCTAGCGGGTGGGTTCGGCCTTCTCTTGTATCACTCGCCTTCGCCTCTTTTTCACTCGTCTGGTTGTCTTGTCAATTTTTGGTGTCAAACTTTCACTTGTCAATTCTTGGTGTCAAACTTTCACTTGTCAATTCTTGGTGTCAAACTTCACTTGTCAATTCTTGGTTGGTTATTCTAAAACTAAGTTGTGATCTGTCTCATACGACTTATGTCTTCCAAAGAGTCCCAGAATGGGCGTTATTGCAAAGAACAAAAAGAAAACAATAGGAGAAATTTGTCCAATAGTAACAAATGGTGCCTCTACAGGTTGACACCCGATCCAACCTAGTAGTAAACGATCTGCCAAAAGCAACCAAAAGATTCCTTGGTAAATAGGTCTAAAACTTGAACTACGAACATACATTTTTTTCATAAAAGGTAAAGCCAAAAGAGAGAGAAAAACGAGTGCTATTGCAGCTACACCTCCCGCTTTGTCGGGTATACTGCGTAGAATGGCGTAGATCGGTAGGAAATACCATTCCGGCACAATATGAGGCGGGGTGGACATTGGATTAGCGGGTATATAATTGTCTGGATGCCCCAAGACATTCGGAGCAAAAAAAATCCAAATTGCATAAAAGATAGCAAAAGCTACCCAACCCACAAGATCCTTGACATAAAAATAAGGGTAAAACATTATTTTCTCCATTTCTGAATGTACACCTAATGGATTATTTGATCCATATTGATGCAATGCAGCCAGATGAAGAAGACTTGCTCCTACTAAGATAAATGGTAGTAAATAATGGAGACTAAAAAAACGATTTAAGGTTGCATTGTCCACGGAGAAACCACCCCAAAGCCAAGTTACTATGCTATCTCCTACTACAGGTATGGCACTAGCTAAGCTTGTAATGACAGTAGCTCCCCAAAAGCTCATTTGACCCCAAGGTAGTACGTATCCTATGAAAGCTGTAACAATCATTAATAGTAAGATGACAACTCCAATACACCAAACAAATTCCCTAGGACTGCTATAACTCGAATAATATAAACCACGAAAAATATGAAGGTGAACCACAATGAAAAACATACTTGCACCATTAGCATGCATATATCGGAGCAACCAGCCTCCTTCAACATCTCTCATAATGTGCTCTACGCTGTTGAAAGCTAGATCTACATGAGGTGTGTAATGCATAGCTAAAAAAACGCCAGTCACTATCTGAATGACTAAACAAATACCAGCTAACGAACCGAATCCCCACCAATAACTAAGATTGCTTGGGGTTGGATAATCTATAAAATGCTGATTCAGTGTGGAGGATATAGGTTGTTTAAGAAGGCTAAACTTTGTTCTCATTTATCTTTTCATCAATTGCTAAACTCAAACGTCACACCCCCACGGGATAAGATGAAAATCAAACTAAATTGGCGTTGGTTCTAACAACGAAAAAAAACAGAAGTTAGTATTTCTTTTACCAGGACGATTTCTTTATGCCCATCAAAGAGCCCCTACATGCTAATCCACGAAAAACGATACGAGACATGCGAAAGAACCCCATTACGGAACGAGGGCGACCAGTGAAAATACATCGGTTTCTTACTCGTGCAAAAGCACTATTTCTTGGCAACAACGAGAGCTTAGTTCTATGTTTGTAACGCATCTCAAAGGGAAGAGAGGTTGTGAAAGAAATTGATTTATAAAGCTTTCGTCTCAATTCATATTTAGCCGCAAGCAATCGACGTTTGTGATCTAGTATATTTCGCTTATCCGACATACTAAGTTTAGCTTTTTTGCATTAAGCCGCTCAAAAGTAGTAAAGTCTCATCTTTTGTCTTGGCCGAAGTTACTATTCTCACATTAAACCCGATAATATTCTCGAAGATCTCGAAATGCTCCTCCAGTTCAGGGGAGAATTCGAACCACTCAGTTTCCATTACAAAGTTTGGACTTTCTAAACACAGTTGAGTAGAGATTCTGACCAAGAAAGAAAACAACAAAACACGCCGCCTAATTAATAAAGAAGACAGTGATTCGGTCTTTGGTACGAAACGGATTGAAGACGCTCCAGGAACTTCCAACACGTTGGCGTGATTCGCTTTTAGCAAGAGATCAATACGTAAGACATCCTCGTAATGAAAATGGAGTGGTAACATTGGTTGGCTTTGCTTATAAAGATAGAATGAGCACTGTTTTCTATCTGCTTAAAAAAGATAGTGAAAAGATAAAATCACTGGATTCACTTCGCGCTCGTTAATCCCCTCACCTCCACTCGCTCACGCTTAACGAAGTGGGGTTTAATAATACCTATGTCGAGTTTACCTAAGAATTAATAAAGACTAAACTTTGTCTTTAGCTCAGTGTTTGTACCCGATTCTTAAGACTAACAATCCCTCTAGAATTAGTTCTACGATAGGGGACCCAGTCATGGTGGTACCAGGTAAAAATCTTTCACTCACTGACTTTTGAAAACCTGTCACTATATCATTATGAAGACGGATGCGACGTGAGGTAATGGCATTTTCCAGTGTTATTGACTTCACATTTAGGTTTTGGCATAACAAGGCTTGCAACGTCTTTTCGCACTTAGGCGTACATCGTGCCGTTGGTAATGATTCCACTATGGTCTTACAAATGTTAAAGCGGATCCTAAAGTTAACTTCTTCTTCATGGGATGTAGTAGGAAGGACTTCGTTAGGCAAGTTTGCTTGTTCCGATTCTTCCTGAATAGCTTTGATTCTCTCGTCGAGAGTTAGAAGTAAAGTCTGACCGAAACTTTGACGACTAAAGAAAAGAAATAAAATAAAACAACTCGAAACTATGATTTCTTCATTATAGATTGAGATCTTCTTCGAACTTAATGCAATAATAGAAAGAATAGCAGCAAATATAACTTTTATACTGAAGTTTATGATATGAAAGTTTAATCTATTGATTCAACTTTACGTAACGTAAACAGACGTTTTTCTTTTTATATTTAACCTTGAATGCAATTAATGAATTCTACAGCAATAGTACCTCGGACTCGGAAAGTTATAACGAAAATGGCTAACCCAATAGCAGATTCCGCGGCTGCAACGGTTGAAACCAATAAAGCAAATAATTGACCCATCATATCATCCAAAGAAATAGAAAATACCAAAAAGTTCGAATTAACTGCTAATAACATCGATTCAATTGACATTGACATAATAAGAATATTTCGTCTATTAAGTAGGATTCCCCAAATACCTGAAATAAAGATTATCATAGAAAATGTGCTAAATTTGAGTTGATCCGTTTTGGGAACCTAGAATTGTTTAAAAATTCAAAGAAACAAATAAAAAGTAAAGAATTGAAAAGAAATGAATACTAAGGGTGTGTTCGCATCCTTCTTATTTTCCGGTTGAGGAGAAACATATGAAAAAAAGGGCTTTCATTGCCATATTTTAACAAGGAAACACGAGCTTTGTGAAGCTTCATTATAGATCCGTAGGGGTCAAAGCCCCCCGTAACGATATACTGGGCTCCATCTGTTTACCAGTCTTTACCTGGATCCAGCCGATCCAGGATAGTTAGTATGCTACGCTTTTCCGCGAGCATGTCACGGGCCTTCTCCCACAAAACTAAGGGATCGTGCGGCTGGTAACGCAGTCCTTTTAGGTTGTTAAAAAGGTCTAACACCGTTTGGCCCCCCGCTTGTTCCCCAGATAAAGTAGGTAGGTTGGGATCAAGGTAACTGGAATTTGATTCCAGAGATAAGTGGCTGTCCGCCTGATCGACATCCCCAAAATCTATCCAATGGGGAGCGGGCATATTTGAACCTGAACCCGGTTGCGGTGGCGCTGCCATAATGCTTTCCATTGTAGGGGGCTGAGGGGGGGTTTTCACCTGGATAAAAAGATCTTCATCATAGGAATCATCATCCCCGCAATAAGCAATAAAAGAGTCAAAATTTGGCATAGAAAAGAGGATTAGTATTATATTCAGTAAGATTTTGATAACCAATTTTAGAATGAAAAGGGGAACAACCGAAGAAAAAATGAGATACAGTTTTGTAAGAAATTTTATCATTCCTTTTTTATTTCATTTTCTTTTTTATCGATCTTATCTTCTTCTTTATTTTACCGTGCTTTTTAGTATCTAATTATCGCTTAAATTAGTTTTTTATCCTATCCTTTATCTCCGTTTTCGTACCCTACGAGTTACCGGCTCTACGGAAGTACTGCTATTTTTCCTTCTAAGTGTAAAGCGCATTGGGCTCTTGAGCTAACTACTAGCTAAGAAAGATAAAAAGAGACATAAATCTATATACAACAAAACTGTCAGTATTTAGTGTAATTTATTTATTGGGGATGATTTTCTTTGTTTTTAGTAGTGTCACTCCGTCTTTACAAAAGGTTAAGCAAGTTGGTAGAGTCGGGCTATGTGAGTGAATGAACTTATTGAACCTATAGCTATAGGGTCCGTCCGTTCGTTATGTCTGTAACTAGACTCGTCTTTATGCCTTACCGCTCGTTCGACTTGATCGCTCATTCGATTGTCTAACCACTTGCTCACTTAACTCAACTCGGTCTAGTATAACTCAATAACTTAGAAGCTAAGTCTATTTGTTTACCATGGCGCCGGGCAAAACCTACTTTTTCGATGGTTCGTGAAAACAAGGTTGTAAGCGGACATTAACTGCCGTAGGAATCAAAATCACTTGTAAGAATCTGTGGGCAAGATGCAAGACGGCTTTGTTCTCTCACCAGTGAGCGACTGCGCGTCCAAAGTTGTAGTAATAGAACTTTATATAGGAGTTTGGCCTCTGATTCTATTCTACAACATACTTTCTTTGGCAATGAATCACCGTATCAAATTAATACATAATATGAGAGCGAAACAGGCCCAGGGTTAAAAGGCATTGAATGACCTATTAAGATAACAATTTTCTTTTTGTTTCCTCTTCGTCTTGTTGTTTAAGTTTTCAGAGTTGCATTATATACGATGATGATGACGAAGCCACAAATCCTACACACACATGGCCGAGGTTGCACACGGTCGCCTGCCTCACGTCGTTCTTTCTTTAGCCTGTCACTTTGTCTAGTCCTTTCTCTGGTCTAACTAATTATTCAAATTCTTTTGTTGTATTCAAACCTTTAGTCTGTGTCTTCTGGAGGATAGCTCAATGGGAGTTGACAGAACGGATGGGAAGAGTGGAGCTTTAGCTAAAGAGAGATATAAAATGAACGAACGATATCACTACTTTTTGTACTATTTTATGCTTTCACTTATTCCTTCACAAGTGATTGAGCCAGCCTTACTTCGGTACCGATACACGTCACTTTCAGTCTTATCTCTCAATCTGTCTTTAAGCCTGATGCGGAGCATCGGTAGGACCAGACATTAATTTATGAGGGGCGGAGTGCCCTCGCTTTAACCAGACGACTGAAGTTAACGAAACGCTTGCTTCTGATGCACGGTCGCCGTCACTCTATTCTATGTCCCCTCTCTTCTTCACGGTTTAGGCCTGAGGCGGAAAGGAGGCAAATAACTCGCAATGATGATTAGATAAAAAGAAGATCGAGACGTCTAAGTTCAAATTCCAAATATGCTTCTCAAACATTTTGTTAAGCTTTATTTTGATTAATGGTAAATAAGAGATGTTGATTGTTATAGATAGAAAGTGCAGTTTTTGTCGAAGTATAACGACGAAATATGGTATTGAGAGTTGAGATTGGTATTTCATTCCCGCTGGTTCGCTCTTTCCTTAAAGCTAGGCTCTACCCTCGAATTCTGTTAAGAAGTTCGCATTGTTTCTATAACTCTCTACAAGCTCTTTGATTCACCCGTACTATGGCCTGCGACAAAACGACTCTATTTCCAATAGTAATAAAAAGAAGAGAATCGATAGTCAAGGTCAAAATGTCATAAGCCGCGGAGAAAGAGAACAAAGAGATTAAAGAGTCCTTGTCGATTGATAAACCATAGTTGGACCTAAACCACTTAACTTACAATCGGTAGGACGCGCATTCCTCAACAACCATCTTCCCTCCTTTACGATAGCCTTCGAGTACACACCTGTGCACTTCGAGCTTACTTCGTATACAAACATGCACCCGATATCCTTCACTCACACTGGGCTATGGTCAGTGAATGCTTGTCTTCGTTTACAAAAAATGAAGCTAAAACTGAAACAATTGATAGAGGACCCACGTATCATAATCATATCCACGATCAATTCATCAAAAAACCTCTATCATTAGGTAGTCGAAGCTTCGAAAGCTCATCATATCGCCTGCCTAACAGACGACTCAGTTATTTTTCATCTTGGCCACACTCACCATACTATCCGTATTGACCATACGGAATCTTTTACTTATTGTATTGCTTCCATGTCTTAGCCACTAGATCCACTATTTCCATATCAGAGGTGCGGAGCAAAGAAGAGAAAGAGAGAACGGTACTTAGGTAGAGAGGTGGTAGCCCAGAGCCCATAGGTGTTGAAGTCAATAAACGAGTCCTAGCGACTTAGACCTTCTAAACACACTTTTTTACTTATAATCGTAATAAACTACACTCGTAGGCAAATGATGCGCAGTTGGAGCAGGTCCGCATCTTCAGAACAAAGGAAGTCTGTTTGTTCTTTAGTCACCATGGGCTACCTGACGCTCACAAAACTACTCTCGATCACACTCTGAACTTCCCTTCGCCAGCATCTGTTGCTGTTGGATCGACAAATCGCATACTTGATCACTACGATCAAAGAAGAAAGACAAAACTAACTTTCGACATAGAGCAAGACGTGGATCTACCTGCCTAAAGAATATAAAGACAAAGTTCTATTTGTGAGTTGCCGAGAGACTAGGTTGGGTGAAAGGGTGGGGTAAAAGGAAGGTTGTCAATGAGGTAGTGCGAGCGGAGGCGAGTGTATCTATTGGTTTATGCAAGATGATCATCGAATTACTTATTCTTCCATTTTTGATCACAGAATTTCATATAAAATAGAGATACAGATGGGACAGAGTAAGCCCAAGACAAGCTGCAGTCACTTTAACAAAGAAAGACCTACCTACGTATCATTGCGAGAAGAGATTCCTCCTTCACCAAAGAAGAAAGAAGACGTCGTTCCGCATTCTCATATTATTTGCAAGGTGCGTAGCATTTTCCGTACAAATAGAGTGAAGCCATCGACGTACGGTTAGGCGCGAACACATGAATTGGAGGCCAAGAAGACTCCGTGGGAAGAAAAGGGGCAGGAATTTGTTAACCATAAAGACGTATCCCGTGCACCACAGTATCCACATCGAATTGAGTATAAAATCAAGGGACCACGGCGCTACAAGTGTGAAGGAGGCAAGAGCAGCGGAGGTTTCCCAACGACGTCGCCTTTCCTGATCAATGTGAGCATTATGAGTATTTGGATCTTGGCATGAAATCGCTAAAGACTTCGAAAGAGAGTAAAATCAATAGTGACGGGAGTGGGCAGACGACTCTCCACCAACAGGCGAGCAAAGAATAATGGTGTAGTTTGATCCATGTTATATCCTGGTATATCGGTAGTTTGATCTATTCCTTCAGGCAGTCTGTCAGTTATGCTACGCACCTTCTAGTCTCTCTTACTGAGCCTATTTTCTCTTTTTTAAGTCCATTTTATGTCTTTATATTCCCGCCATGATACTGTCTGTCTGGGGTAGGTTTTGAGTCTAAAATCAACGCTTAATCCGTTAATTAACAACGAACGTCTTCGGTAGGAAGTTCGTGCCGTGAAGCAGAGAGGTTGCCCGCAGTGACCGGAGAGAGGGTTGTTAAGAGCACAAGGCAGGAGTGGTTAGAACTATACGAAGGCGCGGGGAAGTCATAGGGCTATGGCTGAGACAGAGATCATTGTCGAGCGAGACATACTTGGGTAGAAGAAGTTCTTAACACAGATAGAGAGATGGTCTTCTTGCCGGCTTTCGGACAAAATCAAAGAGGTAGCTTATTCTTTACTGTCTATTGGCAATCTCTCTTTTGAATCATTATCGAAATTGAATTGCTGATCCAATTTTTATTTTATCCTTCTAAAATAAAGATAGATAACGAAACACTTTTATCAATCTTGACTTCACGTGTCACATAGAAAGTTGTCAATTTTGAATTGGGAGAGATGGCTGAGTGGACTAAAGCGGCGGATTGCTAATCCGTTGTACGAGTTATTCGTACCGAGGGTTCGAATCCCTCTCTCTCCGCTCTCCCTGATCGCTTGATATTTTCGAATTTGACAAAATCAAACTAGCCATTTAGTTCAATGTATAGAATACAATACATAACATAAGAAAATTCATAAATCAAGCAGGGGCAAAATTTATTCCTCACGTCCAGGATTACGTCCTGGATCATTAGATAGGAATCCGAAGATAAATAGAGAAACAAAAAATATCACTACTGTGTAAACGAAGAGTTTGAGAGTAAGCATTACACAATCTCCAAAACAAGATCAGTTTTTTTTTCTAAAAGAGGGGGAGGGAATAGATTATCTATTTTCGTACCACATATATGATTTTGACACCAAAAGTTTCTAGAAAAGAAAGGAATTTTTGTAATAAGATTCTTATTTTTTCGTTACCAAAACGATATCTTGGCATATCCAAGATTAGGTATTGTGGAGGAACCTAATAGAGTCTTTGCTCCCCGGAATGGAAGGTTAAAATAAGGAAATGAGCTGATCCAGACTTTTTGCGACTATCCAAGAATTTGAATTCAATGTTTGAACCGGGGGTTCGGTTCATAATGTAAGACTTATCTGATTTTATCAATTGTTGTATTGGAACTTTTTTCTCTCGAAAAAATGATGAATGTTTCTAGGATAGTATTTAATATTTCAGCGAAAACTTACAGCGGCTTGCCAAACAAAGGCTAAGAGAAAAAAGAGTACAGGTATGACTGGCATAAAATCTACAATTGGATTGAAAACAGCATAAGCCTCGGGCAATTTAGCGCAGAAAAAACTACTCGAATAAGGGGCAGAATTAAGACAGATACAGATCAAATTAAGTATATTAAGCATAACAAGGATTTCGTTCTTGGAGATAATTTCATTTTTATTGAGTTAGTGATATAAGTATTGATATAAGTGAAAAATCAATAAAGAAGGCCCAAATCTTTCAATTTCAAATTGAAATGAGAATACAAGAAATTAGACTTTCATACAATATCTTAATTGAATTCCATACAATGATCAATAATTTTTTTTTTTTTTTTTTTCATATACATCTATAGAATCCTATTAACAACTTATTCCCCATCTATTTGGGTTGAAATTGACGAATAACTAATACCGGTATTAGTGTTGAATAGAAATATAAATGGGGCGTGGCCAAGTGGTAAGGCAGCGGGTTTTGGTCCCGTTATTCGGAGGTTCGAATCCTTCCGTCCCAGACCAATTCTATTAGAATAAAGATTTTTCTCTTTCAATTTTTTTTTCTGTTTAAGCGTTTAATGTTGGATACGGTGTGATCCAATCGTGCTTTCTTTTTTCTAATAAGAATCTAATGTTGGAATAATATTTTTCTTTTCGATATGCTTTCTCTACAAACATGATAGAGTACCGATAAGATGCCAATAGAAATAAATATCTTTGTCATATTAGGTAGTATGGAAACATAGATCAACAGTTTAATAAAAAAAATGGAGTGTACCGTTGATCACGTTCAGAGTATATTCGTCCTACTCATATTCATATTTAAGTTGGTTAATCATTTACAAAAAAGAAACTTTATGCTCCATATTCATGAAATGGAGATTCCCACATAATGCATCGGGCATCAAAATGCGAAAGAAAGGTCTCCCTGTTTAGGAAAGTCAATAACTAAATAAATAGGGTATTTCATTTATATATTCTATGTAGATACTGAAATTTAGGGGGTTTCTGGTACAAATTCCATTACTGTTAGAGAAACTCTTACGAATGGGATGGGATCCTTCATGATTAATCGTCGAGAGTAATCTGTTGAAGGTGGAAATAGGTGTTAAGCAAGCTTTTTCTTTTTTTTTCATTTTTTTTTTTATAAAAGTGTATCTATCATATGATCGAATATGAGGTGCAATTGGATCCGTGTGTAGACTTCTACGGATAAATAACTATACGTTTCTAGATAAAAAAAGAAAGTAAGGACTATTTATTTTATTATGTATCGATTGAGCCAATGACTATTCATACTTTCATATTGAATCAATTCCATACCGGTTTGAGATTAGAGGAATGTTATGGTAAAACTTCGTTTAAAACGATGCGGTAGAAAGCAACGTGCGACTTGAAGGACATGATCGGCTGTGGAATATTACATCCACCATTTTATATAGGAATGAATATGCTCTTGGCTCGACATAGTTTGTTCTGTTCCATCGGGACCCAAATCTTGTTGGGTTGTAAATAGTACATGATGGAGCTCGAGCAGAAAGGATTGATTTATTTTTCAGGGGGAAGAATCTAGGGTTAGCACCAATCAATAAGTTGGAACAGCTTTGTAAGTATATCTATACTAAATAGAGAAATCGAAGGGTTCAAATTCGAACCCAACAAGTTTGAAATAAAAAAAAATTGTCGGAATTGGTAAAACTATTTCGATCAAAAGTGTATCAAAGTGGAATTTATTGTTCGTATGATTTTTCCATATAAAGAAATAAAAAGGGTATGTTGCTGCCATTTTGAAACAATTAAGGATCACCGAAGTAATGTCTAAACCCAATGATTCAAAGCAAAGATAAAGGATCCCGGAACAAGAAAACACAATTTTCAATTGTCTTAACAATTGGATCCGAATGAGAAATCAAAATGGATTCGAGACGAGACAAAGAAAAGAGGTTAGAGACGGCTCAAGAAATGTCTAAAGAGCTCTTTTCAGAATTAGCCAACTTGAGTTATGAGTACGAATGATATTTGATTTTTGAAGGATTTCAAATTAGAGTCTAATTACCGATTTATGGATCCATTTGACACTATATACAGAAGAGAAATTAGAATCATTCTTTCTCATATACGTTTCTAGGGGGGGTATTGTTTATATATATCTATCCCAATGAGCCATTTATCGAATCGTTGCAATTGATGTTCGATCTCGAAGAGAGGGAAGAGATCTTTGTAAAGTGGGTTTTTATGATCCGATAAAAAATCAAACTTATTTAAACGTTCCTGTTATTATAAATTTTCTGGAAAAGGGGGCTCAACCTACAGAAACTGTTCATGATATTTTAAAGAAGGGGACGAAATGAAATCAAATTAATGAAGTTGAAAAACGGGGGATGACAGGATATAGCTTTGTATAATTTTTCCCCGCCTTCGCTACGCCTACGCACCTTTTTCTATTCATACCTATTTTATTTTGCTCTAGGACTTCGACAGGAGTTTAATCTTGTTTATTGGACCTTCATTAATTGAATAGATCCAATATATTTTCTTCCCGCCTCTTCCTTATTTATTTTTCCATCCACGTTTCATTTATTATTTATGGCGTGCCAATCCAACACAAGTGCTCTTTGGCTTTTTATTTTGATTTTATGAATCTTACTGAAACATACTTGTTTGGAGCGTATGTACTGGGCTTTGGAACGAGTGCTGCGCGAGTGCTTAACCTATCTATTGGGCCATGAATCGAGAGATGATGACGATGATTAAATGTCCGCTGTTTTCTTACTTTCTTTTTGTACGCGCAACAACAAGAGCTTGAGGGGCTTCTATAGACGACCTTTTAGCAAGATCTTGGATGGGAATCGAATAAGCTACAACTCCAATTCCGGAAACGTCGAAAAGCTCGATAAAAGCAGCAAAAACGCCTAACTGACTCATAATTTGAACTCGCTTCACTCATTTATATGTCGTCTCACTGGCTAAACGATGTCTTTCTATATATCATATGTATATCGACTCTTACCAAATAAGCAAATAGAGGACTCCGGGATTTTATATCTCCTTGGGAAGGCTGACTCAAAAGGAGAGCGAAGGGTCGAGGGCAAAGGTGTTAGTTACCATGAAATTATTAATATAAGATTTTTATTCGACAGAGAAGGACTCAGATAATATGGATGCCCGACCGTCATTCGTAAACACTTGCTTTTGAAACGTAACTAGCGAGGCGCAAAAGCAATTGTTGAGCAACATGATGTATTTCTTTTTATTGTGTGTACATGAGTTACTAAGGCTTTACCCGCTTCTCTCACTTCACTTTGTAGAAATTATATGTGTCCAATGCAAACAACTTTATTATAGCATTTTGACTATTCTATATTTGTCCTATTTACAGGTTCACCAACCAGATTGGCCGTCAGTGTTAAGGAGGCGGGAATGGCCTCAATTAATTGTTCGACCTTTTTTCTTAGTTAAGCTATGACGTTTATGGTAAGTTGTAAATCAGTCAAAAATGAAAGAAACTTTCCAGCCATCGGGGTAAAGATAGAAAGAAGCAGGTGCGTAGCCGACGATCAATACCAAACAAGTCTATTCGTATGTATCCGTAAGTCTATCAATATACATATGAGTTTTTCTATACTCGCCTTTCTATAGAGATTATCTACCTCTATCCACCATAACCAGTCGAGTCATCATTCCTTATTCTTCTCCACTCCTGGGCTCGATATATGTTTTATTTTTTACGTGTTTTGACTTTATTGTTTTACTCTTGTTTTCATAGTCCTCGTCAATCTTTGTTTTTCAGTTAGGTCAGTACCCCCGCTCCTTCAGTGCTTAATTTTGTTATTCAATTTATTTATACAAAGAAGACGGAGTGACGAAGGCGACTGAAAGGAGTAGGAGCGACCAGCGGGAGCGTAGGAGCGCAGCTTAGAATTAGCGACCAGCGGGAGCGGAAGTGTTTCATAAACATCGGAGCGACCAGCGGGAGCGGAGGAGCGGATTAAGGAGCGGAAATAAGTGTTATTAATAGGAGCGTTAGCAGAGCATAAAAAGATTTCAAAGTTTCATATTTCTTTATAGTTTAAAAACTTTCTAGTTTCCCGTGATTTTAAGGATTTACTAAGTGATTCAAAGAAAAAACTTTATGTTTTACCGTGTTTTTTTGTCATAACTAGATTTTAAGGCCATATTTTCATTTATTTATTCTGTTTTACCGTGTTTTTTTGTCATAACGCTCATAGAATCATTTTTCAATTTCTGTTTTCCTTTGTCATCAAGTGCTTTTGAAACCATAAGTTACTTGATCAATGAAATCAATTACGTTTTACTTTTCTATAGATTTTCTTCAAGCGATTGAAAACAACAATTAATAACACAAAATACTGTTTGTAATGATTTAAATGAAAAAGATTTATTGATTCAAAAGTTTCATATGCTACGCACCTCTACCGGATTAGAATTCTGAAATAAGTGATTTTAACTCGTTTATACAAAATATCAGTTTCAAGATTTATTGAAGAATTGAAAAGTTGACGTTTTACCGGGATTTTAAGGAGCAACTCTAATTTGAAACCATAATACAAGATATAAATTTCTAAGTTTTCTTTTTCACAAGATTTCAATATCCATAATAAATAAATAACAAAAAAGAGAACAAACAATGTTGTAAATAAATAGTCTTATCTTTTCTTTTTTCTTTTTCTTAGCGAGTAATTTGCTCTTCAGCCCAATGTGCACACTAATATGGATTTGAATATCCAGTGTAGCCGGATACTAGAAGGGTGCGAACACTAAGACAGATAAAAAAGAGTAGAGACGGATTTCGGACTTAGGGAGTGAAGCGTAGCGGAACTCTTGAATTAGATACGTTAAATCACACTTTAAAACTTTCCAATTTGCTTACTTTTTAATCATTACTGTTAGTATTTTTAGTAATTAATATTGGATTGAAATATCATACTTTATTGTCTACTCAAAGAACGGAATATATTTCACTATTTAATGACTTTATAATCGCTAAATAAAACTTTTCAATATGCTCCGCTAACGAAAATATGTTTATCTTAGCCCGCTGGTCGCTCCTACTCACTTCGATCGGCTTCTTTCACATAACTATAAATATGCTAACTTAGTAGTTCACCTTCTTATTCTTACTATACCAAAATATCTATCCAATTACTACAGGTTTATCATCTATCCGTTTCCCTTCGCTTCTTCAGCACCTAAAGGATAATCCACTATGTCAAGCCTGCAATCATACAAAAGCGTGTTACTAATGCCAGTCATACTAAAGGCAACATAACCTACCAGCTCGTAAGCGCTGAGGGATTAAAATGAACTACGACGTCCATCTATAAACATAAAAATACATTTCTTTTTTGGCAAAATAATACGCATTCCAAAAGTGCACCGTAGTGACAACAAATGGTTCTTTTCCCATTTTATTAGCTCTAACCGCTGGTGGATAATAATACAATGAGATCACTCAACAACTGGAAAAAAGAACAGATAATATAGAAAGACAGTATAAAAAAGAAAAACTATTACTGTATTGAAGGAAACAAAAAATAAACAATAACAAAAAACAAAACTAAATGAATTACAAAAAAAGATTGAAAGGAAAAAGATTTATTTGAATTTTTTAGTGAAGACAATATTTCAATTTAAAAGTTGACGTAAACCTTTATTATAGATTAGAGTTTATCTACGCTCACTCCTTTTTATTATAGATTAGAGTTTATCTAGCTCACTCCTTATTCGTTTTCTTAGAGTTTCTCTACGCTCACTCCTTATTCTAATGATTATAGTTTCTCTACCTACGCTCACTCCCTGTCGTAGGAACTATAATTTCAAACTTGATACAACATTACAATAAAAAGTATCATTTAATAGGGATTTTAAGGCGAGCGCAGTGAGTGGATCTATTTAGGGAGTTGAGAGTACGTTTATCTCTTTAGTACGTTTATCTCTTATGTTAGCTTGTTTAAAATCTATAGAATCGGGAGCTTGACTCAAATCCATAGAATCGGGAGACAGAAAATGCTTCCCTTTTGCTCAAACGTCTGTCTTCGCTCACGCTTAATAGCAGCCCTGCCCCAATGACCTATAGCCGGTGTGTGGAGTTTACGAAGCGAATAAATAAAGTGTAGCGACCGTTATAGTGAGTCAACAAAACCAGGAACAGCAGCTTCATATCCTAGACCTAAGCGGAAATAGAGTTTAGGGAGGGATAAAAGAGTGTGTCGAAGGTCGAAATGCTACGCACCTGGCTGGATACGTCTGTCTCATTTGGTTCTTTGTAAGCAGTAAGTATTGGTCTGGAGGAACGGTCTATCTCATAGTCGTATATTGTTGGAAAAATAAAGCTCACTACGCTTGCCTTAAGCTGATGACAGAGAATCAAGAAAAACCAAGATCGGAGCAAAATAGTGGATAGTAAAATAGGTTAGCGTAAACCAGGGTCATCTACTTTTTGTTGTGAGACAGACATGCTTAAATGTCCATGCAGCTAGCTTGTGTTAGATAAGATCATGGATCAGATGATGGATATAAATAGAGACGGAGACAAAAAGGTTCGTTCGTCTTCCAATAGCCCTTCTTATAGCATTCCATGGTGAGTTGTGGAAAAGTTACTTCATCACCCTAACTATCTGTCTGATTCAGTGCGATGTCAGAGTCTCAGTGCAATAGTAAAAGGGAAAAAGTAGTGTAAGTGCCAAAGTCTGGTATAAATAGCGAAAGGAAGGGGTAGACGAGTGTAGCGACTGGTCGAGAAATAAGATGTTAATCGTCGGATCGCCCCCACTACGATTGCTTCTATGTATTAGAAATTTACTCATCAATTTACAAAAGAATCCCGCTTGAAACTTTCTGAGCTAGCGAAACGAGGGTGACAAAGGAAGCGCATAATTTAGTTTTATACTATCCACTGAAGAAGATGAAAGAGAGAGGGACACGGATTACCTAGACGAAAACAAAGATACAGATTTTATACAGAATTGAGAGTGATAATAAAATCTATCATTATCGAAGCGGATAAATGACGTTTTAGAGCTTCCGCAGTTCCTAATGAAATACCTTTATGTCTATACCCATGGGAGAAGTGGTTTGATTCTTTCTTTTGTTGTAGTAAAAGATGCTTACGCACCTCCTGTGATCAGAGAGAGTGGAAATCAGGTTGATGCTGAAATGACCAGTCTTTATTAAAGTTTATCCGTTTTCAATCTCTCGGTAAAAGGGAAAGATGGTTGAAGACAAAAAACACAGTGTTTATTAAAGTTTTTTAGCTCAAGTATCGTAGGGATTTTGTGTTGAAGACAAAAAACACGGGCCCATGTGAGAATGACTCTTCGAGGTGCATAGCAGAGTGGTAGGACGATTTTTACAGGTTTTCATACACGTTCTTTCATTCAATTTTAAAACCACCTGGCCTTACAAAGCTCGCTATCTAATTATGAAGATTATCGTTCCTCGCTTGCTTCTCTTCTGCATGTAAAGATAATAGGGAGTTTATCTCTTTAAAAAGTCAAATTTAATCGATTTCAATTTTAAAGTTTTATTTCTTTATTTCCTTCGCTCCAAAGGTCGCTCCTATTTACACCTTTTAAACAATATTTCAATTGAAAACTTTACAACAAACTATGATTGATCGCAGGGTCATAAAGTTCTTTGAAAACCATAATACAAGATTGAAATCCTAAAGTTGACGTTTTGCCTAAAAGTTAGCAAAAATGATGTTTTTAGAATGAGAGTATTTTGTTGGAAAAAATAAAGCCACGCACGCACCTACAACGAAAAACAAAACAAAGTAATCAGTCTTATGAATGTATTTTTTAAATCAAATTCCAGTTTTTTATTATGTAGTGGAAACGCCTTAAAATCTTCAATATTACGCTCTAGCTTGAGGAAAGAAGTGTTCTTGGTAGATGCCTTTTTTTGTCACCCTATCAAATGTATGCAAGATGAGCCTACATCCGTACCAATAAACCCTGCCACCAGGTTTGAGAATAAAGTAGGATCCATGAATGTAGTAGATGGTTTTGAACTTCCTTTACCCACCACCCCTTCCGATACCGATAAACTGCAGTTCGATGCTGAGTTAGGCCTACAAGCTAACGCTCAACAAAGAAAAGTGTTTGGACTTCCAAAAAGATTCAGACAAAACCGAGCTTGGATAGAACTAAAAACAAAGTTGAGAGTCAAAGGCTTTCTTCTTCAAAAAGATAAAGTAGGATATTCAGTAGCAATCGCGGGTTTCGTTGCCTTTATTCCATTACGTTCTCTCATCACTCATAGTATATCAAATGAAATATTCACTATTGAGAGCATTCACCCCGGAAAGATTCTTGTCTTCTAATTAAATTTGTTGTTTAGAAAACATTGAATGAATCATACATACCCCGTGAGAACAGGTACCACAACCTCTTTTACGTCATCTCTCTCTTGTCTAAAAAACAAAGTTGATAGTCGTATCGAATGAATGTCAGAAGCTACTGAACCGTGAGAGCGCCTATAAAAATAAAACACAGAATCTTTTGTCAAAGTTTAGAAACTTCGTACAGAGCATCCCAGAAGAAGATAATCAATGTTCAGATAAACATCAAGATGTTTTCCATTTACTACCAAAAAGAAATAATACCTTTGTGACCGTGACAGATGCTATGGGGAATAAACGAATTGGGGCCTCAGCAGGGGAGGTGACAGGAGGCTCTCGTCTTTCTAGGTATGCTGCGGAAGCAACTGCGGAACATGTCGGGCGAGAAGCCCGAAAGATGGATATTAAGTCGGTTATCATAAAAGTAAAAGGATCTGTCTCTTTCAGTAAAAAGAAAGCCGTGATCTTGTCTGTAGGGCAAAACGACTTTGTCACATATATTTGCGATGTGACCCAACTATCACATAATGGATGCCGACTACCAAAAAAACGTCGTGTTTAATTTTCAATTTCATTATTCCGGAAAAAATTATAATTGTATAAACGACACAGAAAGATGCTACGCACCTACCATGCAAAAGTACCGATAAGAGCCAGGTTCATGAGACGAGAAAGACTAATGATAAAAGTGATTCTTCTTTTTGTCTTAGGCTGTTGTTGTCCGTATGTTCTTGTTGTAAAAAGAAAGAGAGGTGCGAAGCATAGGAGCGGCAGCGGAGGCGTGAGAAGTGTTGGTGAAAAAGAAATATAGTTATTGTTTTCGTTCTTGCTGCGCCCTTGATTCTGAACCTTATTATGCACGGTCGCTTTACACACCAAGACCGCTTTCCTTTGTTCGATACTTCCCGGTTTACTCCTTTAAACCTATACCAAACTTTAGAATTGAAAAAGGACAGATTGCCGCTTCAACTAGACGAGTAATTGAATTACCTACCGATCGACTCAACCCGCTACCATACTCGACTTGATAAATGTATTCGTGTCCGTTCACAAATCCCTCGATACGCTAATTGACAAAGAACAAAGTTTACGAAAGACGGGCATAACAGGTATTTTGGCTAATAAATCAAATTTAGAAATGCAACAAGGACAGATTACCGCTTCTCATGCAATTGGAAGAGACCTAAATTACCTTCTATAACACTCATTCAACGACGTATTTATTTTGATTATACGGAATTACTGTATAAAGGCGAATACAAAGAGAGAATAAAAGATATATTATGGAGAGAAAGGAAAGTACAAATCCCAACTATAGTAGACATTGTTGCGACCAACTTTAGAACTCTTCCACTGACAACCGACGATCGCCTATCTTGATTCCTGCGCACGGCTTCTCACGACTGAATAATGCCATTATAAAAATGCATTCGTTCCCAACTTATGACTGTGTGTATTGCCTTTTGAGTCGCTACACTTGGTCGGTCCGTTACTACACCTTACTCGACATGGACGGTGGGCCTAAAACAATGATATTTTCAACACGCTTGGTCGTTTCCACTTTCTCTTTGCGTTCCATCATGAGCATCAGCTCCTCCAACTGAACATCCATTTACGTATGATATTCCTGCTCGTTCTCCTTGGTCACCTCATTCCACTGGGTCCGGACCTACCTCACTGCGATACCTGAGACGAGACCGAGACCCGTATTGGCAAGGCAAACCAACCCTATCTTTCGAACCTCCCTTCATTCATGCACATAGGAAGTAAAATCGAGATGCAAGGCGGGCTTGTGACGTTTTGTATCCGACAAAGAGGACCTAAATGGAAGGGGATCCCCTGTTACTAAAGTTGCTAAGCGCAATGGACGAAGCCGATCAAGCTCGAGCAGAAAGTCTTGTCGGAGTAAAAGATATTCGCTGAAAGAGAAATATAGTTCTAGTTTTGGGATTGAATCCACTTCTTTTTCTTAGTTGGCGTCTTTTCAAAAGTTTTCCTGCCTCACCGAACTTTGGTTCTTGCATGGCTAAACCGGTATCGACTTCACTAATCTACTCCCGAAGAATGTTGGTCTGGAACTGGACAAAAGAAGTATGATTGATGAGACGAAGAAAAAAGAGGCGTCATTTAGTCTAGGCCGTAGGTCTGAAGAGAGTCACGAGTGGAGTTCAACACCGTACCATACCTATAGATACAGGAAATCTTTCGTACAGACTATACATAGTAAGACTAAACTTTGACCCTCACTTCTAATAGTGTAATTTGGTACTCACTATGATCGCCTATCCTCTCCCTTACCCATGGGTTTTTGTCAAGAACAACGTTTTGGTAAAAGTAAGGGTATTAAGCGAGGGATGGAGCACGAAGTTCCGGCTTTCCCAAAGTTTGGTTCTTGAATCGCAAATCAGTACTCCCTACACGACATAAAGTCCCTAAAGAGCCCCTACACTCACTGCGCTCGCCTAAACTTCCTAACTAAAGCACTTACGCCTCCGATGAATGGCCCGCTTCTGCCTTTTTCATTGTTGTCCATGGCGTCACCCTACTAAAGAAATTTGACCATAACTCGATTCCACTTAGTCTTTTAAGTATTCCCAACCCACTTGATGAACCCAGGATTATAACTCCTCTTTCAATACAATATATTCTTGACGTTCACCTCAGTCGCCTCACTCTATAGCTCGAAAGACTCACTGCGCTCCCGATTCTAAGGATTTGACATAAAGTCCCGAAAATAGAGTTCGCTTGCTTATCACTCCTATTCTAATGATTTGAGTCTCGCTCTAGAAAATAGAGTTCCGCTGCGCTCCACTCCCTCAAATCTATAATAATTGGATTGCTTGTCCTAAACTAAACTCTATAGAAACAACCAATACTTCCCTTATACCGGACAGACTTCCGTACACAACAACCATAAATACGTTATCCATAAATTGAAAACTAAGATGAAACACCTTTCTTTTTGTCTTTTATTTTTGATGGCGACCGTGCAGCAGAAAGAGACAAAGTTAGGGCCGTTGTGAGGAATAAAGTACCCGGCATTCCCGTATCTTTGTTACCGTGTTACCATGTATTCGTCCACCAAACAACCGTATCCCGAGCGTGCAGAAGAAAGCCAGCCAAGATCTTGAATTAACGAAGGCTACCATTAGGGTGAAGTTAGTCAGCGCCGGAACAAAGTGATTTTAAAAAGGGGCTTCGTTCACCAAGATTCTATTCATGCCAGTGCTATCTCTGGTATAAAGTTAGAAACCGTCATTTGACTTCGTGAAGAGCCGTTTCGACTTTTTGTCGCCTGTATTTTATACAAGATAGTGCTTTAAGAGAGAAACTCCTTCATTATCTCCCATTGAGGCAAGGTCTCTCTCAGCTGCGCTCGAATGAACTCAATTTATGAACTCATCTCCACAAAGCTCTCTAACCGACTCTGCTTTTCTAACTCATCTCGGCAAAGCTCATTTTTCTATTGAACTGAACTTTCTTATGCATGATCGCCTCTCTGATGCACGTAGCACAAGCCTTACTCGGTCTTTTGTTAAGCTACTCTTTCTTATCTCTATAAGCTCAAGTAAGGCTACCGATACATCTGCTATTAGGTATCTGTTTTTTCTCATAGCTCGCCTCTATCCTCACTTCTCACGCCTTATTAGCTTCCTCACCGCTCTTGTACCCCATAACCTAAACACACACACTAAACTGACTGCTTCATGCTACCTTGGACAAGTCGACTCTATTGAACCTCTAGGCGCTAACGCTTAACAAAGTGTAATGGCTAACACCAATGGATAAGTGATTTGTGACCCTCGGACTACTTTATGACCACCGCTAGCTACGCCCAATCATTCCCCGGATTCTTTCTTATCCATTGAGTTCTTTTGTCAGACCTTTTACACCCAGTGGATAATAAAAGTAAGATAAGATGGATGAGAACTCGACTTCTTTCTTAGTGTTTTCTTTGGATCATGCATGTGGTCAAGAATCCGTTGCTCATGGATCTCTTACTTTTGTTTGTCCTGGCCTTCGCTTTGTTGCCTATATAGATTAATGGTTAACTACCTTTTAAACTGAGCTAAATCACAGCAACTGTAGAGACATAACAAGAAATGAATTTGCCAACAAGCACCTACGGACTAAGAATCCCATTAAGAATCGAGCATAGGTAAATGAGGCGCGGTTAAAGGCGACCAATATTAGTCTCTATTGGAGCTGTGCGAGTACGATGTGTCCTTGTCGATCGTGCAGAAGAAGGAAGATCATCTGTAAGACACCGTCATACGCAATTGACTAAGACCAACGACCAGTAAGCGAAAGACCCATGGTTAGGCTGAGGGAGGGGATAAATAGGTAAGGAAAAGGAGAATCAGTCTTTTTTCATTTTACCCTTTATGATGCCCTTATGCTTTAGGTGCGTAGCATACTAAACACCCAATATTAAAATATAAATTTAAATCGAACCGATGCAATCTCTGTTTTTAAGCGCTTAAGAGAAATTCTATTTATTCAGTAAAATACCGGGTTTTTTGAAAGTTTATGGAAATATTGGCTTATGGTTTCATATTAAGCTTATGACGAAACGGGAAATAGAGCACTTTTTAATGAATAAATTGGCTCCGCGCCTCTATCATTTATATTTATAAACTACTCGAATGCCGACATTGAGGGATATGAAACTTAAGAATACAAATCCTCAAAAGACCGATTTAATGAACAAATACTAATCCAAAAATAAATGAAAAATAATTTAGATTTATAATACATAAAGGTCGAATATCTCAAAGCACTTGCAGCCTCCAAATCATGGTTGCCACATAAACTTTTTGTTTGATAAAGTCACTTACCCAGCTAAATGAACTTGCAGCCTCCAAAGACCGATTTAATCAAATGGAAATCTTGTCGACTTCATAAATGTATGAGAATTAGGTTGTTTGAAATTATGTATGGAAATGCTTCTTTTATCTTTATGGATGGGCGTCACTTTTCTTTTAGCCCAAAAAGAAGGTTTTAACGAGGTTAATTTGGCTTTCCAGAAGGTTTTTAGTTCCGTACAACTTTAGGATTTACAATCGTAGGCGGTAAATTATAGTTCTTACTGGCGAACGAAGTTCAGTTCCTCAAAATCCCTGTACTGTAAACAGAGCACTTTTTTATTTAGAAATCTTTCAAATTTGAATCCCACAAGCTGCCTTTTCAACCATTGGTCTAAACTTTGTCTCTTCAATAACTTTAAACACAAGGCACTGAACAAAGTCTTTGTCAAAGAGCGGGGTGCGGAGCATAGAATGCCAGTGATTCAATCGTGAAGAAGTCCGGTTTTTAACAAA
The DNA here is from genome assembly GCA_030737835.1 of Acorus gramineus. NCBI lineage: Eukaryota > Viridiplantae > Streptophyta > Magnoliopsida > Acorales > Acoraceae > Acorus > Acorus gramineus. Next base: position 3,863,308 of record JAUJYN010000014.1, read on the forward strand.
GACTCCAACCAACGCCTTTAACGCTGTTTTGATTAGCGTACCGCGCACACTCCACCTTCCCTCCCTATGTCGCGTCATATGCTTGAGAACAACACCCTCGGACTCCGGTAAGCTGTAAACTCTGTTTTTAATTCCTACCAAGATCTGTCAAGTCAGATGAAAGAGAGAAAGAAGTTATGTTCCGGTAGCACGAGTCCTTGGTCCTTCGTTTACTTTGAATTGTTGACTGGCCCCTTATGCATCTCAGGCAAGGGCATCCTCTTTTTGTCATCAATTATTATACACTCTTAATCCTATACTCGGGCTCCTGCAAGTTGTTCGTCATAAGTTACTCGTTCGTCCAGGTGTACGACTGGTAAAACCTAATCCGGGACTCCGTTCTTCAAGAACGAACACAGACATGACATGAATACAATTCCATACTTTGTACTGGTTCCAGAGTCAACAAAGCACGTCCAGAAACGCACTCGTCACAGCGCCTACAAAACCTCATTGGCAACGATCCGTAGACACCCTTCGATACCTTAACTAACCTCTTTAACTTGTACATGAAAACATAGACGGTACTGACTAACGCTCATCGAGTATTCAAATAACGCCTATTGTACATTTGTATGTAAGCACAGTGAAAGAGAATTAGAGAGGTCATATGCTACCCTTCCTACATTATTTGTCTAGGAAAGACGGAACCTCGACTCGATAAGCTAGAGCATAAAGATAAAATAGGTAGATAGGAAATGTCAAATCAACTGTGAAACTGGAGGAAAAGAGATATCATCGGAGTCCTACTAATAGAGAAGAGCTGCTACATTATTGTAGACACAGGCAGGCGAATGAGCTATATAATTTTTATTGAACAAACTAATATGGAGAGCTAGGAATCCTACTCGGAAGAACCCTACCCATCGCTTTATTGATTGAAAAGTTGAGGTGCATAGCATTGAAGGGGCTTCGAGCGAGAACGACTGAAACACAAAGATAAACAACGAAAACTTATGCTTCACTCGGATTCACGCTACACTCGACCTGTCTTTCTTGATTAACTTTTCTCTGCTAAATAATTATTCTTCTTATTACGGGATCTAAACAAACCTAATTCCGACATGACGAACTAAAACCCATATTATCCAACAAAAACTACTCAATGTCGATCGCATTCACGGAAGTTGAAAGAAGAAATATGAAATTAGAACAATGTTATTAGTTCATAATAAAAGAGTAAAACGAACGAAGCGAAGGAGCGACAGCGGATTAAAGAAGTGAGAAAGTGAGTAGGAGGGAGTGAAGCACAGCGGAACTCAAATCATTATAATAGGAGTGAAGCATATACAGCGGAACTCAAATCAAACGAATAGGAGTGATAAACAGCGGAACTCAAATCATTATTACAAGAGTGAAGCTTATACAGCGGAACTCTTTTCACTAATAAAGGAAAACATCAAGTTTTTTATTTTAATTGCGAAACTCAAGAAATCTCTTAACTCATAATTCTCATATTTAAGACTTGATTTATGGTAGAGGATAAATACAGAATATATTACACAAATAAATGAAATTACACTTTATAATCAATAAATTCAATTTCTAAATGAAACGATTAAACTTTATAATTTTCTTACTTTTTTCTTATTTTCTTAAGGCGATAAAAGGAACACAAATAAATCATTACAAACAGTGTTTTTTGTTATTATAATTGCCCGCTGGTCGCTTCTATGCTCCGCACCTCTACTAGCGTTCCTATGTTTATCAACACCTAATACTTTCAGGACGAGTAAAACGACAGAATATATTAAACTAAATAATGAATAATTGAAATCTTGTAAATAAAGAAATTAGCTTACTTTTGTCGATTAAATAAAACTTGTTAATTTCAATCTTGATACAATTCAGTCTTTAAAGTTATTCTAGCTTTTTAATTGAAATCTTGTTCTTTTTAATAAAACTGTTGAAATTTCAATCTTGCCTACAACTTTCTGTTTTCCCGGGATTTGTTGGCATATAATAATTTATATTCGTTTGATTTGAGGACGACAAGATTGAAATTGAAAAGGCGACTGAAAGGAGTAGGAGCGACCAGCGGGCTAAGATAAACATCGGAGCGACCAGCGGGAGCGGAGGAGCGGAAGAAGCCAAAATATTGATTTATTTTATCGTTTCATTTCTCAATTTTTAAGTGTTCTTTTACCGTGCTAAAACGTATCTAATTATCTGCCCCTCAGTCCGTTTTCAGTGATTTCCTCTACCAGAAATAAAGTATGAAATATGAGATTTAAATTTGAAAGTTTTCTTTTCGAAAGAAAGAGACAAAGGTAGATACGATATTTAGACTATCTACACTTCATATCAGTTTTCTTTTATCGTTTAATTTATAAATTGATAAGTCTCCTCACTTTATCGTTTATGCTACGCACCTGTCTTTTTCGGAGGTAGCTTGACTCAAATCATTAGAATCGGGAGTTATTTATCCCATTATTTAGTAAGCAAATTTCTTTAAAATATCGAATATAAATTTTTCAGTTATGCTGCGCACCTGTCTTTTTCGGCACTCCCTTACGGTCGCCTTCTATAAGCCCAGATTTGAATTTAAAACTTTCATCTTTCCCGGTAAAATGACTAGCAACTCGATTTTAGCTAATAAAGTGACTTTCTCAATCCTAAACTTTACGTTTTATCGGTGATGTAACTGCATTTTACGAAGTAAGTCTACTTTCTCAATATTTAAAAACTTTACGTCTAAATACAAGATTAAAGATTTAAATTTTAAAGTGTGATTTAACGTATCGCAGAAACTGAATTGAAAACAAACCATAATAAAAGATTTTCATTTTTAAAGATTTATTGATTTTATCGTTTCATTATAAAGTAAGCAAATTTATCACATTGAAATTGAAAAGTTTCTCTTCATATAGGGTAAAAAAGTTATAAACGTACCATAATTAAAGATTTCAATTTCTCAGTGTAAGCAATTTTGTAATTTTGTGAATGATTCTCATAGCGAAAATCTAGTTTTTATTATAGATTGCGAGCGCAGTGAGTGTAGGGAATGTCGTGTAGGGAGGTGAGGCCAGAGATAAGCTGCCAAAAGACGTTAGGGAGTACAAAGAAAGGTGACAAGCATAGAAGCGAAAAAAGTGTTGATAAAATAACGTTCAGACAACAAAAACTATTACTGTCTTTAGCAAACAAAAAAGACAGAATAACAAAAACAATAACAAAAAAGAATTACAAAATGAATTAATAAAAATACTGTTTGTAATGTGATTGATATTTATTTCTTTCTATGCTCCGCACCTACGCTATCGCTCCTATGTTTTACACCTGTCTTTTTGAGTAGTAAAGTTCATTTTAAGGCACTCTTTTACTAAGGATTTGAGGGTGACGAAGGAACACTTACGGTCGCCTTCGTGACGACAATTAAAAACTTTACGTTTTCCCGGGATTTTAAGGAGGACACTAAATTTACGAAGTAAGTATACTTTAGAAATATGCTACGCACCTGTTTCCCTGTCTTTTTTAGTAGGGAGCTTGCCTCTTAATCTATATGAAAGACTCACTGCGCTCGCCTCAAATCCATGTTTCTCGAGTGAAGCACAGCGGAACTCTTGTCCTTGGGCTTGACTCAAATCAAACGAAAACGAGCTTGACCTTGGAAAACGAGTGAGCGTAGAGAAACTAAAAGAAATAGAAAATGAGCTTGTCTCGACTTTAAAACTTTTCAATTTGCTTACTTTATTAATGGACTCAGAAACGATATTTGAAATAAATTTGCTTACTTTAAAATCGAAACGATAAAATCAATTCATTGCCTCCGCTCCCTATGGTCGCTTCTCTTAATCACACTTCCGCTCCCGCTGGTCGCTTCTAAGCTGCGCTCCTTACTTTTTTATTGAGAAATTGGCTTACTTGTTCATTTAAATCTTGTATTACAAACAGGGAGTTTATCTCGACTAAATCACGGTAAAAGGTGTAAATAGGAGCGACCTTTGGAGCGGAGGAAACGGATAAATGGCAAAATAAACGAGAAAAGAACACTTTTCTATTGAAATCTTGAATTTAGGTTTGTTTTCAATGATAGTTCTTTTTCCAAGGATTAGAGTCCTCCTTAAAATACAGGGAGCTTGAAGAAAATCATTAGAATAAGAGCTTGACTCAAATCTATAGAAAAGAGAAAACGTCAAGTTTAATATTTTTATCTTGTATTACTTCGTAAAATGCAGTTACATCAAAAAAACACAGGGCATAAATGGAGAAATTTTTATCTTTAATGTCTTTTTTATTGAAATTGCGAAACTCATAATTCTAATATATAAAATAAGGTGCGTAGCGAAAACTTGTTAATTTAAATTGAAATCTCATATCTAGATTCAGTTGATTTGCTCCTACGTCGCACCTTTGTCTCTTTCTTTCTTGACGAGGATTATACTTATATTTAAGCCTAAGGGTAAGATAATTAGATACGGAAAAGAACATACAATAATTGAGAAATTGGCTTCTAGAAGTCAATTGAGTTTATGCCGAAAAATACAGGTAAAAGAACACTTATAAACTTTTGAAACTATAAAGTATACTTACTTCGAGTTCCGCTGTGCTTCACTCCCGATTCGGTTGATTTGAGGGAATGTCGTGTCGCTACTTAAAATCCCGGTAAACCGGAAACTAGAAAGTTTAGGATTGAAATCTTTAATTACTTAGTAAAATAACTTGACTACTAAAAAATACAGGCGCGGAGCGAAACTTTAGGATTGATAAATGAAAATCATAGCTGAGACAAGCTCCCGATTCAGTTGATTTGAGGCGAGCGCAGTGACAATTATCAGTGATTTGAGGCGAGCTATGTGAGTCTTTGTCTCTTTTTAATTTCAATCGACGATAAAATAAAACTTTATAATTTATATTTTATATTTTAAAGAAATTGGCTTACTTTAGGATTTGAATGTTAAACTCCTCTTTATACCGATTAAATTAAACTAAATAAGTTTATTCTTAACTCCGAAACGAGAAAAGAAAATCAATAAATTGACGATAAAATACAACTTTAAAAGAAAGAAAGGTGCGTAGCATAAAAAGAAAATTCAAATCTGGAAATCACTAGTAAAATCACTATCCTACTAAAAAAGACAGGGAGTGGAACGTAGTGGAACTCTTCAAAGCGGAACTAAAAGAAACCGAATCGAGAGCTTGTCTCGACTTTTCAATTGAGAAATTAGCTTACTTAAAAATTGAATCTTTAATTATGGTTAAAAAGCACTTCCCCACTTAAAATGCCGGGAAAACGTAAAGTTTTAAATTGAGAAATTCAACGAGAAAATCACACTTAAAATCTTGTCGAAAATGAAAGAAAGAAATTTGCTTACGAAATGTTGTATCAAGTTTTCAATTCAAATATTGCCCACTGGTCGCTCCTATTATCACCGTAGCTAGCGTTTCGATGTTTATCAACACCTACGCTTACGCTCCTATGTTTCACACCTTTAGGTCTTACCCGAGAAAACGTCAACTTTAGGATTTAGAAAGTAACTTATGGTTTCAAATTAAGTTTATGACCCGCAATAAAGAAATTTAAAAAGTTACTGTTGGCTCCCTATTCAGTTGATTAGAGGGACTTTAGTCGCGATTCTATGGATTTGAGGGTTTAGAAGGTGCGAAGCATAGAAGCGACCAGCGGGAGCGCAAGAACTGTCTTTTTAATTTCAATTTAGAAACGATAAAAGAAATACGATAAAACTGATAAATTAAGATACGAGAAAATGCAACTTTAAATTCCACTTATAAATTCAATTACACTTTATAATATAAATTTTAATCTTGTTTTTAGGCGATAAAATCAATAAATAAAGAAAAAGAAAACTGATAAATTCAACGAAAGAAATTAGCTTACTTTATAATTGAAATCTTTAATTTAGGTTGTTTTTCATTTCGAAATTCAATATTGTATTTAGGTTGTTTTCAATAACAAAATGACTTAAAATCACGGGACTCAAATCAAACGAAAAGTAAAGTATCAACTTTTTGATTTCAATCTTTAATTACTTAGTAAATTCAGTGTCCTACTTAAAATCCCGGGACTCAAATCAAACGAAAAGTAAAGATGAAAGTTATAAATTGAAATATGGGCTTCACTAAGGTGCGAAGCATAGAAGCGTAGCGAAGGAAAAGAGAGTTGCTACCCATTTTTATTGAAATTGCAATCTAAATCTAATATTTAAGACTTTCTTTCGAAAACGACGGAATATAGTCCACTTTAGAAACGATATTTGAAATCAAACTTTAGAATTGAAAATCATTACTTTCAGTCTTTTTTTGAATTAATATTGGCTTTTCAATACGAGTCTAAAGAACGAATTTCAGAATTCTAATCTGATCGATTAAATGATACTTTTAAATGAATAATTGAAATGTTGTATTATGGCCCTAAAAAGACAGGTGTAAAGGCGAGCCCTTAAGGCGTTAGAAGAGTTTTTTTCTATACCCTCTGTTACTTAATTTAGGGACTTTCTTTCTTTCTTTTAATTAATTAATATTGGTTCAATTCAAATCTTGTTTTTAGCGTAAACTGAGAAATTTAAATTGCAATCTCGTACCTGCGCTCCCGCTGGTCGCTTCTATGTTTCACACCTGCGCTCCCGCTCCTATGTTTATCAACACCTCATACTTGATTTCTTAACTCAAATAAATACGGAATATATTTTACTAAAGAATTTCAATTTATAAACGATATTTTCAATAAATCTTTCAAATTCAAATCTTTAATGTCAAGAAATCTTTTGAATTTCAATCTTGTCTTTCAGTCTTTTTTGTAATTAATTTTGTTTTGTTTTTTATTCTTTTTTTGTTTAATTCGCTTCCCCTCGTCACCCTTTTTCTATTTCTTCGAGGCGATCGAAGTCCGTACTTTCTTTCTTTGATAAAAAGGTATGTAGAATAAAGCTCTTAATATGTGTGTCATTCACTGGCTTAATATGAAAAAGAAGACGAAGTATAGTGTCTTTTTTCCGTGAACAGTAAGCAGCGGATCTCCCCCAACCCCTTTTTTTCTCTTTGTCTTCGTTGGGCGCGTAGGTGTACAAGTGACGTTTTACCTTTCTTTCTTTCTGGCCCCTGTGAACATCTTTGACGGATGTATTAAAGGGGGCCTCTCTAACCGGTGAGAAGTGTACAAACTCACGGCAATTCCTGGCTCGGCTCCGATAAAGTTATTCCGGTAGGAGTCGTTAGACCTGGCATGTTTAGGATTTTTGATTGAATTGAGTTGTGACGCTGTGTCGGTGTTTGGTGAACCAACTGGTCGCTCCTCTCTCTTCATTCTCTGGTCCCTGAATCGTTTCCTTCCTACGGTCGCCTTCGGAATACCAAAATAGGGGATTTCTCTCTACTCCCCACAACCCAGCCTCCCCACAACCCCTAAAAATGAGGAAAATGTCCCAGGTCTTTGTGTAAGAAAATCCATACAGGTTTGTGTTTTTTCTTTTTGTCTTTATCGGTAGTTGTCCGGTCGTACCCGAACAATAAGATTCCAGAGGGAAATGCACCTAAGATCAAATATTTCAAGCCAGCTTCGGTGGAAAATTCCGACTTTCTTTTGGATGCTGCCATCACATAAAAACATAAACTTTGAAGCTCAATAGCTAAATACATTGAAATTGAATCATAAGCCGAGATCATAAGTAGCATACTGATAGTAGAAAGTAAAATTAAGACAATGAATTCAAAAGCTCCAAACCTTTCTTGTTTGACAAAGTTTAGTGAAATGGTACCAGCTGTACTTAATAATAGAAGTATTTGACAGAAATATGTGAAATTATCTTTCCTCAAAAGATTATTCCAGAATAAATGTGCAATAGTTTGAAGAGGTGCGCCAGCGGCGAGCAGAAGCAAGGTTATTAGATACCGATGTAAATTCCCGGCCAAGAACCACACGTGCAACTTTCCCTGCATGTGGCTCGTCCGTGAGACTTATTTTATTACTCTTTTGTCTCATCTACCGCCCTTTTCTTCTAAACTGGACAAATCACTGGATTATGCGTTCGAAGAAGACATTATGGCAGGATCTGTCACCCTCACTTATTTCGCCTCCCTATATATATGGTTGGTTCATTGTTCAATGCTACTTCTTTCACATATATAAAACTATGCTAACTTAGTTTTACCTCTATAGATATAGCGAAAGAGCTGATGCCTGGTGATCCCTAGGTTGCAGCACGTCCCCGGTCGTTCTTGTTTTTGACCGAGACCCGTTCTAGGACCGACCGACGTAACAAAGTCTTGGTCGCACATTCAACATAGCGTTCGGACTCATGTGCTTTCTCCAAACAAAGTGCCTGCTGCGTACGATTATGAAGCCATGCGGCGAGTAGTATATTAACCCATGCTACGGTTCCCTGCTACTGACGGAGTTAGGGTAGATAAGAGAAGTTATACGAGCTGCCATCCTAGGCGCGCAACACTAAGTAATCCAAGCCAACCCACATTACTGACTAAGGGTGGATAATCATCTTTCTTAGAAGTACTAAATACAACTCCATGAATAAGCAAAATCAAGGTTGCGTTAATGAGAAAGATCTCTGGGGAAACCGCTAAAAAAAGATTGAACATGTAAATTCACTTGCAGAAGTCTTTCATTTAACCCGTCTATAGCACTGAGTTACTTTAGACACTTTTTCTCTTCTTTGTTCCACGATAACAACCAATAGAAATGAGTTGTTCAATGTCTGCGAGCAAAACCCTCTGCAATTCCCAATGAACAACATGATCTTGACCTATTCTTTCGTCTATTTGGTCCATCTGAAACTTAGTTAACTCATTCATCTTGATGTTCCCACTAAGACCTAATCTAGAACAAAGTTGCATGGCTTTTTTAGGTCCAATTCCATATATTTTAGTTAAGGCAATTCTGACTTGTTCATTCTTTTTGTTTAGAGCTCCTGATAGATATGACATTCTTTGTATAAACTTTGTAGTTTGTATTTTCTGACAAACAAAATAAAGAACAAAGCAAAGATGCTCCGCACCTCGTCAAGCCACAAGCTGAACTCGCTTCTACAAAAGCTCAAAAACCGATTAACTCATTCTTTTTTCTTTCAATTCCACTCGTTCCCGCGTTCGGAGTAAATAAAATAGCCTTTACCACAACTTGATCTTTCACTTGGACGAAACCCTTCTATAAGACATTTATCACTTCCGCCAACTGACGGAACTGCGCATTGGTACGAACTTCTTTCTGATGCACGGTAACTGTCCTCTTTAACTGAGCCTTACTAAATCCAAAAGATAGTGATAGTTAGATAAAATAACTTTCTTGAAGGAAACCCGTTAGACTAAGAAAAGGAGACATAAACAGACAGTCCATCCAAATACGTAGACTAAAAGGAGACACTACTGATAGCGGCTGCTGTGAAACGTCTATCTCCGCACATCGAATGGGATCTTTTATCCACGTATATAAGCCACTTTCCTATTGAGCCTGCTTCGTTGGCTAGGGGTTGGGCACCTTTTCTTCTTAACGGTGACTGACGGTGTGGCTTGAGAAACTAAGATGGATGCTGCCTCTCTTCCGTCTCTTCTGCACGGTTGGTATGGCTTGAACGAGTTCCACTGCGTTCCACTCGATAAACATGGATTAGACATAAAGTCCCTACACGACATAAAGTCCCTCTCTCTCTCTCAAAGTAGACGTAACCCATGGAAATTGTCTCGTACGCTGCCACGTGCCGCTCGGAGATGTAATTGTTGAACAATGACCGTGGGCGGGAGGATTTTTAACTCCATCATTATGTTAGTATAGAAATAGAAAAAACATATACCCATACCACAACCTCTCATAAACTCGACTCGCTATTATATAAAGTGCTTCATCTTTTTTCCTTTCTTAATTACGCTGGCTTCTGCTGCTTCAACTGCTATTACGTGGTCCTACAAAACAGGTGGGGTTCATGGAAGTGAAAGAGCTACCAGGGGCGTCTCTGTCCCGAACCATAAGCTCGCACCAAGCCCCGGATGAGAATAAGAGAACGGAGTTTTTATGACGTAAAAAGCGACTAAAGACCTACACAGACACATAGAAAAAAAAAGATTATCCCGTAAGAACAAGCCGGGAGTGAGTATCGCTACTAAGTCATCAAACCAACCTATCTCACTTTTAGCATCGTAATTAGATATGGAAATCCACCTACTGCTCCTGGGTTGGTAACAAAAAAAGTGGGAGGACCTAAGTAGCTGACTGACTAACCACTCTCAACGCCTCAGACACTACCTATTGTCTTATCCGGTACTGCTTATCGCTGGTTCGGTAGTGAGGTAATGAAATGGAACCGTAGGAATAGCAAAATACTAAAAAAAGCTAGATGTCATTGAAGTGGGAAAGGAGTGATCTGGGTAGCAGCTCTTATGTTATAGACATGACCATGATTTTTAGCAACTTTATCTTCAATAATAATTAGTTTGAATGAAACAACCTTTCTTTATCCAGGGGTTGAGGTAGGGGGTCAAGGGTGAGGTGAGCGAAGTGAAGTCGTGTTCAGTGGCTAGGAAAGGGATTCCCCCGGATCTACTTTTGGTATTGACGGTGATTCTCAAATATCGCAGAACAGAATGTGATACGATGAGATAGAATGCAATAGAAACAAAGACAGGGAACGGGTTACCTACTCCTAACGGTTAAAGCGAGCCCTTTCATTCAATTCTGAATTAAAGAATTCAGAATTCATCAAATCTCCCCAAGTAGGATTCGAACCTACGACCAATCAGTTAACAGCCGACCGCTCTACCACTGAGCTATTGAGGAGTATAACGTCTTTCTTTGCCCCAAGTTGAGCGATAGCGAATTCATTTAGATACTTAGGTCGTGAAGCGGGAGTCGTCACGTCTGTTCTACTTACTTCGTTTAGTAAAGTCCTCCCTTCGCCCTAAACTTACTAACGGTCCTAACGCCTCTCGCTTCGCGTTAGCTCCACCTAACGTTCCTCGCGCCTCACTGCTAGCAGACAACACACCTGCCGCTGACTAGCAAGACGCACGACTACACGCGCTATACGAAAGACTGGGATTTTAGTTCTAAAGTAAGTAAACTGCTGGCATCAACGTAACGGTTTCGCTTTGGTCAACTGGTCATGCTTGGCACCTTTAGTATCACTCTTTAACTACAACAATAACTTGCTTCGACCCCAATAATCAACATTTCTAAATGCAAAACATGCTCTTTAAATGAGATTTTCGTCCTCAACCTTACGCGCCTTATGGTTTTGTTGCTAAGTACAATATTGTAGATACTTGTTTTGAGGAGGCGAAAAAAGACATTTTTGAAAGCACAAAGCGCTAGGAAAGACTGTTTGGGCATAACCCTAACTTCGATACCCGACATGACATGTACTAGGAATCCTCACAAGCTAGCCTTACTTTATGCATTCTATAACTTCATTTTGCACTCTTTCCTTTTCTGTTTTTTATGACTGCTTTCCTCGCTCCTACAACTACGCATCGGTCGCCTTCTTTTGGCTTATTAGACCCGCCTCGCTTTATTCTTGTTCACGGTTCTGGTCTTAACTCAGTAACTGATTGCTTTATTTATTCTGAACACGTAGATCGAAAAAGGGAACCAACCTATGGTATGGTCTAAACGAGAACAAATCACTCATAAACTAGACTAGAGAATTTTTCTTAGTACATCAAATCCAGAACTTCACCACCGCTCCGCGCCTCCCCTTTTTTTATTCTTTATCGGATGTGGACAGTTGTAGTTCGCGTTCCGTTCCACCCCCTGGACTTGGTTCACCTCTCTACTACGGTACTACGGCTTGCTTTGGGATTGATTCGACGATCTTAGTTCGCACTGGCTCGTACTCACATCAACTCATGTCGTACCCGGTCATAAAAACCCTTAGGTCATACTAACGCCTAAGGTCGCTAGGTCTATGAATTTACTCGAGCGATAGCCAATCTTTCTTTGTACGAACCTTACGACACCCCAGAAAGGAGCATACGGAAAACAAAACTCGTTACGAAAACAAAGTTTAGTGAAGTCCCGATACTACCACACAGGGCTAAATAACTTTTCTTACCACCTCGCTCCCTCTCCTTCGCCTACACTAAAAGTAGAGTATGACCAAAAGATATGATATTTCTTTCGTGTAGGTTTATTATAGGTCTAGAAGGTATGGTTAGGGCTAAGGGATAGGTGGCTGAGAGGTCGCGTTCCTTGTGTCTATCTAATAATAGCATAAAACCCACTATTAACATGATTTAGTGAATAAATAATTGTTGCTAAAACAAACAAAGAGTACAAGGCGAACAAAGTGAGAAGAAGGGCGGGTTGGTTCAGTCAGCAGAAGAAGCAGGCGTTTGTATGAGTCAGCTTTGTATCAGACAGCGGCTGTTTCTGTGTCTTGCGAAGGAAGACCTATTCGCCAGTAAGGATCTGGTCCTTAATCTTTTCTCTAAATACAGCCATTTAGTAAGAAATAAGAGAATACGCATTGGAACCACAACAATGATTAAGCCAGACAGACAGAGTGGAATTAGTGAAATTACGAGTCGGTAATAGAGCAGTGTCGGGATCATAGTTTGTGACAAGTAGAAAGAACCTATATAAATGATACGAGACCATGGGAATGGGAGAAAGAATGATGAGGTTGGACGGACTACTGAGGAAAGGCATAAGCCTAAAATGAAAGACAAAAAATGCTCTTCACTATCATTCTATGTTCGCTTTCTACTTTATTTGGTTTTGACTTACTCGAACATTCTTTTAGTTCTTGAGCCGAGTCCTAGAGGTAAGTCAGTGTATGATGAACTTCTATAGTATAGCACGCTTTACTCTGCTCTATCGCTCGAAGCTAAACGATGAAAGATGAGGAAAGAAAGAGGCTATAAGTGATATTACCTAGTTTTTTCGTACCCTTTTCAGTCGATGTGCTGCGGGCCGCCGTATTATCTTTTCTTCTCTTCTGTAAGTTGGAGAATAAATCTGTTGAACCTTCTTTCGCTTACTGGAGCTATGGCAAGTCGACCCATCATAATATCGACAAAGAAGGGTGGATCCTGTCTTTGGTGTGGTGGCAGGGGACTTTTGATCGAGGTGCTATTCCTGCTAAAGTCAAGTATGAATATAGGCCAGTGGTTGGATCTATCCTATCTACCTGACGTAATAAGACTTTAAACTTACTAATATCTCCACAATCCAAAGAGTGATTAACGCTTTTCGAGGGGCGGCAATAAGAGCTTGATGCATTGTAGTATACGTCCGCGCATCACACAAAGTACGGAGGTACCGACCAGACATACTAGATTCTTGATCTAAAAGCGGCGTTCAAAAAACCGAGAAAAAGATTTTCTTCGACTGGCACTCTTTTTGTAATGGGATATTTATGGAATCCCCATTAATAGTAGGATCAAACCGTTATTATATGGTCTCTCATTTGCTTCGCTCGCCTCACTCCTTAGTGGTGGAGGTAGGTAGTTGGAATGGGGCTGCTGCCCAAGCTTCGTAAACAGACCGTAGACCAATTCACGATAAGCCCACTTCTTTTCTTATAATAACTATGGATCCAGAGAACTCATTTTATATGGTACGACGCCTTCCAATCCCCGACTAATGCGAGAGAAGTGATAAAAAAACAGAAACTCCTACATTTTCTTCAAACTTGTTTAAACTTCTTTTTACATTGTTATAACTTCTTCTTTCTTTCTACAAACGTCGTTGGAACTTGATAAAAAATCCCAGCATAAACTTTTGAAGTGAGAAATGGCATCATAACCATCAATACTAATAGTAGGGAGGAATCAAGGAAGTACAAAGAGAACAAAGTTTAAACAAAGAGTAGACGTTTCAAATACAGAATCGAGAGCCGAAGCGAAGGTACGGAAACCATCGTAGAGAGTGGGAGCACGACTGGTTATAGAAATTAAGTAGTGGTTTGTTCACGAGGTTTTGTCAACTTTTTTATTTTGTCTACCGGCTCATCGATATGCAACTTTCGTTTTTTCTTTTTCAGAGAATTGAGGCCGAGCTTGCGAGTGGTGCGTAGCATTTTGAGTTCTCGACCGTAGGCGACCAAAGGCTAATTTGCTGAAACACAAGCATAAGAATCAGAATAAGACGAACAGAGAGAAGCAGTCGGTTATCTTTCTAATGAAGGCAATCCTGTTGTTTCCATAAAAAGAAAAAAAAGCAGTCGTTCTATCTTATATAGTGCCCTAGCCACACCTAGCGGAGGAATGCCAGTGTTTCGACCATGCAGAAGAAGAAAGAAGCGAGAAGTGAGGTTTGTTAAGGTGCGAAGCGAGAAATAACGTTTTGTCTAAAAAGACCAGTGTTGAATAAAGTTTTGGATTTACAGAGTCGCTCTATTAAGCGAATTCGGGTTTATAACTTTCGACCCTAGATAAACTGAACAAAATGAATTTATCGAGCATTAAGAGAAATCACGTTTCTGTCCCGGTTCAAGATCAAGTTGAAAGTAAGGCTATCGAAGTGAGTCATACAGACCAGCACTAACGAAGTCAAGTCAGAGTTTATAAAGAAGGAGACAACCATCGTAACGAGCGAATCAAAGCGCCAGCGTCGCGAGTGAAGCGCAGCGGAACTAAAAGAAATCGTTTATCGAGCTTGACTCTTATCAATATCAAGATTTCAATTACTAAAAAGATAACAAACAATGTCGTAGATAAATAACAAAATAGTCTTTTTATCTTGATTCGAAGTCTTAGCTAGTAGTTAGCTCGACAGCCCAATGTGCACTACAGAAAAGGATACAATTAGCGGTCCAGTAGCGCCGGTAACTGGATGGGTTTCGAAAACTAAGACAGAGATAAAGGATATTCAGTTACTAGAGTATAAAGAACTTGATTTCAGATATTTAATCTGTTAGAGTCACAATGCGGAATATATTACACTTTTAAATGAATAATTGAAATCTATTTTAAATAAAACTTTTCAATTTCAATTTAAATCACATTACTTTACAGCTTCCGCTCCCGCTGGTCGCTTCTCTTAATCACACTTCCGCTCCCGCTGGTCGCTTCTAAGCTACGCTCCTTTTTTGTTATTTATTGTGTCTTTTTTGTTTCACTGCGCTGTTCGCTCCTCCCCTCCATTACAAGAATAGAAGTCTTCGTTCAGGAGTTGCTAACATACATCCCGAGGGCTGCCCGAGCCAAGGAATCCATATAGAAAGTCTGTAATAAGATTAATGAACCACGCCCGCTACGTACTGCTTTCTAAAAGACTCAACTTTGTCTAAAGGCGACGTGCCCGGCTTTTTCATTAAATGCTTCTGCGCTGGAAAACTCGGTGTTTTGTCAACTCGTCACTGTGTAGTTGTTTTCGTTCCATAGTGTGTTGTTTTGGGAAATAAAGTTCTGACTTACGCTCCTGACTCGCGCCTTTGTTTGTTGTTTATATCGACTTCGTTATCACTGGCCTAACCTCTAACCCGTGGAGCGTCACGGTCTTGCTAGGGCGCTATCGACGTATTTCAAGTAGTTTAAGCGTATCAGTTCATCGAAAGTGTAAACCGGATAAAAAACATCATCTATATCTGAAGCGACGAAACAAAGTAAAGAGTTGAAACGTATAGTGTAAGGGTTGCAGAAGGTTCCAGTTCCGCTTCTTTTCGACTAGACGTTTCGGTTGTGGTACCCGGGCCTCAGGTTTGTTTGGCTAGCTCGCAATGGAAATAAAACTATTGGTTTGCATGAAATGTAAGGTAAGTGTTCTTAGTTAGTTCTTTGTTTAGTGTGCTTTAGTGGCTTCTCTTCTTTTCAACTTCCTTGGTCTAGTAAAACACCAACAGCTACTATAAAGACCTTTTTCTTTCTTTTTCTGCTGGTTCAGCAATAGTCTAAACGAGAGTGCTTTGGACTTCTGTTTCGGATACGGTTCCAGCTTATGGTTCGTAATCATCAATTTTTAAAAGCCTTGCTGCTACCTCGGATCAATTCTATTTATTTGTAAGCGATAGAAAAAGAAGAAGCGAACGTGCCCTAGTGGATGTAGCTCAACCTCCCTTGCCTTTCTTTCTTTTCAATAAAAGGCTCTTTTGATTATCCATCGGTGGTCCAGCATCAACAAAATATACCCGGAACCAAAGGCACGATGCACTTCTCTTTATTTCGGTCAATTTTTGGGTTAGCGGGTTGTGGGTAAGTCAGAAGGTTAGGCCTAACTAAACGAAGTGTAGAAAAAACCAATGAGACCCGCGAGGCGCTACGACCTTCGAGTCCTATAAGATATAGTGGCTTTTTCGGATTCCACCTTTTTGTTTTTGCAACTGGGTAATTAATCTCCGGAGTTTTCCCCGTTCTGTTTAGGAGAATATGGGGTTTTAGTCATTATGAAAGATTCAGTAGTGGCCCTTTTGCAGCATCTGTTGGATTAGAACCAATGATTTCCCTTTCTTCCAACTGAGTCATTCGCGTCTCTTCATGGACAACCAAAGCTTCTTTTCAACCTTGATTCAGTTCTAAGTGACGTCTTTAGGGTTGGAAATTAAGTGGGGAACTTCTTACTCACTACTCCCTTCGTTCGCCCATTCTTAACTGCCTGCGTATCTCCTTCACACTACTTTGATCACTTTGTTACCGGTCATACGGACATCGAAAAACCAACGTCATATTATTAAACCCCTCTAGAGCTGTATAAATGGCTACGGTGGATAGTAAGAAAGCGATCTGTTAAATAACCAACAAGTCTTGGTAAGCCCGGGAAGCCAAAGTAACCCTCACCATGAGTATAGGCCGCTGACTAACAACACGAACGAAGGGTCATGGACTTAGGTACTGATTTTGACCTTCTCTCTTTGTCCTGCATTAACACTTTTAACGATTCCAGTGACTGACCTATTTCTTATGTGTTTCAGGTTGAGACACTGGATTGGCTACGATTACTCAAAGTGGCTTCAGAGACCTCTACTTTGTGATGTCTAAATCCCGATGCGGAAGGCGGAAATAAGTGAAGGTGATGCCTATTTTGAACCATAATTAACCCTAAACAAGGAAAGTATAAAGGTGGATGTTACTCGTTCAGAAGAAGCGGCAATCTGTACTAATTCATTTCTCAAGTTGAGTATGTATGGAAGTAAACAAAGGAATAAGGGTCTGGTGCATCATAAGGTTAAGGCATAATATAGGTTAAAAGAAAGAACTCAAATATTGTATATAACGGAATAATCAATGTATGCGAATCTATAAGTGAAGAGATCTCGTTCCCAGTACTCTTTGGATTGTAGCACAACTCTTACTTCCCTTTTACCACGATGCAGTTCACTTACGTCGCTACACGGTCACCTCACTATGATCGACTCACTCACTTCTACCTTTCGGTATAAATCTCTCTTCTCTTCGGGGAAATCACAAGTAGGACCATTTTTACCCTCTTTCGTAACCGGCCCAAAGTTATAGAAGAGGTTAAATAAGTGAAGTTCCAGCAAGTGGAAGGGAACGAGATGCAGGTCTGCTACTACTTAGCGCATATGGCAAACAAATAAATTTACAATTATAAAACTCTATCCATATTTTTAGAATTCGACTTCGCTCACAGGGAGGAACTTATGAAGACCGGACGCCCTTAGTTCACAGGTTCAGCTCTACGAGATCGTCGACAGTAGTCTGAGTTCCGTCTTCCATCTTTGTTCTATCAGGCTCTGGTTCACGGATGATTTCTTCCTCGGTCGCAAGTGGCTGGCTGATCCTCATCCTCGTCGTAATAATTCGGTCAGAGAATCAGCATTTTACAGTGGTGGATTTGCCCTCTTCCGCGTGTCCGAGCGTAACTTAAGACTTCGTCGTGGATTGTGCGTGGCAGACGGGGCTACTTATATTATATCCCAGACCTCCTATATCGTTAAGCCTTCCGCTTGCTAACACCACCTCTCGGTGTATTATTCCGTGTGAAGAGCTAAAAAGCGTAGACTTTCATAGTTCCCCGTCCCACCCACTTATTAGCAGTAAACGCGGTCCATTGGTGGGATATCTGGAAACGTCGATATATCTACTCTACCCACCCCAATATGGAAAACTGAATTGGGATCACCTTTGATTCTCACGACCATTGTCAAAGCATTTTACGCGCTGATGGATAGTTTCGGGGACTGCTTTCTGCTGGTGAAGCCACGGTCTTCCCAACATAACCCGGTGGGAGGAAAATGAAAAAGGAGAACAGACGTGACGATTCATATAACATCATTTATCGCCTTATCGAGCTATAAACTGATTATTCTCTATCTGATGTTCTTACTGGAGGAAATAGGCGTCGGATTCAAGGATTTTTGCCGACAGACAGATGTAGCTCTGCCAGAAGGGTAGTTCAAGATACCGAAGTTACGTAAATACGTCGGGATCGGCGACCAAACCCACTCTGTGAAAAGGGATTACCTAGTAGAACCCACTGATCAAGGAGGGATGGGTTTCAGATAGTGGATTAATACATAGATTCTATCGGAAATAAGGGTCTGGTAAGGCTTTGTTACTGCCTTCCTTTGCGGGTGATGGAGTGCCTTCACTTGTTGAAGACAGAGAGGGCATTTAATAGAACTTAACCTTTAGGAAGTGCTTTTGAAAGCTCGACTCTTTGACGATGCATCAGTCTATCATCTGTATCCACACACACCTGGGAAACTACTAAATAGGCGTATCAATGCTCGTCTGTTGGTCGATCGGTTGGCTCAGTCGTGTTCTTATATCAGGCATGACTAAACCTTCCTCCTTTCGTTCTCCATAACCGACGCCAGTCAATGAAGAACAAACATTTTAACTGAGTGAGGTACATCTTTGTCTGATACAGGACCTGACGGCTAAACCTCTTCCCGTATGGTGCACTGAAACATCATATTTAGTATGGTGGGCGACGTTGAGGTAAGCTTGTCTTACTTTCTATATTACTCTAGACTTAAGGTCAGTACGTGGGTAAAAGAGGAAACTCCTTCTTTTCGTTATGGAAAGTAGATTATAAGTAAAGAGATCATACTTCGAGAGGGGTGGGCTTGTTTGTAAGGAATACAATGAGCAAAAGTTCGATAGGAAGATAAAAGGTTTCAATTTCAAATTCCCCGAAGAGAATTTCAATTCGGAATTATAACATTTAAAATATCTATTCTTTTTTTGTTATAGTAAGATGATGCAAGAATAATAGAATATCTTTGAAAAGTATGTAAATATAAGACTTTCTAATTTATTCTTTAAACTAAGTCGATACAACTGAACGGGATTTAGTCTTGTCTTTGAGCAGCGCGTAGACTTTCCCGTCTTGATGAGGCTCCGTACACTTCTCCACTTCGTTTGTTGAAACTTTGGATTTAAAAAGGTGAGCTTAAAGCACAAAAAACAGCGTACATTAATAAACGATCTTCAACAAACTCTTTTCACGATCATCTCACTTCTTAACAAAGTATATCGATAAACGTATGTTCTCCTTTTTTACCGGAAGAAGTTATATAAAAAGTACCGAGACTTGACAAAATATGATAATCAATCCGTTTTACCGAGCGAGATGTAACATGTAAGCGAGTCAGCGGCCTATACGAACGAACACGAAGTAGAACGAAAGTGAAAACGAGCTAGAAGGCAAAAAGTGAAGAGAAGTTTAGACGGGAAGGAGTTATGTTTAACGTAAGAGACGAGCATTTCCCGAGATACAACAACTTCGTTTAGTGGGAGAAGCAGCAGAATAAGGATATTAAATTATTAACTAATGCAAAGAGGACGACAAACTCCAACAACAAGTGTTTTCGGAGACCACCGATGCGTAGCGGTAGCACAGTTGTAGAAGCGAGTTGGTAGAACAAAGTAACGATAATGTCACGGCACGGATACGACCCTGAGTCAACAAAGAAGGAAACGATTGATTACCTCTTCGGATCGGATATAGTACATAGTAAAAGTATCTAACCCCACCGACTGAACAAAAAAAAAGTGCTTTCCCCTCCACTAGCGTTCCTATGTTTATCAACACCTTTGGCTATATAAAAATTATAAGCCCGCTCTTGTACTTCATTTTTCAAGTTAAGCGAGAATGAGTGTAGCGTATAAAGACCAACAGGGGCTAAGAGGAAAGCGTAAAATAATATGTTATGCCTATTAATCACACCTTAATCCGCTCCTCCACTAGCGTTTCGATGTTTATCAACACCTTTTAACGCTCCTTTTAACGCTCCCGCTGGTCGCTCCTTTGTTTATCAACACCCGCTGGTCGCTTCCCTCCTTTCAGTCGCCTCATCATAATAATATTTCTGTACGAGTAATAAGACGGATTAACATCATATTTAAGAGTTCATTCTTCACCCCCTCAAATCTATATAATTTTAGCTTGTTGAAAATCACTAATAATTGGATTTTTTACGTCTTTATTATTAGCTTATTTTAAAATTCAAATCGTAAAATAACACTTTTTTATTGCGATAAAACTTTTAAATTGAAATCGATTAAAGAACTTATTTCATAATGATAATCTGATCATTGGAGCTTGTTTCAAATAGGGAAAATTCTGCACCCCCTCTTAATCACTAATAAAGCGACTAAAGC
Source organism: Acorus gramineus (assembly GCA_030737835.1). Classification (NCBI taxonomy): domain Eukaryota; kingdom Viridiplantae; phylum Streptophyta; class Magnoliopsida; order Acorales; family Acoraceae; genus Acorus; species Acorus gramineus. The sequence continues at coordinate 3,883,816 of JAUJYN010000014.1, forward strand.
ATATACAGCGGAACTCTTAATCAGAGCTTGACTCTTTTCAAACGAATAGGAACAATACGGAATATATATTATACTTTATAATGGATAAAATGGGCTTACTTTTAAATTTAAATCAATATACCTAAAGAATAAAATATTGAATACTTATCAAAGTTATTCCGCTATGCCCTAAAAATCTATAATAAAAAGAGCTTTCATCAAATCTATATAATTGTTTTATCTAATTAAATAAAGGTAACATTACACTTTTTCATTTATAAATTGGCTTACTTTATGATTTCAATCTTTAATTCTAACTGATAAATTGCTAGACTTGTTAATAAATAAATTTCCTTACTTTAATTATGGTAATAAATGAGATAAACTCTCTTTAGGTTACGAGACAAGCTCCCTACTCCGAGAAAACGTCAAGTTTAGAATTCAAATCTTGTCTTCAATGACCGGACACTGATAAATGGTAAAATTCAACGATAAAACTTTTCAATCTCAATCAAAAGAACACTTTGAAATTCGAATCTGTACGAGGTGCGTAGCATAAAGAGCCTTAGGGTCAGATAATCTCTTAACTGATAAAGAACACAAATTAATTGATAAATCTTTTTAAATAACAACTTTTCAATTTAAATCGTCGTCTTTAGGTTTTTAATTGAGCGAAACGACTTTTTAATTTAAATATGCTCAACACCTCCTACTTTCCCTAAGGAAAAATACGGAATATATGATACGACGATAAAATAAATAAATTAATATGGACTAGAAAAGAAAACTTTTAAATGGTATAAAATCAATAAATTAAAATTGATAAATAAAACGACTTTATAATAAAGAAAATTGCTTACTTTTTTCTTTTTATCTTTAGGAGCGTAGCTTAGAAGCGACCAGCGGGTGTTGATAAACATCGGAGCGGGAGCGCAGGAGCGGAAGTGTTTCATAAACATCGAAGCGGGAGCGTAGGTGATAAGAGGAGCGACCAGCGGGCTAAGATAAACATCGGAGCGTTAGCGCAGGGAGCGGATTAAAGAGGAAACTGAGAAATTACAATCTGGTAGAGGAAAAACACAGGTGCGTAGTAAACTGATAAATGGCGATAAAAGAACACGTCATCAATTTCAATTCGGTAAAAGAACAACTTTAACCATGAAAATGGAAATCTTGTCGATAAAAGAAAACTTTAAAATGTCAATATGCTTAAACCTCATAATTCTCATATTTCTGGTCTCGAATTTGTTATCAAAAGAACACTTGTAAATTAAAATGAAAATCGTCGTATTTAGGCACTTGATGAACACCGAGAAAACTACGACGTTTCAAATGCAAATCTTTAATTATGGTTTCCTCCGCTCCCGCTGGTCGCTTCTAAGCTGCGCTCCTCCGCTCCCGCTCCTATGTTTCTCAACACCTACGCTTACGCTCCTATGTTTCTCAACACCTACGCTTACGCTCCTATGTTTCTCAACACCTACGCTTACGCTCCTATGTTTCTCAACACCTACGCTTACGCTCCTATGTTTCTCAACACCTACGCTTACGCTCCTCAGTTTCTCAACACCTCCCTGAAGACAGTAATATCGAGGTCTTTAAACCTAAGTTTCTCTTTGCCTAAAGTATATATGAAGACAAGCAATCGATTACTATAACAGGCTTCTTTCTATCGATTACTTAATTTAGGTGAGTTTACACATTATTTCGATAGCTTGTCTTTTATCCCGAAGTTTACACATTTATTGGACAATAAAGGGTTAAATCAAATCTCCTAAAAAGACCGATGCAACTTTGAGTTCTATTTCTCGAGTCTGCTTCTTATTGTCTTTCTATTTATTCTCGAAAACTAATGTTCGCCCAGCCAAAATCTGATTAATGACTTTCTTCCCACACTTTTCGTTTTTAAAGAGGGAGTTCGCACCTAAAAGACATACACGGATGCTTCGTTCCAAGGCGCTTCAAGCCAACAATAAGTTTTCCGGGGCGCTCCTCAATCTTTATACTCTCTTATAGGTGCGTCTAAGGCGATATGATTAACAACGTGTAAGGCTGGCAGGTTTCCGATCAATCATTAAAGTAGATGGAATGACGGAGCTTGTCTCTTCGTTGTGGAAATGCACCTGGCTCTCCCTACAACAGTCTACGCTTGTAAGTACTTTTCTACATTAAACTACGTCTTTCTTTGTTTCATTCTATTCGTCACTATATTCTCAGTTCGATAGCCTACAGACACTGCTGTTACCGAACAATGAGTTCTTCTTTTCTTTCGTCAGTCACTTCATTTGTTTTTTCGAGCTCCTCCAGGTCCGCTTGTCTCGCTTTGAAAGAGTAAGTAGGGTGAGACGATCGGGCATCACATGAAAAGACCAGCAGAGGAGGTAGGTGCGTCTAAGGCGAGCTACATGAGTCGTTAGCAACACTCGTTAGTTAGGAGTCGAGTTCTACCTCTTGAGAGGGCTATTAGTGGCCTTCGTCTATCCTTTCTTTTTGAGCAGGGCCCTGGTTTCGCTTTTTCGTTGAATGAGCACTTTTCTCACAACAATGGTTTAGGCAATAAAATGGAATTGAGTTAACAAAAGAGCTAAGCAAATTCCTTTTTAAAGTAGCATTCTGGAAGGGGTCCGATAAGATGTTAATTTAGTAATTTAAAAATTGCATTAGAAAAGTAAGATGAAGATCCAGATGCAAAGAAGAGAGGTGAAGCATTATCCTTTAGCGTAGTAGCGAAGCCGTAGCTTGGTATTTGGCTTGATTGTCGGTAATTCATTTCTTTTTTCTTTGTCGGGCGAAGTGTGAAGAAGGCCGAACCCACCCGGGTTATTACTTACTTTGAGCCTTAGGCCTTAGTAGTTAGAGAATTAGAACATAATTATTACGTAGGTTTCCAGGGTTGTTTTCTAAAGCTTGTAAGTTTGAACACCTCGAGGCGAGAGCTTGATGTGTAAACTCACTTCGTTCCAAGAGGAGGGAAATTTATAAGTAAATATATCAGTAATGTCTCAGTTATAGA
>JAUJYN010000014.1:3896807-3942655 GCA_030737835.1 Acorus gramineus
AGGGAAGAGGTAGGCGCATTACGGGAAACATCCACTTTGGCTGTACTGTCTGTCGGGAATGTAGTGGTTGTCTTCCCTATCCATGTCTACGTCTTTGTCTTACTCTTTGTATTCTGTCTGTCTTTGGTTCGTAAAGATAGTCCGTCTCCAGTACTTTCTTTGTTACCAGGCGCGGTAGCATCTTTTTGGCTATTCGAGTAAAACTGAATTGAGTCCCATTGACAGATAAACAAATGAAGTGACAAATAGAGATTCAAAAGATTAATGCGCTATGGAAGTGAAGAGTTCAGATTACCGACCGTGCAGAACAAGCGGAAATCTAGGGAGGACTTTACTAATTATTATCAAGTTTCCGGGTTTGATGGTAGGGTAGTGCGCTATACACCCACCCTGATCATTGTTGGCTGGATCTATTAGGCTCGGGGCACAAATACAGACGGTTTTGCCTAGGGAACCACTATACCTTTCTTTGCCAATTGGCTGCTCTCTCCACGATACGATGCGATGGGCTAGGGAAGTCAGACTATCTGGAGTTGCATGTTACGGTGTTGTGAAAGCATAGACTATTATTAAGTAGCCTAGAGTCTGTTGTTTAGCAGTAGAAACTAACCCTGTCTGAGCCCCAACTAAACAACTTATCCCGCAGCTTAATAGCCCAGCGGAGCCTGCCCATGGTTCAAATGATACGACTGATTGCATCGGATAGTAGTACGTCAAGCAAAGTCTCTGGTCCATGAGGCTTCGCTCCTAGTATACGCAACTCTGGTGATGTCTCTACTTTGTAAAGTAGAATAGAACGAGCGAAGTCAAAACGATTGGAGGAAACGAGTGACCTTTGCTTAGTCAGTTGTGAATAAAAACGTTGGCTTTAATAAACTTTTCTAACTAGTAATGATGATAACACGGTTTTTGGCTTTGAAGCTTAAGCGACTTTAGAATACGAGGCTATAGAAGTGATTTTAAAAACAATGGCCAATAATACTTTTTTTCTCTTTAGGAATATCTGTCTACACACAGTTCTTCCTATTCCTGTCCACACGGCTTATTCCTTTCCGTCGGTCTCGTGCCTAACCATACCTAAAAGACAAGAGAGTTAAAGTTGAGACAAAGTTTTTTCTTTATTAATTCTAATTCATCAATTTATCCATACCAACGCTTCAGGTCTCTGTTTAGGCAAAAGCCCTAATAACCCCTTTTTGAGTTCTAAGTCTCTTGCTGCCGCCCCTGATACCTCTCTGCTACCTGGTTTCCAACCCCACCCCACGCACAGGTCTTTAGTTTCGACCTCCTTTCTCACAAGACAAGGTGCCGCAAGCGCATATCCCTCATCAAAAAAAATAATATTAAGCCCTGTCCATCTGGAAGGAATAGCGTAAGGTACGGTACGCCTGTCACGATTTGGACTGCACAATAACCAAGAGAAATAGGAGAGAAAGTAGATAAACTCGCTGCGCTCGTTCCTGTTAAATAGTAAAAAAAGTGCATTTGTATTAGTCATGCACAGTTGTAGTCAGTTTTTCATTTGTCTATACAAAGAAAGAAAGAAGAGGGCCAAGTTATTAAGCTCGCTGTGCTCGACTGAAGTGAGGTCTAGGGGGGGAGCCGAACAAGCATAACCTTCCTCTCGCCACCTCTTATTTCTAACCGTATCCAAAGCTTCGTTCTTTTGCCAAAGTTTAGAAAAGATACGGACTGCACCTTCACTGACGCTCTTAAGGCTGGGCTAGTCTCGCATCGCCCATAGCCTATAATCTACCGCTCAAAAGGTTCTTCGCTAAAAAGCACCCAAAACCCTAACGTCACTTTGGTTAAAGACAAAACTGGATTAATTAATTGATTGAATGAATGATTCAACACAACAACGTCGAATACTCACTTCGATCGCCTTGTATTGTAAAATTACGTTGAAACGAAAGGCGACCATTAGGAAGAAGAGGCAGGCAGGTTATTAATGACGATTTGTTCATAGAGATTGGTCTTTGAGGCAAGAACGAATTGAGTGAGGAAAAGACCCAACAACCATAACCCCACTTCCTGACGTAGGATATGAATAAGGTTTATCTATTGCACTTCGTAAACTTAACTCTAACCCGCGAAGGTGTAGCGGTCGAATGGAGCGATAGCGTAATGAGATAAAGAACGGAACGAGCTAAATAAAGAGAGCGAAGCTGAGGTGACCGAAGTTAAGATTTAGAAAGACAGCTTAACTAAGACTTTCTTGCGGAAGAAACGTTTGTGAACAAAGTTGAGTCGGACGGGGGTAAAAGGGGGAGATAGGAGATTAAGTCACATACCTTAGTTTAAAAGTCACAGTAGTAGGGCTAAAAATGCAAGACAATTCTTCTGTTACGACCAGACAGACAAACAACTACTAAGTGAAGAGAACCAACAAGTAGGAGACAAAGGCGACCGTTAGGCGTAAGGGCTGACGTTAGGATGAGGGGACTAAGCTTTCATAAAGATTAGCCAGTTATTTGTTAACATACGTAGGGAAAAGAACAAGAAGTTGGAACGTATTTGCTTTTTGTTGAAGAGTAAAAAAAACTAAGTTGCTGCCCGAAGTGAATAAGTAAGATTTCGAGACAACAAAAGGGTTTACGAAAAAAGTATGAGTTCGATTGTCGGTTGTAGTAGCGAAATTCCACTTGCAACCATTTTGACGGGGTAATGCAACAAGTAGGATTTGGATTGTCAGTCTACGAGTAAAAAGTCAGTGATTGATGCCCGTATGACAGAAAAAGTATCATTTCTTTATGGTCGTGCATGCCCTTGGTAAAAAGTTGGATTTTGTAAGTACACATACGTAGGTGTCAAAGTGGAGTCTATAGAAAAAGAAGGCGCGGAGCGTTCTTGTGATTGTAGTAGTTGACTCAAACCTACTTATGAGACTCCTAATACTGCTCAACTCTGTCAATTAGATATTATGTTTTAATCCATCTGGAATTCGTCCATGGGATTGCCTCAGCTGCGCGTTAGCTACACATCGGTGGGGGTTGTTATTAAAGATATTAGAAAAATTACGTATATGTCTTGGGTATAGCAGGACTTGAACCTGCGACCATTAGGTTAAAAGCCCAATGCTCTACCAACTGAGCTATACACCCTGATCATTGTTTGAAATACGCTTGACCTACCCATACAACAGGGGCGGAACAGGGACAAAAGGTTGACGTAAGGACGACTGACACCGTCTACGTTGAGCTTCGCGTTAGCTACACTCGACCGGCTCTGTAAACTTCGCCTCGGTGGGAGTAAAGAGTCTATTATCTTACCAATTTACTCTTTTTTATTTTGATTTATTCGATATATGAATGTAGTGCCAGGAACCAGATTTGAACTGGTGACACGAGGATTTTCAGTCCTCTGCTCTACCAACTGAGCTATCCCGGCTATTCCCGATAGATCATCTTTCTTATGTCAGTCTTTTTCTTTCTGTCAATTAAAGAGAGACAGACCGATAAAATTGTATTAGAAAATGCTCCGCACCTGCCTCCTACTCTCGCCTCCTATTTATTTCTCTGCTCCCGATACATTGATTTTTTAGGGGTAAAAAGGATAGCAAATTGAATTTGGAACCAAAAGAAAGAGGATATTTAGTTAAGTAAAACAATGCTTAGCACCTGCCCTCAGCTGCGCTCTCTTTAGAAAGTAAACTTCGTTCTGTTCTTTACGCAATTCGACCGCGGAGCATCGGTGGGTGAGCGAAGGCGAACGAAGTGAAGTTAAGTCGATGCCTATGACTATAAATTTTATTGTTGTCGGTATTGACATGTAGAATAGGACTCCTTTCTTTATTCTCACCGTATTAATCAGTTTTTCAAAAGATCTAGCATACATATTCTTTTGTTAATTATTTGATCACCTGAATATTCGATTCTTCCTTTTTCTTTTTTTGTATTCACAATTAGAAAATAATTTAGAAATTGACTCAAATAAATAGGATGAAGAATTCGGGTCATGCATGATTAATCGTTTGATATCTAGTTTGATCATCAGTATTACGTATAGAAAAAGAAGGGTCTTACTCTATGTAATTTATCGATAGAAAGGCGATCGTAGTGAGGTGCGTTAGCAAGCCACCCTCGACCGAAGTTTTTGCTATAGAGTGCGAACGCGCATCGTCGAGAGAAGCTATCGATTACTGTCTTTTAGGAGCATAAATATAAGAGGCAAGAGCTTTGTGAAGTCACGGGCTGATTATACTTTTCCCTATTCTAGTAACTTTGTCAAAGAACGATTGAATTAAGGCGAGACAATATTTGAATTTCAAAGTTGCATTGTAAGAGAAAAAATGATGTTTTTTTATTGAGGGTATGGTTAAAAATAACTTTCCTATGAAAAACACCGGGGAGCTTGTAGAAAGTAGGGTTCCGCTGCGCTCCACCCCCTCAAATCCTTATTCAAGAGAGCTTGTTGAAAGGTTCTTCCGCTCCCGCTGGTCGCTTCTCTTCTTTGTTTCACACTTCCGCTCCTGCGCTCCCGCTGGTCGCTTCGATTAATCACACTTCCGCTCCCGCTGGTCGCTTCTATGTTTCACACTTCCGCTCCCTATGGTCGCTTCTATGCTTCACCCCCTTGGAAAAATACTTTAGTCGCTCTTCTTCTGTGCTATGGTTTGTGTAAATTGATGAATTTATAAAGACAGCGAGTAGAATGTACGATAAGACTGAAAAGGCCAAAACTCCGTCTATCTGCTTATCCTCCTTTTTAGTGGATACATGCCCAGTAGAGTTCCAAACGTCGAAGAGAAGCACTGAAAACGTAATTAGATTATACAACATCGGTCATTGAGAGGTCACTTCCACACCATGCATTCAATCCTCTTCTCGATCCATCCACTGAGACATTAAAGCATTCTTCGGAAACGGAATCACTTATCGTTGACACTGAGAGTGCAGGAACGAACGAAGTGAGTTGAATGAGAAATCACAAACGTTGAGCTTTTACCCTTCTTTTAGGCATAACCCTCCCCACACTCCCATCCCAGTGCTATAGGAAATAAATTAAAACGGCAATCTGGTCATACTTTTTCCTAACCCTAGCCTAAAGCACCGCCTTTTCCATGATTGGTGTTTTTGTCTTCTTCTATTCTCTACGGATGTCGAATCTTCTCTTCAATTTGTTAGAGCAGCTGAACATCCTCATTTAACGCAAGGATTGCAGGAACCACCACAGTCAGTGCCTATATTGCCTATGCAGACCTTTTACAACTTTGTATTCATTCCTTGGACAGACCTGTGACCATCATTAGCTTTAGCTGTAAAAAGCGGAGACTTCGGTTGAGAAAAACCTATCAACTCCTTTACTACTGGAGCTCTTCCATCGTCTCCTTACCCCTAGTCATCGCTTCCCAACAATGTCAATCGCTATACTCGATGTCTCGATTTTTACACTCGTTCCTTCCCTTTCTTTAGCCCTCCGCAAAAGTTACCACTCCGACGGTGTTGCCACTTCTACTCGCTGACTGTGAGAGCTTGCGGCCGCTGATCAACTACTCGAGGGCTCACTTCGATCGCCTCGGTCATCTTGGGCATGCCTAGCATCAGCCTGTTGAACTCTCTCACATAGTCTTTGATTTACCCCCAAATTTCCATTCCTTCGTCACCCTCTTGCCAGGAACTCTACATTCTCTGGTCATAACTGACACTTGATCTACTTTTCGATATCCTCCCAAGGTGCAGAAACCCCTTTTTTTGATCTCCGTAGCTCCCACCAAAGCATTGCGTCCGTACTCCTGTTTGTACATGATTGCGGTGCTTCTCATTCGCGTCCTCGAGCTTCATAGCCGTCGAAGTATTGCTCGAGGCGACTGAAAGGAGGGCGCTGATAATAGAATTACCTTCGCATCCCGGGTGCCAGTGAACCATGCTGCCGCACCTTGATCTTTCGCCTTGGCTTTGGTCCCGTACCAAGACCAAAAGGGCTACGGCTTTCTGTAGTTTTCTACCTTCTTTATGGTCTTAAATTCCTCTTGGTCTACCAAAGCGTAACCTTTTGCTTGGTAAAGTGAGTTATCGTAGTATAAGCTTCAGATGAATCAATTGAGTTTGCTCTTTGGCCTGTTCTTGTCAGCGAGGTGCGGTAGCATCTTTTGTGGAGTTTATGGAGCGAGACCTTGTTTTGAACTGAACAAGGTAATTCTATTATCGTCAGTGGGATAGAGCAAGACCCAACGAGTGAATCGACCCCTTTACTTCATGGCGGCTGGGTCAGGTGCCAAACCCAAATGCCTGCGAAACGAGAAGAAAGCGAACCTATCGAGCGAGTAGTCGGTTAGGGAGTAAAAAGTCTCTTAGTCATGGATAACAAACAGCTGAAAAAACACACCGACGGACTATTACTATAGGATTCATTTTTCAATTTCACTAAGCATATAAATTCCACACCTAACAACGCTGTATGTATACACCGAGGGCCTCAGCTCTGCCTATATTCCAGTATGAATGAGGCTTTATTCACCCCGTCGTTTCGTATGCCGCCACTTGGTACTTCACTTCGTTCGCCTGACTTTAGGAAATGGACGACAATTCAAAGTCAAAACTTCAGTCAACACATGCGAGGCGACCTGAGGGAGGTAGTTTCTGTCTTCGGGAATAGACGGAACCAATGCCTTTCTTTAACACCGGAGCTGAGCTAGTCCTAAAAGTAGACAGACGAACAGAGCAGAGGCTGTAATCCCACCTATGATAGGGGCCCGAGATCTCGCTATCTAGAATCTTTCTTTTTTATAGGGAACAAGGATAATCTCGTCTATTTTCTTTCGGTTAGAGAAGTCGTCTTTCCTTTTTTCTGTATATAAGCTTTATCCACGGGCGGTCAGTCTAGGTCCAATAAAGCAGTAGGCAACCGAAGGCGATCCGTTTGCTAGATTAGAAAAATCTCGTTTTGTAGTTTAATGAATTTCTCGATTGGCTGATAGAAGGTGCTACGCATAGAAGCGACAAAGGAGCGTAGGGCAAGATTGTTCTCAACTTTTTAACCGAATGAAAAAAATTAATTTCAAGAACCTAAGGAAAATAACGTTTAGAACTAAATTTGTTGATCAAACACTTCTGGTACTCACCACGGTCTCTCACTCTTTAACGAAAACAAAACAAATAAATCAATTAAACGACGGACTTTGGGATAGAGTTTTTATTGGCTCTCCCGAGACAGAAAAGGCTATCCTGTTTCCTACTCTAGGCAACAAAACAGCTAAAGTAGTCAATTTTCGTCTTTTTTTACCGAGGGCGAACGCGCATCGGTTACTGTCTTTCGAGTGAAGCATCGGTTATCTTTCTCACTTTATGCCGAAAAAGACCAGTGTTGAATAAAGTTAGAAATATGTCGACCGGCTCTTCTTAGGGAAATTATGTTTATGCCGAAAAATCACGGTAAAATGCAACTTTTGAAGCCGGATCTCTTAGGTAAATCAAGTTCTAGCGCGGGAAATCATAAAGTTTTGTTTTTGTCGACCGGCTCTTCTAAGTAAAATGGGCTTCATCACTTTCGACCCCATATAAAATGGAACATTTGACTCCCCTTGGTCGCCTCCCGGAGGTCGCCTGCTTGCTTCGTGATAAAAGTGGGTTTCATTTCTTTTTTCTTGGGTATCCTGCGTAACCTGCCACCAGTATCACCTCTAACAAAAGTGGAGTCTTCATTTGAGGATTTCCTCAGAGGTCCCACCCTAATAGGATGACTACGATTTTCATCCTATAGAAAACATTGATTTGTTGAGCTGTTATCTAAGACAAAATGAAAGATAAACACGGACTTCTTTGCTTTGCTTAGACGACGACACTAAAACAGAAAGTTTATGGACGACGATTCCTGGTGAAAAGACAGACGGTCAAACTGTATTGAATTACCGTTTATGAAACTAGTGTTATGAAAGACAGTTCGTTCCATAACCCGAGCTTACTCACGGAACTTTGTATACTTGAGACCAGTACGATATCGAGAATGTAACCAAACCGTAAGAGTCCCCGTACCGTTTTTCTTCATTCATTAGGTCATCCGGCTGCTATCTCCCGATCCAACCTTACTTACGCCCATCGCGCAGATACAACAGGTGGTGGAGCTGCTGGTGCACTTGGCAGAAACTAATGAATCAAATAACGTGAAATGCTTCTACAATAAAGTTTAATAATATATCACTCACTTTGACTTTGATTCAAGAGAAAGAACTCCTAACTCATATCGACTCAAATCAGTGTGATGCTTAGTCGTTAGCTTTAGATTCATCTTCGAGATCAAAACCTTTATAAAAACCTTTACCAGCCTACTCCAGTTCTATTAGCCCGGAGCCAGCCCGCCTAATCTACATTAATTAAGGAAAGCATAGGAGTCGGCCCTATTTCTGGGTTCCTGAGATACCTGCTATAGAGAATGTTAGACTTTTGGAGCAATGAACAAGGTAATTGTCTGTCTTAATGACGTTTTGTTGCTGGAGATTAAGTTCTTTCTTACTACCCATGAGTCATCACGGATCCCCCTGATTCGTCAACTGGAAATGCATTATATATATTCTTAATCAATAGACAAAGAAGTTTCATTATCGGATATAGCTATAGCATCGGATTCGGGAAATGCATCAATCTACTTTTGACAAAGGCGACCGAAGGGAGGAGGAGCATAATGAGTCTTATGTTTATACGACAGACGGTACTTACTGGCCCTACCTATTCTTGATACCAGGTCGATGCTCGAGCTTATAAACCTCCTTCATTCTTTAGCACTACTGGCCAATAAAGAAACAAAGTAAAAGAAGCAAATCTAGGCCAGAGAGAGTGAGAGTACCCTTCTTCGGTACGCGAATAGACCAAGAGCTTAACCGGTTAACCGACTAAACTACAGTTCTTTGCCGAGTTTCCGTATACTTCACGTCATAAGAAGGCCTACCCCGCCATGTCCGAGCCCTAGCCATCATACCAGGTAACTCTCGTATTGCTGATTCTATTTGTCTACTATCAACTCCAATCTGAAACTCGTTATTACCATTCTCTCTCTACACGAAGGCGAACAAAGGGTGCAGAAGAAAGCAGGAGGCGCTCGATAGTGAGGGAACGAAGGGAAGGGCAGAGATATCGTTCGTTGTACTCTTTTCCGCACAAACAACTCAAAAGACAGTAATCGCTCGCGTTCGCACTCTCTTCAATAGAAATCGACTTCATAACTAGGGCAATCTGGTTGCTAACTTTATCCATCAAAAGACTTTGTTAGGGAGTAAACTTTTGCTTCCAATCGTCGGGTCTACTAAGGAAAATGAAGTTTCTCACTCCGATGGAACTTTAGGATTTCAATCTCTTGTTACTTCTGGGAGTTCATCTCTTTCTTCCGAACGGTAAAATTATACGTTTTTTATTTCAATCTTGTATTTAGGGACTTTATGTCAAATCATTAGAAAAGTTAGCTTGTTTCAGGTAGGGCTCATTCTTCACCCCCTCAAATCATTAGAATCGGGAGTGAAGAATTCACTCTATTTTCTAGAGCGAGACTCAAATCTATATCATTGGAGTGGAGCGCAGCGGAACTCTATAAACTAGAGCGAGACTCAAATCATTATAATAGGAGTGGAGCGCAGCGGAACTCTATAAACTAGAGCGAGACTCAAATCATTATAAATATAAATTTTAATTGATAAATTTGCTTACTTTTTTGTTATTAATTTATTCTGTCTTTTTTTGTAATGATAAGAGGAGCGACCATCGGTAGCGGAGGAGCGTTTCATCCTGAACTTTCCGTTAACTTGTCGAAACTTCTTTTTTCTTTCATTCACTTTGTTTGATGAGGCGATATAAGTTCAGTCAAAGTTTTCTTATCCGTGAACACAAGTAGCCTTGGTGAACAAGACTCCCCTTCCATCATTTCGACCGGACACTTAACTGAAGACAAAAAAAGAAATTAAACGACGGACTTTTAGTGTAATTTGATAATTTATGTATTTTATGTCTATTTTTATCAGTGGAGACAAATGATTTTTTCCTCCCTAACGGGTATGTCAATAAAACAAATAAATAAACCAACTCCTTCGAGAAAGCAACAAAAAGAAATCATTCTACCAACAAGACAGATACTAAATAAAAGCAAGGCGAGCGTCGGCGTCAAAATAAATAATATAATCACTGGATTATCACACATAAGAATAAATCCTAGATTCGATAAAGACTTTGATCAAAACTAAACTCAGGAGTGACGGGCCGGCCAATGTGGAGCGTGTAGCGAAGACAGCAACATCCGGCGATCATAGTGAGTAGTGAATGTCGGAGTTTGGAGAAATCCGTTATGTTTTCCTCGTCAAAAGTAGTAAAACCTTTTCATAAGAGTCAATTGCCCTGCAGGATCCTATCACTGACTAATGCTACCCATTCCACGTGAATCAAAGCTTGACCGATAGAAGCGCTGGTAAAAAACACTATAATTGACTAACCTATTACTCGCAGGCATAGTCTTTCATGGACTTTTAATTGCCAATGCCAATTAGTGGTCCTGGTTTCTTCCATTGATTGTTGGACCTAGTACCAAACCTGCTTCAAGGTGGACGAAATAAGTGTAACAAACAACTTTCCATTGAACAAGGTCCAAGCGTTAGGCTAGGTGGTTTATAATAAGGAGCTCTTTTTACTCGTTTCTTTTCTTTATTTAATAAGCGTCTTTCCTAAAGCATAATAAGAGGCCTTATTCGTAACTTTACTTTGTTATAAATAAACCGAGTATTGTACGTTCACATTAGGTCTAAAATTGTTTGTTAGGTCAGGTCCGGGGGATCGAAAAGGGTATAGCGAACGACGGGTAAAACAGTCAAACCATCTCTGTAACGGTCGGTCGATAAATAATGGAATTATTTTGATTAGAGTAAGGAACGTAAGAAGAACAAGCGTTAACCGAACTGGACTGTTGATACGCAAGGAATTCTAGGGAATCCTCTTGACTGGACTGAGATGTAAGCTAGTGCTTTCAGTTAGGGTGTCAGTGAATAAACAAAAAAACCCCTGGATTTAACTGATTTTTTGCTTTTTACATGGGGGCTTGGCCCTCTCCATATTCATTCCTACTAAACTCTGTTTTTCCTGTTTGAAGTAGCCAGTGAAAAACCCACCTTGTTTCGACTTCAGTCTTTTCTACAAGTGTGGGAGACCCGTACGGTATAGTCACATTGCTGACAAAAGAGAGTAAAAAAACGAGGAAGCGAGTACGTTTAACTGACATTTAGCAGTTGTCTTCGTTCTTTCATATACGATGTTTATATTACTTATTGGAAAATCCGTTCTTTAAGTCATTCAGAGAATCAGTCTGTCTTTTTATTCTTTGTAGCTAGGGAAGTATTCTTTCGGAAACCAATATACTAAAGACTCAATTGAATCACTGGAAAAAGGCACGAGTGCCGCGGGAACGAGTGAAGTGACCAAATGGTAACGAGTATATGTGGAACTGTCTGCAAAGAACGAATAAAAAGCACTTCGTTTTTAGTTTGTTGTTAGACAATCTTCGCTATCGCTCGCCTCAGTCGGTGAAGCAAGAGAGCATAGTGAGCAGTGAATGTGAATGACCGATCTCAGATTCGAATAGGAAGGTTGACAAAAGGCATGGCCCGCTTTTCGATCTCTTTTTGATGATCGTAGAATGAGATCTCGATTGTCCGCAGTGGAACTGGGTCAAGTTTTGGAGTGAAAGACTGATTGATCAATGGATTGGATCAGCGGGGGCAAAAAAGGAAGTGCTTTTGAAGCAGGCTTAAGCCGCCCACTAACCCCGGACCATAGCAGTGGGCAAGTATCAAGTTTCCAACCCGCTTTACTTAAACGAACCATCGATTTTCAGCCTACAAAAGCATTTCAAGCTTTCGTCTATCAGTTCGGGGAAAGAATAGAAAGAACATAAGATCAATGAACGGCTCTATCCAAGATCAGCCTTGTGATAAAGGACCCACGCATCGGAATGACCAGATTGGGTTGCTACTTCTCTCTACATCTATAGGAAACCTAGGCTAGCTAAGTGGGTGGGACCCTACCCTAATGAATAGGGAAATATGAAGACTGACCCATATATGTATGTATGTAAGATCAAATATAAATAAGGCGAGCGAAGTGAAGAAAGCGGATAAAATGGTCCTTCCTGACACAAGAGAAGGTGTGTTTCGTCTCTGTCTTTATTTTACTAAATTTCGTATTCTCTTTCGTGAGCTATTACGCACTCTTTCCAGAGCTACTGACTGTCTCTGAACCTCCTTTATTTTTCCTTCCTTAACAAAGAATCATTTCTGTAAAAATACAATCCAGGCCTCCATCCATACAGGCAGCTCTACTTTAATGTGATTGACTCTGCATCGAAAGGGTAACGAAGGGTGACGGAGGGTGCACGCGGTGAGTAACGATGAAAGTGTAAGGATTGCAGTAGGTCAGTCAGGCTCACTCGACCAACCAGATAGAGTTTTAGATCAAGGTACACATCAATGCCAGGCGAGCGAAGTGAGTGACTTCCGAGACGAATAAGCCAATTCTTTTCCGGACTGAAGTTTCAGGCTTTTGCCAAAGTGTAGTTCCAAAGTTACGTAATTCGTTCGTTATAACCATGCAATGGTTGGCTTTCTGTCAACTTCATACCTTCCACTAACAGCAATTGAAGCATCAAAATCTTAAAATAGCCAATACGTGAACGAGAACATTGCACACTTTATTGATATCGGACTGTGGAAGCAGAATCATTCCAAAAACCTATTTGTACTTAGAAATACAGAAAAGTTGGATAGTTCGATGTGACTAATCTTATCTATTATTCTTTCTTTAGCTTTTATCGATATATCCAATGTAACTATGGCTCGAGCTGGATGATCTCCTCCCTCATTCAAAGGTGACGGCTTCTTTTTCCACTCCTTATGCGCATAAGGGAATAAATTTATGAATCATCAATGGATGTAACGAGTTCTTTATCCAGAACAAGGGTTCGAGATGCAAAGCTGCTCTAACTTTGGCAACAAGTTAAAAACAGGTGAATAAGATCCTGTAAGGCAAATAGGAATTGTTTGTTTATGGAGGGATTCGCCGTTCTTGTCTTGAGAAGATAAAACACACTTTGACGAATCACTTAGTTCCAAGTTTCGCTTTTGAATAGCTTCTTGCTAGTCCATGGAATTTAATTACCTTGCTTTCTCACAGGTCTGACCTTTCACAGCTACGAGCAGAGCAAGTGCCATCTGATCCTTAGTAAAATGCCGTTGACAAGGAAAAATCGGTGAGTCAAAGTTTGTCATTCATTTCTAGGTATGCTAAACGAAATAAAATCTTCAAATAGCCAACAGTGTGTACAAACTTTTAGAATGGAATGAATGTTATAGAGTAGGAGAACGAATAACTGGCCAATTCGTTAGTCAGAAGTTAAATTTGGAATCAAAATGCTCCGAACCTTTATTTAGAGGGGAACAAGATCATGCCAGTTCCCTTGGGATCTCGAGAATCAAACAAGACGGTTGGTTTCCTCCGAACACTATGACGGATTAACAAAATACCCTTTCTTTATCTGGGTTTGGTATTTGATTAACTCGCCTGACTCACCATTGGACGAGGGAATCTTGAATCAAGATAGTCTGTTGTTTTACTCTCCTCGCTTCTCCTAACCAATGGGTCTTTTGTCAACTGGATCAGATGCTCAGGGAACGAAACAAGACAGTGTGACGAGGTGACCACGCTCTTTCTTTGTAGCCCCAAGCCTAACCAACGGTGTTGAAGTTCCCGGTTTTAACCCATTCGGTCACAAACGTCAACTCGTAGGCAAATAGTTCTTTGCTTGCCTCTTCCTTTCTTTGTCTGTCTACTCTAAATGCTTCAACAAAACCTATAGTAGCCGCATTCTTCGACCGTCAGTCACTCTTCCTCACTCACCACCTGACGCACTCTGTTTTAGCTTCCAAACTATGACTCCATCCCCCGTATGAGCTGTAGGATTTGCCCTCCATTTACACTTCTTTACTAATACGAGTGGGTCATGGCTTCTTAACGACATATCTTTTACGCTATCAATAATGAAGTTGACTTAGTTCTTTGTTCTTAGCCCATAGGGTTTGTCTGTCCGCAGGTCTTACTTACTACAATACAAACTATACAAAACCAAAAGCTGTAATGAGTGAAGCGATAGATTCAACACAACGGGAAGAGTGCTTCTCGCGTCGTATGTGAGACCTTGACCTTGGACCGTGTGCTTCGGGCTATTAATCTTCTAAATGAAAGAGGATTGGTTACTTATAGGTGTTAAGACCTAAAGTCATAGGCGTAGGCTAGGGACATAGCTTGTGACTAAACTCAGTCTAACGATTGCTCTTCAAGCGAACTTCTATAGCCGCCTTTATCTTAATATTTGTATTGTAAAGAAAGCGGTGGTGTCACTGACGAACTGTCAAAAGTTGATGTTAGAGCCGAAAGGACTGCGCTTGTCGCGGAACTAAGTCACAGGATCCCTCTTTATCGCTATATTACCCCCATCACCCGACAGGATAAATAAGGATATGGAACTCCCAGTTAAAAGGATATGGACTGCGATATGTCAATGGGAATAGTCTTATATAAAGTTACAATAGATATCGGAACGTCAGATCCCTTGAAAGTCATTCCTTTTGGGCGGGTTTTTTCTTTCGAAATGGTTGAGGTTCTTGTATCAAGTTGGTGCTGCATTAATTGAATTACCGCCTAGGATAAGATTTTATTATACCATGGAGTATAGCTTCACGACCAGCTTTAGTTGTCAAAGTTGTCAATTGTCCCATTATGTCCAATCCCCCAAACTTTGCATAGCGACAACAAAGTTAGGTCTCACTCCACGTCCTTCCTGCTATATGCTATTCCCACCATCTATACTCTCTTTGTATTGTTCTTGTACAATAGAAACTTCGATTCCGTACCCCGTACCATATGTGTTTTACACCTCTTTGGAGCTCTAGAAATTATACGTTCGCCTCCCTCGCCCTCATCGCTTTATTTACTCGTCGTGACCCAGTGGGATAGAAAACCAACTTAGTTGGATTAGTCAAAGTCCGATACAAAGTGTAGAGTTATGTACACAAAGACGATTAATCAAAGCCCCACCGGGCGGTGTAAGTGACGGTTGGTCAAATCCTTCCCCAAAACCTATCCAGAAGAATAAACCAAGACTAAGGTATGCGACGGGTGCTTCTCGCTATGAAGGAGGCACGAACACTACCACCCTCGCCCAAAACACGGATAAAAATCACCCATCACTTAGTGTCCCTCTTTAGAGACAAATACATATAAGCTTTAAACTCTAAAGAAATCACTTATAGGAGTTTATGGCTCTCCGAGGGTTTCGGGATTGGCTGATAGAAGTTCAATCTGGTTTCTAACTTTGCCTATAGCCAAAGCTTCACTCGTTGGTCAGCGGCTCTATAACAGAACATCTGGCACCGTCGTCATCTGTCAGAGAATTCCACTTCCTCCTTCAACTATACTAACTTCGATCGCCGCCAAACTCGCAACTTTCTCTTGAACCGGGACAGAAACCTTATTTGACTTCCATGATCCAAGCCAAGATAGAAACTTCTAAACTTGATAAAACCGGGCTAAGGCTTCGCCCGCACCTGACGGATCGCCTCGCTTTCGTCTTCTTCACGGTTACGGGATCGATTCTTTGCTTCCTATGCTTCGTTCGCACCTATAGCTCTTTCTTAGTCACACCCTTTTGGTCGGCTTCCTCACTTAACAAAGAAAAAACAGAAGAAATATCCCAGTAAGATCCAATACAGATAATCATAGCTTTCAAGTGTAATGAGGCGACCTTGGAGAAGAGTTTCTACCATGAAAAAAGGTAAGGTGCTAGGATGTAGATGGGCGATCAACAGTGAGGGCAACAGAAGCCAAAGAACCGTCAGAGTCAGAGTATGGAAAGTCAGGATGAGGTCGGGTTGTTTAAAGTTTTGTATTTTGAGTTCCTTTGTACGGTGTATCGGTCGAGTCTTTTTTGTCAGTAAATTAGTTCTCTGTTTGTTTCTCGCTCTCACTACGGTGTAGGGAAGGTGTTGAGAAGCACAATTATAAGAAATAGTATAAAAGTGAAAAAGAGGCGCTATGAGGTTGTTTAGTCCAATATCTCCGGTAACGCTCATCGAAGGAAAAGTGACTTGAGGACACAAATTAAGGTAAATGCTCACCTATTGCAGCAGTTCGTGGATTTGATTTCCAGAGGTGCTCTCAGAAGTGGGTTTTAACTTCTAAAATTCGGCTTTTTCACATGAAAATCGAAACTTGTCAATTGAAAACCAGGCTTAGCGACGGGAAATGCGGGGCACCCTCCTTATTCTGAGCCAGGATCGGGATCCAACTCTTCTTTTGACTAATAATTAGCTTTACAAATTACAAAGTAGATCTTTCACACCTTTCAACGTCTGCTCAAAAGTCTTAACACTGCGAGCGCATCACTTGACACTATCTCTACGACCATTGTTATTAGGAAAAGTTTCTCTGTCACGGTCGAGGGATGGGCAAGGGAGGGTGGTTTCAGCTAGCGGTGATAGTTAGACTCGAGCAGCTCTTGGTCTAGGGAATTCCCCAAATACCACGCATTTTCTTTTTATTTTAAAATTTGATGATGGAAGTAGAGCTTTTGAAGGTATACCTTTCTTGTAAAGTAAAGTTTCGTTTTCGGTTAAGACAAAAATAGAATTTTCAATTTAACGGATTTTGTCAAGTTTTTTCATTATTATCCGTCTGCTGTTATAGGATAAAGGTAACTTATTACTTGATTTTCTCATTCTCAGTGAAATAAAGGAGACCCCATCGTAAGCCGGGCAAAACGACCCAGCCAGACCTAGTAGAACGAGGGGAGTTGATTAAGGCAGGGTGTCGCTAGGGGACGTATGAACGTCTTGCATTTTCATATGAGCGCGATTCTCATGATCGTGATCCAGATTCCCTTTCCCCCTAAATACTGCCTGCTTATCTGCTTCCACTATGTGGTAGGTACGGAAAGAATCGGGCAAAGACAAGGTGCGTAGCATATTGACAAAAAAACACCGGATAATTGACAGCAAGTCACGTTTGATTAGTGAAAGGTAGATAATAAATCCTCGACTCATCTGTCAGAAAGAGAATCCGCTTGTTTTATTAATTCAATAGTAGAAGGGTCAGGTGAAAGTCCAGTTGCTGAAACACAGTCGGGTCAGTCAGGCCAGGGCAGCGAGGCGAGCGTTAGCGAAGTTGATTGACCAAGGGAGGGAGAGGATGGAATGTCGGGCAGGTTTTAAAGGTATTTTGTCTGGCTTTATTATCTTTCGTCGCTTTCGATCGCCCTACGGTCGCCTCACTACGAGAAAGAGAAACTTCTATGAGCCAATCACAAACTTTATAACTAATTTCGTCACACGCCTAACGGTATCGCTTTGGTCTAGAAAGAGAACGACTGAAACACTTGCAAGAAAGATAACAAAAAAAGATAACCTCAGCTTCACTCGACTTCAATCTATAGAACAAACGATAGCTTTTTCTTCTGCACTTACGCCTAACTAAAACCTTTGGTCGCCTCACTCCTCACGCTTCTCGGTTTAGGGGCGCGATTGATTAACCCAATTCTTGTTTCTCCTTGAACTGCACACGGTCGAGAACGACTGCCGAACCGACTGTCTCACTACGAGAAAGAGAACGACTGAATCAAAGATAACGACTGCTTCACTCTATAGCTCGGGATCGCCTTCTTTTTTTCTATCGAATCGACCATAATCACTGCCTGCCTATAGCCCCAAATAAAATAGTATTTGACTTTGTTTGTTTAGTCTCTTGCACGAAACTCTTCTTCGGCCTAACCGAATCCTACTTTGAGAGTCGTTGTTTGGCCTAGCCTGGGCTATTGATCGAATTCCCTGCTGTGATTTATTAAGACTCCTGTCCCATCATCCCGGATGTTTCGGTAGTAGGGTCCCAGACGTCGGCTTGCTCAGTAGCTAGCGGGTTGTTCATTGTACTCACTCACCTTTTTTCTTCTTATGGGCAGGCGCTTATGTTCTTCAAAATAGAATAAAACAACTAGAACCGGAATCCACTAGAGAAGGTTCTTTCTTACAACCAGTACTAGTCGACATGCTGGATTCTTATGTACAGTCGTCATTATTCTGTATAGAATGAGGATCAATCACAAAGAACGAGTTACGCGAGAACGGGTGGTGAAAACGAAGGCTTTAAACGAGTTTAGTAAGTATATAGACCCGGGGTCAGTCTCTGGGCTATGATCGAAGTGAGGGAAGGGTATGTGGTTGAGTCCTTTAACAAGAAAAATCCCCTGTCTTTGTGACAAAAGAGGTCTATAAAAAGAATTAGGCTTTATTTTGAATTCAGTCTTATTAATTAAGGGTAAAAGAAAGGCGAAAAAGAAGCTATAAGACAAAGACTACAAACTTATGAACTTCGCTCACCTCACTGTCGATCGCCTTATTTCCACCAACCAGTAATGTATTCATTGATAGAAATCCCACTTTGTTTCTCAGCAGTTCAGAGTGCTTTTTTAAGTACTCCTGACGCACATGCGTGGGCACACTACTGTCTTATCTGCCCGGGTCTATTTTATTCTATTTTTTAGTGTTATGGTTGGTGTAATCTTTATATAAACAATAGACTATAACTATGCTCTAGCTATCGATAACAACTAATTGAGGACTTAAAAGTAGTACAGAGTTGAAAGTGTAATGAGCTCAGGTGAGCGAAGTGAAGATAACCTGCCCCTCCCTACGGAAAGATAATAGGCTCCTTCCTACGGTCGCCTTCTTCATGATAGGAAAAACATTTCATTTTGGCCTACGATATTTCCGACGGAGTTTATCTCGTCGATCGCCTTCTTACTTCCGTACAAAGATCAGAGTGACGAGTGCTACGAATCAAAGAACGTCATTCTACTAACAGCTCTATTCCCTATCTTATGTCTTACGCCTTGTCGGTTAAATGCCTGAAGCTTGATCACATCTTCCACCACGTAACTTTCTTTGTCTGGTATCAGTCTTTCCGGCACCTCGTGTCGTTATATCATTGTAAGAAGTGGAGTCTCGTGTCAGAAGCGGCAATAAGAACAAGGTTTTACCAACCAAATCACTCTCATCGCGCAAGAGGTTTCCAACCCCATTCCCGAGCCAATAAAGTACGAGCGAATCAGGGCATCCCTTATTCCAGCTAATGCCTACTTTGAATGAGGCAGTTATAACAATGAATCACCAGTTGAGCGAGAAGCATGAGGAAGAATCGACTGACTTTGAAAAGAGCATTGGTCTTAAGCGAGGAAGGTAGGCTAACTAGCCAGTGGGTAAGGAAAGATTTTTGATGGTTGGGAGCAGGGTAAAGTAAGAGTCTGTCTGCTGAATCAGGAACTAGTCGAAGGCGATCGAAGGCAGTAGCGCAATTATCTATCTTTTGTCGTAGTTTAAATGGATCCTCATCTTTGAGTGAGGCAGGCGAGAGTTCTGGTTGGAAGGGATGCTCCTAACCATACCTACAAAGACCCAGCATAGTTGTAGTTTAGAGATAGGGTTTTGCTTGCGGTCGAGCAGCTAAAGAAGATAAGGTTGTTTAACCAGAACAAGACTCCACCTTAGACTGATCAAAGATTTCATTATGCTTGTACTAGGGCTCTGAATCTGATAATGAGAGATTTGACGAGTAAATTCTGTATGAAAATCATAATCACATAAGACAAAGACAGAAAACAGTAACTTAGATCAATCAGACTTTAAACTCTCCTAGCGCCTCACCTCTCTTTCCACTTAGTGAGGAAGTTGTTCAAAGAATGAGCAGTCGACAGAGATAGGACACATGATATGCCTTTCATTCTGCCAAGCGAGTTACGAGTTTGAAAGTGGAGAACCCTATTCGACAGTAGTTAACGGAGTTTACTCTTTCTATCAAACGTATTTGGGGAGGTGGAACTATAGCGAAAGAAAGGGGCACTATTAATTAAGACAAGAGAGAGGAGCGGGCATATCATCATGGTGGAGCGAAGATAATAGGCGGGAGTGGGTCGTACCCCAATGTTCGATTTGACTCTATGTATTTTCACAAACTGACGCTCGTGCTCTATACACACAAAAAAGCAGTCCCTTTTCCTAGTGGATCGTCACTCTTTATTTCATTAACGTTACGCTGATTTCTCGAGTTTACACAGGTACATAGTCAATTCGTCTTTTAATTAAGGCATTCAACATGTTCGAAAAAAGTGAGTATAAACAGACAATACAAAACGTCCAATGCAATAAAAATGCTTAAAAGCTTCTCCCTTATACACCGCTTATTACCGGAGGGACAGGAACAGATACAGAGCCCTAGACGACGACCCTGTGACGCGAATAGAGGAGGTGCGGAGCATAGAATGAAACTGACTTTCATAGAAGAGAGAGAGATGATAAGCACGTACAGACAAGATGGAAGAATAAGACTATTACCAGTCATTGAGAAAGCCTAGTCGTAGTCCCACACCGAAGTTTTTATCCTTCTACTCGAGCCAGACCGTTATGCGCCAGTGGTGATTTTGGGTAGGCCAGTGATGACCGGTAGGGACAGATAAATTGAAGCAGCGAGAAGAGTTCCAAGCCATGGTACCAGTCAAAGAGTCAAAGTCAGTGAAGCGTGCAGAGGAAAGAGAAAAAAGGGAGCCTGTGACACTACACATTGTGAAAAACAACATCATTGGATTAGACAAAAGATGGCATTGGGCAAACCAAAGGCGCGAAACGTTGAGGTTTGAAGTAGAGATCGTTTTGTCATAAGTAGTTTCTCCTTGTAATATTTACTCTTTTTATTCGATGTTTGAAGAGCATCATTCTATTGATTTAAAGAACCAACCTCTAACCTGAATACTTTTCTTCCTTACTACATTCTTTGTCAAAGTCGGATACAGACGGATATTGAAAATACGATGCTGCATTCGAGTCCACTGCCCAAGTATCAACATAATAGAACAGAGTCCCAAAGCACACACTATCAAGAAAAGAAGAATGATAACAAGAAAAACTGCCTCAAAAGGAAGGACTGTGGGCAAAAGACGTACGTACTCGCTTCGTATTGAAATCAAAGTCCTACGATTCAATGCTATAAGAGGGCAAGGGTGGTATCATCATGACCCACTTCAACCAATCCATCCTGGTGCTAGTGCCAAGTTCAATGAACACCGATCTGCATCTCAGTAGCGAGATCCCTGCAACTGATCATTCTACTTCTTTGTTCACTTCTAACCTTTCTTCTTCACGGCTTCTCGCCTCGCTTCTTTACTCACTACAAATAAGGGCCTCTCTTTCCGTACCAAAAAGTGTTTATTGTTCTGATGCCATTGGTTACCCAATGATCTGTGAACAACTAGTACTTAACCTGTCCTACCATTACTCGGCCGTGGCCATCGGGAAGGACTCGATATGACACGTTAACTCTACGATAGGAACTCTTTAGCTCAATGGATTGCTTTCTTTCTTCTGCAGGGAGTTTATCTCTTTCTCCATTTCCAAATAAAAAAGTTGAGGTGATAATAGGAGCGACCAGCGGGAGTTAAGATTAGAATTATGAAATAAGTTTTTTTGAGAAAAACAAGATTGAAAAGATTTTCTCGTTTCGCAATTTACATTATTTAGTGTTATTCCATGAAAAAGTAAGCATATTTCTTAGAGTTACGCTTTGCTTCAATCCTATTATATAGATTTTAGTTCTGCTTTTTATCACTCTTATTCCAAGGTCAAGCTCTATATTCTAATGCAAGCTCTTTTTATTAAAGTAATTTGACTAAGGAATGAAAAAGGTTTAATTCAATAAATAAGTGATATATATTCCGTCGTTTTCCGTGTATGCAATTGAAATGAAAAAGATTTATTTATACAAGATTGAAAACCATAATATAAGATAAGATAATAATGAAAAAGTAAGCAAATTGATTTATGAAATTTCTTATGCGTCTCTAATTGAAAACCTAAATACAAGATTGAAATAATAAGAAATTAATAACAACCTAAAAACAACATTTGAATTGAAATTGTTAAGTCAATATTAATAACTTTATTTAGACTGAATGATTGAAAAGTTAAAAGATTTAGAAATTATTTAGTGTTATAAAACGTATCTTACTCTTTATTATAGATTTGATGGGAACCTAAGTATTCAATAAGTTCTTGATTTTACTATTTATTTGTTTTCCTTTTATCGTTTATAAAGTGTAATATATTCCGCATTGTGACTCTAACAGATGTAATATCTGAAATAAGTTATTTGTTTTTATCTCTGTTTTATCACTTCATATCCGTTTTCGTACCCATCCAGTTTACCGGCTCTACTAGATTACTAATTGAATCTGTATATGTAGTGCGCATTGGGCTGTTGAGCTAACTACTGGCTGATAAAAAGAATAAATATAAATAAATCACATTACTATATTATATACAATATTGTTTGTTATCTTTTGAGTAATTCATTTCGTTTTGTTATTTACAACATTTCTTTCAGTATTTTGATTAATGAATTTTGTTTTGTGTTTCATTTATTTATTTATTCTTTTTTGTTTCTCCCGCTGTTCGCTTCTATGTTTATAAACACCTAATAATTATCATATTGAATACTTTCTTTCTGATAATTGAAAAATAGGGAGTTTATCTCGACTTATTAATGGTAAAATAAAGAAATGAAAATCTTTCATTATGGAAATCAATAAATCTTTTCTTATTATCTTGTATTACCCACGTAAACTTTATTTTCATTACAAACAGTATTTAAAGTTATTAATTATGGGAAATTCAAATCTCATACCTAAGAAAGAAACTCTGATCAAATCAATAGAAAATGAGCTTGTCTCGAAACTGATATAATGGTAAAATCAAACTTTTGAATCAATAAATCTTTCTAATTTAGATATTGTTTTATGGGAACTTTATGACCCGGGAAACTAGAAAAAAGAAAATGGAAATGTAAATAAATCTTAAAAAAGAAAACTGATATGAAGTTACGATAGTCTAAATCTCCTCCCTTAATCCGCTCTTTACGCTCCCGCTGGTCGCTCAAAACTATTTACACTTCCGCTCCCGCTGGTCGCTATAATTCTAAGCTCCGCTCTTCCGCTCCCGCTGGTCGCTCCTATTTACACCTCCACTAGCGTTCCTATGTTTATCTTAGCCTACGTCGCACCTTTGTCTCTTTCTTTCTGGACGAAGAAATTACACTTTTTAATCTCATATCTCAATCCTCATAATTCTCATATTTAAGACTTTCTTTCTGATAAATGGGAAAACTTTGAAATGAAATCTTTAATTCGGTAAAATCAAACTGATAAATTTATAAACGATAAAATAAGGCCTCAAAACTTTAAAATAAAGAAATCTTGTTTAAAACTTTAAAATTTAAATGTCAATAAATCTTTAAAAAGAACACTTATCAATTTAAATCTTTAATTCGGTAAAAGAAATCTTTTCAATCATTGTTTGTTCTCTTTTTTGTTATTAATTTTGTAATTTATTTATTCTTTTTTATTTTTATGTTGTATTATGGTTTTTCAATTCTAGTTTCTGTCACGTCAACTTTTTTATTTTTTAAGATGTACCCTTTTGTTCCTTAATCGTAATTATTTTATCGGTCTATGGCCCAAGCTCCCTCTATTCTGAACGCTACACTCGCTGCACGCTTGACTAAAGCTTGATTCTTTCTTAACTTTTCCTTCTCATTTATTTATCATTTATACACCTAAAGAAAAGACCTAACTTAACGGTCGAGGGTCGGGTATGTAAAGTTAAGTTTGGTGTTCTAAGTCTCGAGGTACTCTTTTACCTATGGAAACAACCAACCATATCCACGAAGTTTCAGTTTAATGTTCTACTTTTGTCTCTATGTAAAGTGCACTCCAACTGACCACTCCCCACGTCGCTTACCTCGCCTATAATATAACAACTCTCATTTTTGTATGCCTAGTATAATAAGAGATGGCATGTGTGATCAACCAGTGTAACAAAGAACGCTTCAATTTATTATGTATAATCGAGAACTTGTCTGTTTCCATTTTATTCTGTTGGTACTTCGGAGCCACACGCCGCTACGTAGACTGACCTTGTTTGGAGTTTATCTCTCTGTTTTCGGTTATAAAAGGCTTACTTCTACATGGCCAACATCGTGTCATACAAGAGAAATGCATGAGCAAGAGATGGGAGCCAAAGTTGAGTCTCACACTGTCATAATTGACTTTTATCTTCTTTCTTTATTGTGGAAGAGGTGGTCTTCTTCGGCAGCCTAGCTGTGTAGCTTTACTGATATCGCTTTTCTCCTGTACTTCCTTTAAGAAATTCCTGGCATTTGACTATTATTCACTTTCGATCTCTAAGTCTTCCGTAGGGAGATAGGTTCGGTCTAAAACATTGTATACTGGTCCGGTCGGCATATTGGTATCGGTCTTTATACCTTCTTACTTCGGTCGAGGGAAAAGTTTTACAACTCTTAACAACACGCTCGTCACTCTAACTTTTTTATAACTTGAAACGTGTGCTCTAAACTATACAATATACTAGCGCCTCCCTAACTAACGCCCTTGCTAGCCTGCTTTACAAATTCATTTGTTGACCAAAGGTAGTAGATCGGTGATGTCGAAACAAAAATGTCACAGGTAGAAAGCGGATTTTAGTACTACTTTTTAGGTTGCAGCTAGGAACCCTTGTCGAGCAGAGAAGCCAGCCCACCTACAGGAGATGTATTTCCCCAAAAAGAAATTATTCTTCTTCTTTTTATTTAGCTATTTACGAATTATTTTCTACTTGTCTAGCTATGGCCTTACTTGCTCGAAGAAGAGATCGGTCTTTTTCTAAACAAAATAATTATACTTCATAGATCCTCGTTTGTTGTTCTTTGTTACTGAGTCACAAAAAAGGTCTCCTCGCCCGAAACAAATCGATATGTGAGACAAGTGGAAGAGCGTTAAAGTAAACTTTACTCAAATATGGGTAAATCAAGGAGTTCTTTATACAAAATAGAGTAAGTGTATTATATACTCTATCCGTACGTGAGATCTAATATTGATTTGCTATTAATAAATTAGATTAGGCCTATAAATAAACTAAACAAAAAAACGATACAAAGAAAAATCACTGGCTTATGCTCGGCCTTACACGGCTCGTCCGACCCTAATAATCCTCTTCTTCTTTTTAACCTTCATCGCTTAACTGACGTTTATACAATACAAAGAAAGGCCTATAATTAAGTATACTATCTATGTTCGATGCCCTAGATTCAGTTATTTCTTCAACCCCAAAATAATGTGGAGCAAGAGCGGGCTTTTTTATCTTGTTACACTACGCTTGTTGGGTTAGGCTCTAAGCGCATATAGGCCTTACGACCTTTTTCCAAAGTCCTCCTCCCTAATTGTTTTTACGACTCATCTTCGATACCGCTTCGCATCGGTGTTCGCCTTCGTTCGTTTGGTCTTTGATTATTAACTTCGCCTTCTACCGTATCACAGTGTTTCCTCTTACCGATCTCGTCGTAGCTATCTATTCCCCCGCCACAGTCATAGTCCTACCCAAGCCTATTATACATACTGAACTTGATCATTGTATTTCGTTGTACTTTGTATAGTTCTTTATTTGATTAAAGTGGTTTTATTTTTCCATAGATATTTTTGTTATTAGAACTTTTCTTCTTTCGAGATTGTCTCCGGCTTTTCAATTCCCGTCGAGTAGAGGCCTTAAACTGAATCACTGGCTTTGACCTAAGACTCCACACCTATCCATACCTGGAGGAGAGCGCAACGAGATGAAGCTGAAGCGACGAGTTAACGAACGAGCCATAAACAAGAGACGGATGACGTCCTTAAGTTTGGGCCAGCTGGAAGATCAAAGTGACGAGTAGATGCAAGAGGTGAAGCTTATGGTCCATCGAATTATAATGAATATTCAGGAATTTAGAAAGTTGGAAATATATCTCTTGCTCTTTTTGTTCTTGTAACAAAACGATGACTAACTGAGTTCAAATACTCTGCTTACCAGGGACCTCGCTCGTCTTCGTAGCAAATTCATTCACAAAGGCGGCGTTATTTAACTTACTCTAAGCACTCTTTGCCTTCGCGTAGCATATTAGACATAGCGCTGGTGTTTAAGCTACTTTAATGTCGTCAGTCACTACGTCCCTTAACCCTTATTCGTTGCGCAAGAGGTATCCGAAACACAGGGTTTAAAGCGGTTAGTCAATCCTATAACCGATCTGTTCATTAATTGGTAAGCAATTCAACTTAAGGAGGTAGGTGGATAAGGGGTAAGCAGCAGTATCGAAACGAGGTGAATCGACCCAACAGGCGGCCAAAGGTGACCGAAGGCGAACATGGGGGAGAAGTGAGTAGGGAGGTAGGTGCGCCAGTACCGTGGAGTGTTCGTTGCTTGCCCTACGGTCGTTGGGTTTCTTTCTGATCGGTTAAATCCGAGTTGGTTGGACCGAAAACTATGCGTACAGTGACACAAAGAAGGATGCAGGAAGATTAGCTGCAATATGTTGGCATAGAATTCGTCTTTGGATGAAAGGGATCAAGTTGACAAGACAAAACCATCCTCGTGGTCTATGTATTTACGTAAGCGTTTTTTAGTCTTATTTTATATTTTCATTATTAATCTAAACAAAAGGTCGGACAAAACTCTCAACTTCACTTCTCTAGCCTGGTCAACTTCAGTCTCGGGATTTCCTTTATAGCTGCTTTGGTCGCTACTTTTACAGTAAAAAAAAAGCAAGAGATTCTTGACTAAAAAAGAAGGAGGTCGGTGATTACCCCTAATAGGAAAATGCATTTGCTATACCTTACCCTCTTAGGACTTGGCTTGGTAGGTCCCGACTCATTCTTTCTTTTAATGTGCATGAACTTAGTTTGACTTTATTTTTCTTTGTGAATGCGAGTGAATGTCTACGAATAGGTTAGCATCGGAGAATAGGTTGTTGAAGAAAAAGCCAAAAGAAGAATGGAACTAAAACAGCTTATTCTACGACATCAAGGTGTGGAGCGACTAAGGAGCAGAGGCGTTAAAGGGACCTTCATGAAAGCAGACGCAGGAATTTACCCTCTTGCCGAAGATCATCCAGTATACCCCGAGGATTCGCAAGCCTTTCATCTTATTTTTATATATCCTCATTCTCGTTACAACTTGTTGTGTTGATTAATAATTATGGGCAGGACTAATAGAATTAGATAAATCAGAGACGAAGTAGACACATACAAAGCTTCATAAAGAGCCAGTGCCGTTCTTCCCATAATCCCAATCTGTCATCTCTCTCATCTGAACCCGAACCCCTTGCTTTGACTTATCCTTCCGTGAGTTCTTCCTTCCTTCTTCAATATATAATCCCAAAGTTCCCTGAACATCAGATCTACCAGTGGAACCTGACGCTTTACTACTTCATGAACTATCTATAAAAAAGAAAAGCGGGACCTAGCGCCTCACTGTCGCTCGCCTCATCATAACTAACTGGAGATAGTGGATCATCAATCCGTCATGTGGTGGGGTTCAAAGCCAGTGATTCAGTTGACACCTTTCAAAATGGAATGAATTATGTTTAGGCAGAAGAGGAAAACAAAAGTAGATGGATAAAATGGTTAATCTATTTAGCATCATCGTAGGGAGCTTCTTCGTCGACCAAACCCAATGAACAGAGTTAAGGCGGTAGTGAAATAGGGGTAATGCTGAAACCAAAACCTATACATAGGAAAAAAGCGAAATAAGACGAGGCATATTACACTTTATACAATCTCATCGTCAACTCCCCGGACGTCGTGTAGAGTCTTGTTCATAGCCCTCCCCGTTGGTCGCGATAAAATATCTCATTAGTTTGAGCGGAGGTGCGGAGCATAGAAGCGACCAGCGGGCTAAGATAAACTGAGGAGCGGAAGCGCAGGTGCGGAGCATAGAAGCGACCAGCGGGAGCGGAGGTGTTGATAAACATATTTTAGGAGCGTAAGCGGAGGTGTTGATAAACATCGGAACGCTAGTGGAGGGAAAGATGGTTTTTTCCTCAAATCCCGTTCATAACGGCACGACCAGAGATCGACGTTTGAAATAGAAATCTTTCCTACCCAAAAGAACGAGAAAGAGAAATCCATGAATTGAAAGGGTCCGCTTCTTAGCTCATTTCCGTTTATGCCCGATAATCACGTTAAACAGATCACTGGCACTCTTTAGTCGACGTACGAAACCTCATCCCTTTCCCTCTTTTTTTATTTATAAAGTTGCTTAACGAAGGAACGATAGTGAGTTAAACATATTGTGTGAGCGAACTTTTATTCCCTCTATTTTCTTAAATAAATGCTTTTGTCGACGGGGCCAATTTTTACTTAAAACACCGCGTTCGTCACCTTAACAATGCGCCATCTCTGAAATAATATTTGTATTCTTTTTTTAAATAAGAGAAGTAACTTTCCGGTATAAAATATCTCTCCCCATGGGAAATTCTAGTTATTCTGTTTATCGACCCTATGGACTTTATGTCTCCTTCATAAGTAAATAACGAACGTTAAAATATGTTTATTTTTTTCTTTCTAAAGTAACCGATTTCTCCTTCTTGTCTTCACGAAGGTGAGTTGATGACTTCAAATCCGGATAAACTCTAACTTAATGCTTTCCAGATTGTTTTAAGTTTCGTTTATTGAGTTTACGTAAAATCCCCTTTTAGTTTATCTCTCGATTACTGTCTTTCAGGAGGGGTAACAAATAAAGTAAGGAGGCGAGTTATGTGAGTGAATGAACTCGCGAGTACGTCTTTTGTCCGTCCGTCACTATATAATACCTTTCTTTTGTTTTTGTTATGCACTTCGTCTTGTTCAAACTATCATCTTTGTTGTGAGAATGATTGTTCATTGGGATGCTACGCACCTCGTTAACGTGTAACCGACCTTACTACCCAATTCATACTTTGCGCTCTACTTCTTTGTCCTTCTTCATCGTTTTTGTAGTGTTCAAAAAACTCAATTTGTAAAGTAGAAATGGGGCTTGGTTATACTGAAACCATTGATAGAGAGAGACATAGAGTAATGATAAAAGACTCAACGTTGTTGCACATCAGTGACGAGCTTAAGAGTAAGTAGCGTTGAGCCAAGAAGCTTGCTTAAACCTTTGGAGCGATAATTGATACACAAGAAGTACAATCGGGAGTAAAAATTGAATGAAGACTATACTATAATTGTGGTTCAAGAAAGTGAAATATGGATAAAGGTAAATCGGGTAGGTGAGCAGCCAGCCAATATAAGGTTGTTGGCCAATAAAGAGGGAAAACTGAAAAGAAAGATAAGACATCCCAAAGAAAAAAGACAAAATGAGGTTGCGTAGTTGTAGAATGATCAAAACAAAAATTCCTTCCTCTGGGATTTGGAGTTAAATCTTATGCGCTTCTCTATAATGTGAAAGTCCCCTGGAATTACATATATACAAAGAAAAGTTAGGCGACCACGTGCGAGAAAACTATGCCTTTGGTTTGGCGACTCTACAACCAAAGAAAAGACCAAATATGAATATCCCATTGACGAAGAAGAAAGGCGACGAAACTCGGATTCAAGGGGTTTAGCTATAGTTGTAGCGACACGATGGGTAAAGGCCTAATACATTACTACGCACCATCACCCCAAACCCAGGTAAGGAATAGGAAACAAAGGCACAGTTAAGTTCCGGGAGTAAAATTATGGTCTAAACTTTCCTAAAGCTGCACTTTCCAATAAACATCCACTCTTATTATCAGTTCCCTTATGGTCACCCTCTAGCCTAACGGTCGCTTTATACTTTCTGTTTTGTGTCCAATTAAATACCAACTTCGATACACTCGCCTACCTACGACATTTACTAGAGCTAGAAAACTCTCTAAAAAGAGATAGATGATCGACCAACCGATGCCCAAAGGCTGAGGCAAATCCCTTCGTTGCCTTTCTTTAGCACGCCTTTGGTCGCCTATGTCCTTAGCTACTAAACGTCTGTTCTTTGTCTTTTTATCGACGAGTAGTAAAATGTCCTATCGCAATAATCCATATATATATAGAAAGAGAAAAGGCGATGTTAATCGTTATACCTACAGCTCTTGTTGTTTAGATATCGAATAAGATGTTTCGCACCGTGTAAGACAAGAGTTTAAGCATGGGATACGGGATCTACCCAAAAAGCTATTCAAGATTACCCACATACTCAAGAGTACATAATTAACTACTGGGCTCACGCCTACAACTCTGCATCGGTGGGCTTTTCCCTACCTCTATCGTCAATAGTAGCTTCAGTCACTCTTTCTTCAATTATTGCATAACCTCCACAAATACAAAGAACTCTTCATTAGAATGTATAGTTTAGACAGAAGAGGCACGTAGCGCTAGTTACGAAGTTGTGGCAGGGAGTGTCAGCAAAGCCAGTAAGTGATAGAATATGTCTGTTATCGCTTTACCTAAATAGCAGTAATTCAGGAATGACGGGATTTTTTGTTACAAAGCACGCATTTGGACAAGTGTGTGCTACACGATGAGAGATGGCATAAGTCTATCTTTGTTAATAGTTTAAAAGCGTTCACATTCTAAATAGCAGTATAAAACATTATTGGGTGTAAATCATCTAACTTATCTTTTAGTAGTTGAAATGAAATAAAAAACCAATTTTTCGCATTACATTTATTATTCATTTTTTGCTTTCTTTATGCGACTATCGCTCTTCCCTTCTACCGCACAACTCTAACTAATTATAAACTTAGTTCTAAATAAACTCTTAAGCTTTCCTTACAATTCTATTCTTTAACTTTCCTAACAGTCTATCTTTTTCCTGACCGGTCATGTCATACTTACGCCTAACACCGGTCGCCCTGTAGCTTAACTTGACCATGTATTGGACCATACTGATGACCCCTCGTTTCGATACACAGGTGGAGTCGGTCGCTAAAGGCATAGTCTCTGTCTATTTCCCCAAGGTGGAAATGGATTGTTTAGGAAAAGATCAAAAAAACAGACAAAAAAAAGGCGAGCTTTCGGGATTTGACTCATTTTTATAATGGGTAGCAAGTCGGTAACGTCGTGGTCCAAACACATCCGTCATCAAAGTGATAAACGCTGTAAACAAGCACTTTTGGTTTTTTAAAATCACAGAGTTGGCAAAGACTGAACCTTGTGAACTGAACAAAGTGTCCCTGCCGTCAGTTTAGTAAGGCTAGCGAAGTTCAGTATTCCTACGTCGAGGGCTTTTTCAATTGACTCATTTACTAAATTTCTGGTTTAAGGCGAGCGAAGTGAGTTGGTTCAGAGTTCTATGGAGTAGGCTTATCATTTCTACTAAAAAAGTGTACGAGCCTTAGCTGAGTCAACTTCCTTTTCTCAACCCTTCGCGTCACGCTCTGAATAGCCTTCCCGTGACTCACTTAGATCTCTTTCTTATGTATGCCCTACCTATGGTCTATGTTGGCTAGGGGTCGATTCAACCTCCTTTGCCTTCGATCGATGCTCCTTGCTTGGTCGACTCATTCAACTGGGTATGGTCCTTCGTCAAAACCTCTCAATGTCATGTCTACGGTGCAGAGTTCCGCTGTATAAGCTTCACTCTTGTAATAATGAATTGAGGGGGTGAAGCATGAACCCTACTTTCAACAAGCTCCCTCACTTAGATCTAGGTAATTCTTTACACCAACAGGAAAGCCTAAAACGGTAGAAAAACCTGGTAGTCTATTGGGAGTTCATTGCGCTACTCACTTCGATCGCCTCTTATGCTCGCTACGCTCTCGCTTCTCAGTTTATCAACACCTAACGTCGCACCCAAGCTATCGATTTTGTTGGGCAAGGCGCGAAGCGGACGAAAGAGCTTGTAACGATAAGTGCAAAATAACTAATGATTACCTCACATTGTAGCATGCAAGCTTTGTCTTTACACTAACTCCGAAAAGTCCCCAGCCATGGCCGCACCTCCTTATACACTATAGCGCTTCGCCTTTCACACAGAGAGTAGGTTCAATAAAAAGACATATAATTAAGTGACAGAAAAGACGCATTAGGTTGTATATACCCCACTAAAACGAACAAAAATCCTAGACAGTACTCTAAAAAAAGAAATTAATTGCTTTCTGCGTGTAAGACCTCAATCCAAATAAGAAGGTGAATAAGCTTCTGTAGACAGAGAGAAGCAACGCACGCTATTTAACTGAACTCTAAACAGGACACCTGGGCGCCTCTGTGAACTATGAGTGACACGACACACTTCTCACTGCCACCGGAAAGTTGGTTTACAATCCTTACTTCTATCCTACTATTTATTTATTCTTTTTTTTCTCATTACTTAAATTAGTATTTAGTTTATCTTCTTATTCTTTTCGTTTCATCCTTTATTGGAAGGCTGCGTCATCTGTATCGACCGGACCTACCACGTTATAAAGAGCCTAAAGCTGCACTAGGTAGGGCATGTTCCGCTTAGATCCTATAATAAGAAGAAGCATTCTCGACTCGTCCGTGCCCCAATGTTCCATCCTCATGCTCTATGGGCCAAGGTTCTTTACACAAACGTTGGACACCCCCTCAATAATTGCTCGACTTTTCAGTGGCAATAGCATTGGAGGATACGCGCATACGAGCTCATTACCCTTCCCGTCTAGTTGGAAAAAACAGCAAACTTTTACAAGTGCGGTATTTGCATTGAAAACAAGCTCTCTTTCATTATTTCAAGTACGGTCCCGGAGGTAATTTCTTATACTTGGTTTTGGCGACGGAAAAGTGAATACTGACACCGGCGAGGAGGAAGTGGGCTTCGCGCGTCTGCAATCTTCCCGAATTTTCCATTGGCGTGGGCCGTCCGAGCACTGCTGAAGACGAACGCAGCCAAGCAGGGAAACAAACTTACAGGCAGTGAACCAATCTTTTAGTCTCACATAAGACGCGGGGGCACTCATTTCGTTCATTCACAGAGACCTTTTCCTCACTTCTTATTTCCCACATGCGGATGTAACATTAGTTGACTCGACAAAGAAGAATACCTTTTTTTGTTCATTCATTTCTGATCGGCAAAGCAAGACTGACGTCAAGAGCACTTTTATTGCGAAAAGAAATTGTATATTTATATCTCCCGTTAGGTCACTCCGGCACGCCTCTCATTACGCTACACTCGACCGGTCATTTCCCTGTAGGCGGCTTCGATGAGTCACCGCTTGTCGCCTTTGGTCAAATAGACAGTTTTCTATAAATGTAAGTCACATGATTCTTTTTATTTTTTTATTTGTATTATTAGCCAGTGCTTGCCGACATGCACATTCTTTATATATTGAATTCCTGGTCTACAAAGCTCTTTGAAGAAAAACCGTAATCGCACCCAAAACTAACTCAATGAAAGCAATATGCGTACCATCTGCTCTGTTCGACTCACATCGCCTATGTCACTCTTATCGCCGCCTACCGTCTAAAGCCAAGCCCAATGAACATAGCAATTACCATCAGTAGCATACGAAAGAAACTTGCCATACGACGACAAAGAATTTGGTCGCAAAGCTCTCCTTTTCGCACTTAATTCGATACCTTCTTAAGCGCTGGTTCGGACAATGTGTTTTGAGAACAATAAATTTATGAAATAATAAAGACACGAAAGAAGCAAAATAAAAATACTATACTGCAACTAAAGATCTTATTGAGTAGGATCGGAGTCTAAACAAAGATAAATAAGTGGAAAGACTCAACCAATAAAGTGTAGACCTGTTGGTTATGGTTCATAACTTTCAGTTCAATATCTATACTCACTTACTTTTTTGTACAAAGATCAGTCCTTCAATCTTTTCCTCACTTGCTTTTTCTCATTGGTTATTCCATTCTTTGTCTTCCGTTAACCTTCTCAATCCCATTGTTTATGTTTGAAAATAAAGCTTTAAGTTCTACCCCAGTTGAAGAGAGTAATCGATAGTTTAGACAGCAATAGAGTTCGAAAGCTCACTCCAAGCTTATCTTTAGAGGCAAGCTAATTTTATATAGATTTGAGTCGAGCGCAGTGAGTGTAGGGAATGTCGTGTAGGGGCAGCGGAACTCTATTTTCTTCAAGCCCAAGGATTTGAGTCAAGCTCGTTTTCCAAGGTCAAGCTCGTTTTCGTTTGATTTGAGTCAAGCCCAAGGATTTGAGTCAAGCTACCATTTCAAACGACGAGTTGTATTTTTCATCTTTTACTTTCTCCTCATATTAGGTGCTATAAAGTCATCAACCGAATTTCCATAAGTTAAAAGATTTCTCCCGACATTTAGAAAGCCGACATTAACTCTTACTAAAAACCTTCTTTGTCCCTTGATTGTTCTGCACTGCCCTATGAACGAAGTCCACAAAGAAATGTGTTCAGTAGGTGCTTAACCGTTGACAGGAGGGCTCCGCGCCTCTATTGTATTCCCCTTCTCCAGTGACCCATCAATGTCTCCACGCCGTTGAGAAAAAGAAGCTGTGTTCCCACTCTACCAGGTGGTGAGTGATGGTCGGTTCCCCGTCTCCTGTTTGTCCGGTAAACAAAGAACAAAGTTAGGAATCACTCAGTTGAGAAAGATAAGAGTGGATAAGCGGCACATCAGCTCGAGGCTTCAACCTCCATAGAAGCCTACGTCAGGGAACTCATATAGACACCTTTTCTCAACAAATACAAATAATAGATATATCGCTCCGTTTACGGTCTTGCTGTAGGCCTTTTCTAACAACACGCTACACGCTCGTTCGGTGGTTTTGTAAACTTTGGACAGCGCATCACCTATCTGCCAGTGATCAAAGCTTTGTCTATTAACAAAGAACGTCAGGTGCCATTGATCCATCTTGTAACAGTCTGTATTTTCCCATTTTCTATTAGCTAAAAAAGGATTAAGTCTAATTAATTGGGTTTTCACGTAACATTCTGAAAAACGTAATTTGATAAGGAGTTTCCAGGCATTGAGAGGGTTCACGGAAGACTGACCATCAGGCTCTACTCCGCTTATCTAATTATCTCTCAAACTCCCTTCCAACTGAGTAATTCAATGTAGATCCTTGTGATGGTTTATCATCAATTCTTATTCCAACTATAGGCAAACACCGATCTATCTTACGTTTGGTCAAATGGAGTCGCGTCATTGTTAAAGTAAACTGAGGGCATTGATAAGGTCTAGGGCCCAACTCATCATGGAATGCTCGGTCAAATTACACCAAAGTTAATCCTCTTCCCAACAAGTAAGGACAAAGAACCAGTGACCTATTGGTTAGACGACCCACCGCTCGAACTGATAAATAAACTGATTTAAAGCATCCATCCAAATACTTGACCAGTGCCTGAACCTTATTCTTTGAACTTTGATTACCCACCATCAGGTGCGTAGCATAACAAACCAGACGAGGTAGTTTACTATCTTTTATTACTCTAGAAAAAGAACAAATATTCATTGCAAACCCAAACGAGACTAAGTAAGTCTTTTTATATCTGAATGGGCGGTGTGAAAAAAGTACTCACAAAGACGATGGCGCATCTCCTAACTTCGACAAGTAAACTCCCTACACGACATAAAGTACTTTTCTATAGATTTGAGGGTTTAGAATAGAAGGTGCGTAGCATAAATTGAAATCTTGTTTAAAAGAAAACTGATAAATTTATATTCGATAAAATTACACTTTTTAATTATCAATAAATCTTAATAATTTATAGATTGTTTTATGGTTCAAAAGAAGTTTCTGCCCACGGAAACTTTGAAATATGCTCCGCACCTAACGAAAACTTATAAATTGATAAATTCAACAATAAAACTAATGAATCAATAAATTTGCTTACTTTATTAATGGGAAATGAAAATCTCTTAACTGAGAAAATTACACTTTTTAATCTTTGTAATTGAAATTCAAATCTTTCATTATGGTTCAAAAGAACTTGACTACGAAAAACACCGATAAAACATAAACTTTCAAATTGAAATTCAAATATTGTCTTTATTAGCGAAAAGCACTTGACTACTCAAAATCACGGGAAAGATGAAACTTTGAAAGAAAACTGATTAAAAGTATTTGAGAGTCTAAATCACTGAAAACAGCCTGAGGGAATGAAATGACCGGTAAAAGAAAATAAATAAATGAAAATGCAAATCTTGTTAATAAAGAAATTGAAATCTTGTCGAAAATAAAATAAGGAAATGGACGATAAAAGAAAACTTATCCATGAAAATCTTTCATTTAGGTTTCAAATATGCTACGCACCTTTCGACAGGTAAAACGGAAACTGTAGGATTGAGAAATTGGCTTATAGAAGGCTTTACTCCCTCCTAAAAAGACAGGGAAACCAGAAAGTTTAGGATTTCTAAAGTAACTTTATTAGCGAAATTATAGTTGGCCCCGGGAAACAGAAACTGATCAATTTATATATTGTTTAAATTTAGGTGTAAATAGGAGCGACCAGCGGGAGCGCAGGAGCGGATTAAAGTGTTGAATAAACATCGGAACGCTAGTGGAGCGTAGGAACGATAAAACTAAATAATTGATCTCAATAAATCTTTAAAATGGGAATCTTTTATTTAGGTTTTCAATTATAGTTGCTAACTTTTAGGCATATATAATAATAAAACTTTTAAATTCAACTTTTGAATAAATAAATTTGCTTACTTTGTTAATAAAATAAATTCAATCCTAACTATATAATAAAACTGATTTAGATACGAGAAAACTTTTCAATCTTTTTAATGGTCTCATACTTTCTGGTAGAGGAAAACGACAGGTGCGTAGCATAAAGAAATTAGCTTACTTTAAAATTGAATTCAAATCTTCACTCCTTGTAGTCTTTTTTTGTTATTAATTATGGCTTTTGAATCTTGTATCAAGTTTTGAATTGAAATTTTAATCTCATATTGAATACTGTATTTCTGGACGAAGGTCATCTAATTAGATACGTTTTATAACACTTTTAAACGGAACTCTTAACTGAGAAATTGATAAATGAAACGATTAAATAAAACTGAGAAATTAAAATCTTTAATTTGTATAAAGAACAAAACATCATTTAGAAATTGGCTTCATTTTGAATTTCAATCTTGAATCTTGTACGTAAACTTTCAAATTCAAATTTCATACTTTATTAGTGATTTGAGTTCCGCTGCATATGAAAAACTCCTATTCTAATAATTTGTAGGGAGCGCTTGCCTCTTAATCTATATGAAAGAAAGTTCTGTAGCTACGCTTCTATGCTTCTAAACCCTCAAATCATTATAATAGTTAGCTTGTTTCAATTCCACTACGTTCCACTCTTTTTCTATTGATTTGAGTCAAGCTCGCTCATACTCTTAGGGTACGAAAACTGAGAAAGAGTCAAGAGAGTAAAAAGCACTTATTTCAGAAAGAAACTCTGATAGAGGGAGTGAAGCGCAGCGGAACTCGACTGAGAAAACGTAAAGTTTGAAATTGATAAATGTTGTCGT
Source organism: Acorus gramineus (assembly GCA_030737835.1). Lineage (NCBI taxonomy): Eukaryota > Viridiplantae > Streptophyta > Magnoliopsida > Acorales > Acoraceae > Acorus > Acorus gramineus. The sequence goes on from JAUJYN010000014.1 coordinate 3,934,131, forward strand.
CTAGAAGGGAGCTTGCCTCTTTTCATTAATCATTGGACTTTATGTCAAATCAACCGAATAAGAGTAAAGTAGCGGAACTCTTTCAAACGAATATAAATGAACTTGACTCCTTAAAAAGACAGGGAAAAGAAAATAAAGAAATGAAATGGACTAGAAAACGCAACTTTAAAATGAAAATCTGGAAATCAGAGCTAAAATAGAGTTCTTTTTCCAAGGATTTGAGTCCTCCTAAAAACACCGGTAAAACGTAATTTATTTATTTATTTTCAGTATCACCTTAGTCAAATCCGGTTGCTAACTTTTCTTACACGTCAAGTTTGAAATTGAAATATTGTATTTAGGTTGTTTGAGTTAGAGGGAGTGAAGAATGAACTCTATTTTCTAGAGCGAGACTCAAATCATTAATCAAGGGAGCTTGTTGAAAATAGGGAAAATTCTGAACCCCCTCAAATCACTAATATATAAAATCACTGTCCCCCTTAAAATCCCGGTAAACAGGTGCGTAGCATAGAAGCGGGAGCGGAAGAAGTTTAATGAAAATATTGTATTCAATGCCCGGTAAAATAAATCTTTTTAATTCAAATCTTGTATAAATAAAACTTTTGAATTGAACGATAAAATAAGGGAGCTTGCCTATTTTCATTATCATTGGAGTGAGCGTAGAGAAACTATTTGAAACCGAATCGAGAGCTTGTCTCGACTTTTAAATTTAAATTTGCTTACTTTTCATTTTTAGAATTGTATTATGGTCCTCCCACGTCAAGTTTTTAATTTCAATTGCGAAAGAAAGAAATGCAAATCGAACCGATATTTAATTTCAATCTTTAAAATATGCTCCGCACCTCCGCTTACGCTCCTATGTTTAAAAACACCTCATACCTCGAATCTGATCAAGGAAAAAGACAGGGAAAACGTCAACTTTTCTCTTTCTAAATGGGCTTCACGAAGGACATTCTGTTTCTGCCCCGTCAAGTTTTTTATTTTAATCTTGAATTATGGTTATTTAGCACTTTTTATTCTAATGATTTGAGGCGAGCTATGTGAGTGTAGGGAATAAAGAATGAACTCTACTATTTATCTCGGTAAAACGTAAACTTTGAAATTTATAAATTCAACGACAAAATGACACTTATCAATTTCAATCTTTAATTATGGTTTTAAAAGCACTTTCTTACCCTGCAGAAGAAAGATCAATCATAGTTTGTTGTAAACTTTTTCATTTAATACGATAAATTAAGGTGCGGAGCATAAAAGAAAACTTATCAATTTCAATCTTGTCTTTCAGTCTGTTTTGTAATTCATTATGGTTTTAAATTGAAATCTTGATACTATCAGTAATTCATTTTGTTATTTATTTATTGTGTTTTGTTATTAATTTAGTTTGGAAGTGTAATTTCTTTCTTCTTTTTTTTAATTCATTTATTAATTCTTTTTAGTTTATTCAAATGAACGCATATATAAAAATAAAACTTTTTAATAAAGAAAGAAATCTTTTTAATTTCAATTTCAAATCTTGTATTACTTCGTATTATCTGTTTCCTCCTTAAAATACCGGGAAACTAGACACTTTAGGATTGAAATCTTCGTCTGAACAAGACGGTCGCTTTACTCTTGAGAATGGAGCTTGACTCAAATCCTTGGAAAACGAGCTTTCATAAAATCAAACGAAAACTAGTGATAAACAGCGGAACTAAAATCATTAGAATAGGAAGAAAATCCTCGGAAAACTCGTGATAAACAGCGGAACTAAAAGAAACCGAATCGAGAGTCGAAACTGATAAATTGAAATCTTTCTAAATGCGCTTCACGAAGGTGCGAAGCATAGAAGCGTAGCGAAGGAAATGAGAGTTCTTATTATAGATTAGAGTTTCGCTATGCTTCACTCCCTACCCCGGGAAACAGGAAACTTTTCTCTTTAAATCTTTAATTACTTAGTGAGACAAGCTCCCTACTAAAAAAGACAGACTCACTGCGCTCGCCTCAAATCATTATAATTGGTTAGATACGTTTTTACGTTTTATAAACGATAAAATCAATAAATTTTAATCAATAAATCTTTCAAAAGAAAACTAAATAATTTCAATGTTCAATCAATATTTCTTATAAATTTCAATCAGTAAAAGAAAACTAATAAATTGAGAAACGATAAAATCAATAAACTCTGATAATTGATAGGATTAAGTACATATTGAATACTGTATTTCAGGACGAGTAAAAAGACGGAATAAATTTGACTTTATAGCGTATTAAAGAAGAAGTAGGGAGTTAAGTGGTTCAGTTTTATTGCTCGATATCGAAATAATTGATACCATCTCTTATTGAAATTAAAAACCTAAAGACGACGATTAAAATTGAAATTGAAAACCTAAATTAAAGATAATAAGAAAAAATACTGAAAGTAATGATTAAAAAGTGTTATAAAACGTATCTAACTCTTTATTAGTGATTTGAGGCGAGCGCAGTGAGTAAGTATTCAATATAAGATTAATCTTCGTCCAGAAATCAAGTAAAGTATGAGGTATGAGGTGCGGAGCATATTGCAATTTTAAAGTAGTTTTCTTTTCTCGCTTTCAAATATCGTTTCATTTATTTTTTGTTTAGTTTTCTTTTCTAGTTGATTTTACCTTTCTTTTTAGGCATAAGCTTCATTTACGTAGTGACCACAAGATAAAAATAAATCAATTACGTTTTCCCGGTAAAATTAGTCATCAAGTGCTTTTCAAACCTAAATTATCGATTTAAATTGATAAGTTTTCTTTTCTCGGTGTTTTAAGTAGCAACTATAATTGAAAACCAACATTAAAGATTTTAATTTATCAGTTCTTCCGCTCCTGCGCTCCCGCTGGTCGCTTCTATGTTTATCAACACCCGCTGGTCGCTTCTTTGTTTAACACCTTTTTAGTTCTTTTTTAATTCTTTTTTTTATTCTGTCTAAAGACAGTAATCGTTTTTCTTGTCTTCACCTCAACTCCCTAACGTCTTGTTTTAGCTTATGTCTCACCTCACCGGGATGATTATTAGCTTTCTTTCTTCTTTAGCTCTTAACTTTTCTACTACCTCCCTTCACTGTCTGTGTTCTAGTTTTAACCTAATCAAATGAAACTCTCTTCCTGCAGTCTTTGTTGTTCTACTTTCTCTTCTCTGATCGATCTATGTTTTGGTTTTTCCTGGTGTCGTCCGTAGCAGCAGTTTTTACATATGATCCAGTCGCATCTCCACGCCCAAACTGAATTCAAAAAAAAGACACATATGGTTTTATTCGTTTCATAGGAATGCTGGGTGCGTGCCTGTTCGGTGGTGTTGAGCGGAGATAAGTTTAATTCAAGTCTTCCTTCAGCAAGCGCAGTTGAGGGTTATGGACTTTGTTATAATAGAGCCTATAGACTTATATCATCAAACGCCTGTTCTATCTCGATAGACGGATCTTTTACCTTAATCAAAGAAGTAGTGTTGTCCTATAATTTGTTTTTTATTTCAAAGCCAAAGTTGTCCAATGATATGTATGTCTCATCGGATACTTTTATAATCAGCAGCCCCTCACCTAGGAACAACCTTAACGGCATAACTCTAAAGTCCCGGGGTCGTGCAAAAGTCTTAGTTGAAAACAAAGTAATCAACAGGCGTTTATTCAAAGGTTATTAGCATTGGAATAGGATTGATTGAAGGCCACGAGCTCACTTTCATCGTACACATAGGTTCAGTTCAATGGGATTGATTCTTTTCAAATTTCTTATTACTCACCTATGCTACGCACCTTTTCTTATTATGACCTTCGTATAGACGTTTGTTTAGTGCCGGTACTGAGTCGTTAGTTGGGCGTCATCATGGTCAGTCAAAGTTGTTTTTGTATCCGTAACGTCGGTATCGTAGTGCGGCAAGTACCCAAATAAATCCAACAAATGACGCATAGGTTTAGCATGAAGAAGGTGCGGGTTCAATCCAGGTAAAAGACATAAAGACTAAAAACATTGTCTGAAGTTATTTTCCGTCTTTGGTTAGGATAAAAGCCATAGCCCGGGCATAATCCACATCCTTGATCACGTGTATCGCCTCACTAAACACTAAAGAGCAACTCGAACGTCAACAAAGATTCAACTACGACGGAAGCACTATAAGCCAGTGATTTTTATTTGGCAAAGAGCGAAGTCACAACAAAGTTTGTACAAAGTTGAGTGGACGACAACCTATGTTCATCTTGTTCTTTTCACACATACTACTGGGTTCGTGGGTCCATAATGTACCGTACGACAGTTCATCCTGTTTCACAATTGATCTACGTAAATGTGAGCAGTTGAATGATGTTGGCGAATACACAGACGGAATTGCATTAATACCTTCTCCCGGCACTCCCACTGCTATCTGTAGCTATCTTATTGTAGTTACCGCTCCCGGCATAAAAAAACGCTATATGGTGCTGTCCTTTCCACTCTTGTTGGTAAACTCATAAATGTTGTATCCCTCTATCAATTTAAAGTTTGTTGCGCTTCTTCACGTTGGTGACGAAAAAGCCCTACTTCTCCGACGTCGTCACCCTAAGTATTTACGTACTGCCCTCTCTCTATAAGACTAAACCAGAGGCGCGAAGCGTGTCAGACAGACCTTGTTCGAAGTGTGTACCGGTGTGATAGGGAGTATGTAGTAGTAGGCGAGCCTGTGAGTCTTCATCGTACGCAGATAGGTGAGGTAGCGACAAAGGTGCGTAGCAATTGTTTCTTTGTTTTTGATACGCGCCGGCACTATTTCCATACCTATCATCTGGCTGTTTTAATTCCTGTAGTAAATATTAGTTCTTATAAAAAGTAATAATAAAGAATGGGCTTGCATCGAATAAATACAAAGAGTTTAAAGAGTTCAGTTATAAGTTAAAAGAGAGATCGCGATCGACGACCTGGTTTTCAGTTTTATACTCGCTTCGACAAGAGGTTTAAGCCTATCGCCTGTGTCACATGATAAGCCTGTACATTTCTACTTTGATCTTTATCTTTCTTACTTAAACTATTTAGAGTTTTATAATTGTGAACCAGTCCTACTTGAACACTGATTTCCGTCTCTTAATTGCTTTATTTATTCTTTATTGGGAAAATCCATAATATACTAACCCCATCACTCGGGAATGAAACATTGTAAACGAACAAAAACAATGAAATGGTAACATAGAGTTGTCGCATACATACCTCGCCTCTATTGTCTCTCTCATCATCGAATCTACTCCTTTCAAGTCGCCTTTTGTTTGCGCACCTTTTTTATTCTCGCTTTTGTTTTATTCCGACGTTGTTGTAATACTGATCAACCCTTATTGTTTGTCTTATTCATTAATGGATTTAGACAGTGCTTTCCTTTCCGACGAAAAGAGAGAAACAAGCTCCTACGCACCTGAAAGACAGTAATAGAGGTTAAAGACAGTAAGAGAGTGCTTATTGATACGCTACACCTCTGCATCTTCGTATGTCTGGCTTTGATCAATCATGTTGTAGTAATATAGTGAGGAATTGAGTGGCGAAGGTGCGAAGCATAGAAGCGACCAGCGGGCTAAGATAAACTGAGGAGCGTTAGCGCAGGAGCGGATTAAGGTGTGAAACATAGGAGGGAGTAGTGAATGTCTACGAATAGGGGTTTTAGTTCGTCATGTCGGAATTAGCTTTGTTTAGAGGAAGATGCTACGCACCTCTGTAAGAAGACGAGGCCGCACGTCAACACCCAAATATCAGATCATCAATAACAAAATTAGTCACTTCAACTCTGTTTTTAGCGCTTCCGATTCATTCAATATCTTCTTTGTCTTCGCGAGTAGAGCTCAACAGCCGCCCAACTTTGAAGTTCATTTTCTAAACAAACAAAGGGAAAAAGACCGTCGGTTGTGATTAGCTCGTCACTGATCGTACCCACCACATAACCTAACCACCCGTAGAGTGGAGGGCTTTGCTTTATATCTTTGCCTTTGGGATCACCTTGTTTTACTTATCCGACTCAAACTCAAAAGACCGCTATAGTAGAACTAGACTCAAAAGACCGCAAACAGCTCCAATCGAACCAGTGACATCGCTTGCCCTTCCGTGACACTGAGATGTTTCCGTTCTCAATTACTGAATCTGATATCTATCGACCGCTACACCCTGTAGGTAATTGATCCCGGCACTTTTGGTTGAGAAAGAAAGTAAAAAATCTAGTAAAAAGAGGCAACTCTACCGACCCTAACTAACGGGAGTGGAAAAGAGAATGTCAGGACATCAAACGACGTGGGAAGCTTTATTAATTGCCGAAGCGGGATACTCACAAGCGCGGGTGGGTTAGGCCTTCAACGGGTTCAGATTGAATGACAGATCCTACCACTCCTTCCTTTGTCTTGAATACCCTCCCGTATGTTCCATTAATAACATTTCTTTAATACTTTCAACTATGTATCGTACCGTACTTACTTTTGCTTAATACTTCCCGATTCTACCAGGAACTATATACCTATAATAGAAAAGAAATAAATATATATATATAGTAATATAGTGTTTTTTTGCGAGTGGATTGATTGGATTGGTTCATCAATAGCATTAGGTCAGAATCGATTTTTGACTCTGCACCATTGATTCCACTATGATTAGTGATCAATAATAGAATAATTCCTTCATATTCATAGAGATCGAGATCGGGGGCATAATGCATATGGATATTGTAAGTCTTGCTTGGGCTGCTTTGATGGTAGTCTTTACATTTTCCCTTTCACTCGTAGTATGGGGAAGAAGTGGACTCTAGGGTACTGTTGAGTAATCAAACTGGATTAATCGGTTAATAGATCTAAATAGAAATGTAATAAAATGAAACGTCTCCGTTTCGAAATTCTACTGTAATAGAGTAATGTATGAATATTAAAATACAATAATATATGAATAATAAGCTTTCGACCAAACAATTAATGATTCCCGTAGTTGTATTTCAAAATTCAAAAGGGATGCCCAGGATGGGGAAATTTTTCCAACCGAATTCCTCCTAAATATTCGATTTAGACGAACCGGCTCTTACCAGAATTATTTATGGCTATTACAATGAGAAACAACCAATCCCTATTTTTTCTTCATTTATTTCCCCCCCCTCTCCTTCACCGTTCAAAAAGAAAATCGTTCTGCTATTACATCGATGTTTAAGTATGAAAAATCAGTGGGGTCTGCTCTTCCCTTTCCAAATCTAACTAAGTCATTGATTGATCCATTAACAGGCGATCCGCGGAGTTTTATGGTAACTTGAATGCTAAAAAAAAAAAGGATTTCTTGGTTTTGTTTTATTTTATAGAATATATGATTATAATATGTTTCCTCCATCGATTCTTTCGATCGATCCCGAGATCCAATTCACTCCTATTGAAAATAATACGAAACCCCCGAATTAGATAGAATGGAAAAAGAAAAGTTGACCTTCAATTATTTCGGATTGATCTAAATCCATACAAATGGATATGGCGAATAAATAAAATAGGGGTGCTATTTACATGTAAATAGACTATATCTACATAGATATTGTAGATTGATCTACATCAAGTCTACATATGTTACAACTTTCTACACTAAATAGATAGTGTGGTAGAAGGGTTCATATAGTTCTTTCTACCAGACTATCTATTCTAACTGCTGATTCCAGCCCACTCATTTTATTTAAGACTTGGGATTTGACTCCCTTTCATTTCTTCAATCATCGATAAGAACTGATAAGTCAAGTTTCATTCAAATTAATCATTTTGACTGACTGTTTTTACGTAGATGATAAGTAAAAAGGCAGTCGGAACTAGAATGAACAGTGCAGTAGCAATAAATGCGAGAATATTTACTTCCATACAATCTCATTGTAATTTTTTATAATAATAAATTTCATTGATCAAGAGCAGTCGAAGAAAATCTTGAATATGGCGAGACCGCAGCTTGTGACAATCTGTACATGCCTCTCCCCTATCGATCGGTACTAGTTGAAGTAATTGAAATTCCCGTATTTGTACGAAGAAATAAAGATCCTCCCTCGGGAATTAGATCTTGTCTTTCTCGGGTAAAAGGAAAAGACGAATTGCTGGATTCATTGGATGTTAGTTCGGGACTGACGGGGCTCGAACCCGCAGCTTCCGCCTTGACAGGGCGGTGCTCTGACCAATTGAACTACAATCCCTGGTAGGTGTACGGCATTCTTATTCTTAGAATTTCATTCGAAACATTCCATTTAGAATCGCCATGTTGTAACATGGACATGAATAATATACGGGATTATATCCATATGAATATGGACTATATTCATTGAGAGTGACACAGATTACTAGTAATCTTTGGTTCTTTTATTGACAAAAAAATGAATAATCGGGGGACTTTGTTTTTCTTTTGTTACTTCTTTGCATAAACTCCTGATACTTACATATTAGGAATCTAGATTGTTAGAAAGATCAGAGCATGTAGGAACAAATGAATAAAAATAGAGCATAAAATCGACTTTTGATTCATTTTTATTCAATTAGCATTTATGGAGGACAGATTGGTTATATCATCCTCATAGAGTGGCGA
>JAUJYN010000014.1:3952655-4027790 GCA_030737835.1 Acorus gramineus
TTTATTTGATCTTGGCATAACATGAAAGTTGTAGATAATATTCTTGCTTTCCATCGACTTGGAATTGTGCAATTCGGAGCTATATCGAAGAAGTTATGGCTGTTCCAGTGAAGCATGCGCAGAATTTCTGGTCAAAGGGCGACTTGGTCATTTCATTCCCTCTTTAGATATTTGTGTGCAACAAATATCTCTCTCTCTCTCCCTCCCATAACCCCCACGTCAACCTTCTTTCTTTGCTCTCTCTTCCTGTTATATATGTGTCACTTTTAACTTCTGGTCACCGTTGGGACATTCTGGCAGTTTTTTGATTTTTTTCGTTTTTCGATCGGAACTGCTAAAATTTTGGGCTTTTAGCTATCGCCTAAGATTTGAGGGCTCCGATTGAAAATGTAACTGCATATTATGTGTCCTGGTGCCATTCCAAGCCGCTCACGAAAATTTCATCGAATTCTGGTAACGTTTCAGAATTTTTCAGTTCCAAAGCGTATCCGGGTTTTGACCGAGCGAGAAGTCATTGGGAAAGTTGACTTGGTCAAAGTGGGCCCATGACTTGGTCAACCCCTTTTGTTTTTTTGTGTGGTTGGGTTGACCCAAGTCAAATCTCACTTAATCCCCTCTAATGCTAGCTTAAACCCTAATTAACCTAGCTTAACCTAATCTAAGTGAGGGGATTATATTTAAGTGAATCTAAAATATCTCCCCCACTATTCATCATCTTCCCCATTTAGATTTCTCTCTCCCCCTCTCTCTTTTTCTTTGTTTTGATCTAGCTAGAGGGGTTAAAATCAAAAACACAAAGAAGAGAAATGTTAGATCTCATCCCGATCTATCACCGGTGGTCTCGGATCGAGTTCCCACGAGTTTGACCCCCTCTAACACCCTCTTTTCTTCTCTGATTTCAGCCCCCCTTGGGCTAGGTAGAGATCTTGGTGGTGGAGGTCTTTGGGGAGGTGTTTCGGTGCACGAAGAGCTCCCGGTCCCCTTCCCTTCCTTTCCTCTCCTAGGGTAAGCCTTCTTTCATTCCTTTTCTTTCTTAGATGCTTGTTTAGGAGGTGTTTTGGGTGCTGGTGGCTGTGGGTGGTTGTGGGTGGCTGTTGGAGGCCATTGGTGGCCGGAGAGAGGTGGTAGAGTGGCTCGGGCAGGGTGGTAGGTTGGCTCGGGTGGGCAGGCAGCGCAGGCAAGTAGCGCAGGCAGGCAGGGTAGGCAGGCTGGCAGGCGTTGGGCTGGGCGCTGTCGGGCGTGCGCGCGGGTGGAGCAGGGGTGTTCGGGTGCTGCGTGCTGGGCCGTGCGGGGAGTGCGCGCGGGGCGCTGCGCGAGGCGCAGTGTGTGCCGTGCGCGGGGCCGCGTGGGGGTGCTGCGCGCAGGGCGCCGAGTGGGGAGTGTGTGCGGGGCACTGCGCTGGGGCGCAGTGCGGGCGGGTGCGCGTGCGGGGCGCTGCGCTGGGGCGCAGTGTGCGCGGGTGCACCCGGGGCTGGATGAGCGGGTGGTGCGAGCAGGTGATGCGAGCGGGTGGTGCGTGCGGGGTGCGCGCGGGATGCTGCGATGGGGCGCTGGGCGTGCATGTGTGCCGCGGGTTGCTGCGCTGGGGCGCAGTGAGCGCGCGGTGCACCGGTGGGGGGACTCGGCGGGGTGTCCGGGCGTGCAGGCTGGGCTGGCCCTGCGACTGGGCGCGCGGGCTGAGGCGCGGCTGTGCGCCTGGGTCGGGTGGCCGTGCGTACGGCTGCCTGGGGGTTCGGGAGTGAGTCGGGGTGCTCGGGCTCGCGTGCGTACGGGCCGTATGTACGCTTGTCCGAGTGTTGTGTATTTTTAATGTATTTTTGTCGTATTTGTGTAATTTACTCACCAAGTTGGTTACCCTATCTTGCAGATATCGACGGACGGTCGCGCGACGACCCGGTCTTTGGTGAGTGGGACAATCCAACCCAGTAGGGAGGCGTTATATGCACTTGGGCGTATACCGTCCTCCCCTGGGGCACCGTAGTTGATATTAACCTGTGTAGTATGTAATCCATGCAAGCATGATTAATGAGTAGAATGCATGCCACCCTAGACTTTGTATGTTAGGGACTTGCACCCTTAGGATATGTGTAAGAGCCATGCATCCTGTCACCCTGTTCTCATGCTAGGAAGCCTCGGCCTATGCATGCGTCCTACTAGTTTAATTTATTAATTTAAATGCTAGCATATGTTTAATTGCATGCCTTGTATAATATTATAGGGAGGGGCCTTGCGAGGTCAACATTGAGACCCGGGCTAGGGTACTCTGTGTTCTTTGTTTGGTTGTCGGGATGTCCTATATCGGGACCTCACGTTCCCTCCCAAGGGTTTTTTCCCAATAATATTATAACCCTCGTTAATTGTTATTATATATGTTCCCCGCATCTTGGTTATGCGCCCTGGAGAATTCTGAAGAATTCATGGCATTTGAGTTGTTGAGATGTGTTGTCTGCGGATCCGAGTGGATCATATGCGATGGATAGGCTGTTCTGTTCCCTTCGTTGGATCCGTGTAGAGACTGCCCCGGCGTTAGAAAGGCTGTCCCGTGGAGGGCTCCCATCAGTAGGCACCTCCTGATTTGGGACGGACTGTGCTGAATGTGTGGGTGGCCGAACGGCCTACGGAGTGGGGAGAGACTATCGGTGGACCAAGGGTGACCATCAGCCTAGTCAGTCCCAATATCCTATGTCACCATATTGAGGGGTGAGGGTGAGGGTGTAGTGGGTTGGCGATAGCGACCCACTGGTTTGTAAATCCCGATATCCTATGTCACCTATTGAGGGGTGAGGGTGAGGGTGTAGTGGGTTGGAGTTAGCGACCCACTGGATTTGTGTAGTTCCTGCCATTTTGTGGCTTGAATAATAAAATTGTGGTTAATAATATCTGGTGGTTAATATAGCTGTGATGCATAGGTTGTGCTGTTCACTGAGCGTGTGGCTCACCCCTCGCATAATTATTATTCTCAGTGTCATCTGAGTCGGATCTGGAGGAGGAGCACCTGAGGGACTTCATTAGTAGCGGAGTAGCGCCACGTCCCGCGAGTATCAGAGGCTATCAGCATCCCTTTTGATTGTATGTGTTATATTCCGTGCTTGGGCACGCGTTTGTATATTATTTGGACGTCATTGTATATATTGGCTCTCACAGGACATTTGATTATGTATCGAGTCTGTAATATTTTTGAGTTACAGATTCAGTCTTTTAGCTTCCGCTATTTGTGTATATATCATGTCAGCCCCTTTGTTGTCTGTGTTGAAAATTGTTGATGTTGTTATGGGTATATTATTGACTTCCTGTATTGACTGCTGATATCATATATACACTTGCCGCGTCCCGGGGACGCCCGGGGCGTGACACTTCCTCTCTCTCAAGCCCCCAAGTGTTTGTGTTTATGTCTCTTTGAGAAGGAGAAGGTGGAGGAGGAAGTGATGGTGAGCTTGTGTAGGTTTTGTTGTTGTTGTTTGTTCCCCTCTCTCTCAAGCTCCCTTTTCATGGATCCCCCCCCCTTGATTTGCAGCCATTGGAGGGCTGAGGAGGGCTGAGGTGGTGGTGGTGGTTGAGGTGGTCGCGGGTGCGTCGAGGGCCCCCGAACCTCCCCCTTTTGTTCCCCCTCCAAGGTGAGCTCCTCCCCTTCTTTTCTTGGTTTTCATGGCTTAAGGGGATGTTAGGGAGGTCATGCATGCTAGGTAGATGGGTTCGGGTGTGTGTGAGGGGTTGGGGAGGGTTAAAATGAGGTTGGGATGGGCTGGGCGCGCGCACGGCCGAGCCCAGCCTGCACGTCCGGACACCCCGCCGAGCCCCCCACCGATGCGCCGCGCGCTCACTGCGCCCCAGCGCAGCAACCCGCGCGCACACCTGCACGCCCAGCACCCTTCGCCACATCCCGCGCGCACCCCGTGCGCCCCACCAGCTCGCATCGCCCGCTCGCACCACCCGCTTGCCCAGCCCCGGGTGCACCCGCGCGCACTGCGCCCCAGCGCAGCGCCCCGCACGCGTACCCGCCCGCACTGCGCCCCAGCGCAGTGCCCGCACACACTCCCCGCTCGGCGCCCTGCGCGCAGCTCCCGAACACCCCTGCTCACCTGCGCGCACGCCCGTGCGCACGCCCGACAGCCCCAGCCCTGCGCCTACCAGCCTACCTGCGCTGCCTGCCTGCTGCCAGCCTACCCGAGCCAACCACCACCCTGCCCGAGCCACTCTACCACCTCTCTCCGGCCACCAATGGCCTCCAACAGCCACCAACAACCACCCACAGCCACCAGCACCCAAAACACCTCCTAAACAAGCATCTAAGCAAGAAAAGGAAGGAAAGAAGGCTTACCCTAGGAGAGGAAAGGAAGGGAAGGGGATCGGGAGCTCTTCGTGCACCGAAACACCTCCCCAAAGACCTCCACCACCAAGATCTCTACCTAGCCCAAGGGGGGCTGAAATCAGAGAAGAAAAGAGGGTGTTAGAGGGGTCAAACTCGTGGGAACTCGAATCCGAGACCACCGGTGGATAGATCGGGATGAGATCTAACCTTTCTCTTCTTTGGGTTTTTTATTTTAACCCCTCTAGCTAGGTCAAAACCAAGAAAAAGAGAGAGGGGGAGAGAGAAAATCCATTGGAGAAGAAGATGAATAGTGGGGGAGATATTTTAGATTCCACTTATATATAATCCCTCACTTAGATTAGGTTAAGCTAGGTTAATTAGGGTTTAAGCTAGCATTAGAGGGGATTAAGTGAGATTTGACTTGGGTCAACCCAACCACACAAAAAAACAAAAGGGGTTGACCAAGTCATGGGCCCACTTTGACCAAGTCAACTCTCCCAATGACTTCTCGCTCGGTCAAAACCCGGATACGCCTCGGAACTGTGAAATTCTGAAACGTTACCGGAATTCGATGAAATTTTTGTGAGCGGCTTGGAATGGCACCAGGGCACATAATATGCAGTTAGATTTTCAATCGGAGCCCTCAATCTCATGGCGATAGCTAACAGTCCAAGATTTTAGTGGTTCCGATCGAAAAACGAAAAAAAACTAAAAAACTGCCAGAATGTTCCAAAGGTGACTAGAAGGCTAAAAGTGACACATATATAACAGTGGTGGTGGTGGTTGAGGTTTTCGTGGGTGTGTCGAGAACCCCGCATCTCCCCATTTCCCTTCCCCTGTTTCGGTAAGGCAGCCCACTGTCTTTTAAAGATCTCAGTGAATCTAGTATTTAGAGGCATATTTTTAGGATTATGTCTTCTTATGATTTGATCAGCTATGTGTCTAGATGTTATATATGAAATTTGGGGTCATTATGATATCTGTGGTGTAAGTTAGAACCAGTTTTGCATGACCTGTCCAGATTCGCGTAGGAATTGACCTGCTTCGGGAAATGATTTGTTTCGGGCTTGTAGAGGAAAAATTAGGTTCTAATGTCTGCATGGATTATGATCCCAGCATATCATAGAATGTGCATGATTTATTTCATAATTTTGGAAGTGTATTGGGTGCTGTGAAGACCAATTAGTAGGGCTGGTTGCAGCAGGTTTAGCAGTTTTGCTTGGTTGAGTGTCAAGGAGTTGGTTGCATGTGTCTTGGGTGATAATATGGAAGTATCAGGGGTTAGGGTCTTCATGAAGTAAGCTTATATGTGTGATAGGAGGTTCCATAATTTAATTATGGATCATTGGTTGTGTTTTGCAGATCTCGTAGACCGGACGCGCGGCGATCCAGGTATCGGTGAGTGGTTCGATTCCAATCCCCCCCCCCCCCTCTCTAGGGATGCGCTCGACGCGCGTAGTCGCGCGTCGCGCATTGATGGGCCCCCCTAGCTATACTACTTGTGTAGATAAGTAGTATGGCCATGCTTAAGCTATAATATGTAGATATCTTGCATGCTAGGCTTATATACATGTATTGTATTCATGTATGAATGATTGTGTTGCATGAGCCCCTCTAGTATGGGCATGTATTTTTGGTAATATGTATGATGTATAGAATATGGCATGCCTTAGGTAGTATTGTAATCCTACTCCCACTATATATGTTGGAATATCCAGTATGATTAAGTCTGGGTTAATAATGGGCACCTGCCTAATATTCCCTTGCGATAAGACTCGAGGGCGTGGTGTAGTTGTTGCGCCCATGCTAATGGGGCAAAGCTATGACCAACTTCATGAGATGATGATCTCTCTCGCCCTCTCCCTCTGAACGAACTGAGTAAGTAGATGCAATTTCCTACTCGACTCAGGTTCGTTTGGAATATTGGCATGCACCTGTTAGTGCGCGAGATCGCGCTTGACCCTTTCTTTTAAGTTGGTGATATCCAACGCATGCTTAAGTTAGGCCTTGTGTGCTTATGTGATTAATGACCATGTATGCATGTTGTATGATTTATTATGATGTAAATCCATGTTAGGGAGTGTCCCTATAATTATTAGATGATTGTGCATATGGTTCATGCACATAGCTAGATATAAAATTCTCCTGGATATATTTATATGCGCATGTTAAAAACTGATAGGCCTAGCTGGAATAGGCGTGGGTATGACCCGCTGTCGGGTTGTACCTTATTAGTTAGAGCGCTAGCGATGTAATCACCCGTGCATCCGAGCGATGCACTCGTTTGGAATTCAAGAGGATTCATTATCTTAACGGTTTGTTAGGACGGTAGTTGGGGCGTGTCACCCCTTTGTGTCTGAGCGACGCAACCGCGTGGGAGTACAATAGTGTTCGCTATCATCGATATGTGATTATCGAGTGTAGTGTTTTTCCATTGGGTTCGCTTTGTGAACATGGAATGTTTACTCCCAATGTCGTCTGTGTTGAAGAGGCCCGGGTTGTAGCTGTCCTGACAGAGGACTCCCATCCGTAGGTACCACCGATGCGTTCGGGAGCGTACTGATCGTGGGAGTGTACCAGGTAGAGGCTATCCGGGAGAGGGCTAACGAATGATATTGCGAGCATGGAATCGTTCTCCCCTTCGTTGGATCCGATGTAGGAACTCCCCGGCGTTGGAAAAGCTGTCCTGACAGAGGGCTCCCATCCGTAGGTACCACCGATGCGTTCGGAAGCGTACTGATCGTGGGAGTATACCAGGTAGAGGCTACGTGGGGAAAGGGCTACCGGTGGACCAAGGGTGTAGAGCAGCCTAAGTCTCTTCCAAAAGTCCCAAGAGTCTCCCTCCGGGAGTGAGGGTGAGGATGAGGTGAAGACACGTCGCCTCGCGACCCATTCGTTGTTTGTCCGTTCCCATAGTTGTTGGGTCCGGTCTCGTATCGATGTTCAAAGACATCGTTGGGTAGTTACTTCGATGGAGATGATTCAGTAGTGTTGTATGGACCAAGATTCTCGGGTCTCCTCGACCAACGGTATGGTCTCTCCTCAAAAGTCCCAAGAGTCTCCCTCCGGGAGTGAGGGTGAGGGTGAGGTTGGTCGCGCCGCTGTGTGACCTTGTTATCCATGGGTTTCCACCCATGTTTACCTGAAAAGGAAATTTTTTATGTATTGAACTGTTGTATGGTGATTGGTTTCCAGCCACTCACTAAGCTTGTAGCTCACCCCTCGCCTACTTTTTTTTTCAGGGGCAGTGTTCGGCGTGGAGCTGGAGCTTTCTTGTGGTGTGGTCTTATGGGCATGGAGCATTCTTCCGGCGGGTGGCGAGTGCGAGGCTGTCAGCAGTCCTAGAGTCATTGTATATATTGTAAATCGTGCATGTGGCACAGGTTGTATTTTCTTTGGTCCAGACTTGGCTCTCAGAGGACGGTGATTGTGTATTCGAGTCTGTAATAATGTTTTGATTTACAGACATTGTTTATATATTATGCTTCCGCTTTTCAGTCAGTTATCATTATCCTTGCTTTGCCACCTTGTGTGTTGCTGTTGGAGTCTTTATTGACCTCAGGTATTGATAGCTGATATTTTATTATTGCCACGTCTCGGGGACGGCCTGTTATATATGTGTCACTTTTAACCTGCTGGTAACCGTTGGAGCGTTCTGGCAGTTTTTCGTTTTTTTCGGTTTTCGATCGGAACCGCTAATTTTTGGACTGTTAGCTATCGTCCTGAGTTAGAGGACTCCGATTGAAAATCTAACTGCATATTTGGTGTCCTGGTGCCATTTTAGGCCTCTCACGAAAATTTCATTGAATTCTGGTAACGTTTCAAAAATTTCGCAGTTTCGGGGCGTATCCGGGTATTTTAAGTGACTTGCTATATAAAGGAAATCTAATTTTTGAGTGAGCACTATTCATCATCCCTACCATTTGGATTTTCTCTCTCCCCTCTCTCCTTTTCTCACTTTTGAGCCCCCTAGACCCCTCAAACCCAAAAACCCAAAACCTAGGAAGTGTAGATCGGGTCCCGATCTACACCCCGGTGGTTTCAAATCCCAATTCCGGCGAGATTTGCCCCTCCGTCCCCCCTCTCTTCTCCTCTGTTTTGGACCATTTCGAGTGCCAAGATAGATCCGGGCGGTGGAAGCCTTTCGGGAGAGGTTTCGGTGCGCGGAGAGCAACCGGACTTCCCTTCCTCCCCTTGGTAAGCCTCTTTTCTCTCTTTTTCATGCTTAGATGTATGTTAGGAGGTGTGATTTGAGGTTGGGAGGCGGTCGGCGGTGGTGGGTGGCCGTCGGAGGGCTGTGGAGGTGGTCAGAGGCCGGGGGGTGGCGGGTGGTGGAGGTTGGATGGCTCGGTCTAGGTGTTGGGCTGTCCGGGTAGGCTGGGCGGCTGTTCCGGGAGATTAGGCAGCGGGCGCAGCAGGCTGGGGCACCAGGTGCCGGGCGCGCATGCGCGTGCGCGCGGCGTGCGCGCGGGTGGTGCTGCAGGCGTGGTGGGCGTGCTGGGCTAGCAGGGGTGCTGAGCGCTGGGCACTGGGGCGCTGGGCGCTGGGCACCGCAGGCGGGCGTGCGCGCGGCGTGCGCTCGAGGCAAGCAGGCAGGCTGGGCGCGCAGGCGCGCTGGGTAGGTGGTGCTCGGGCGCCAGGCGGACAGTGCTCGGGTGGGTAGGCGAACAGGCTCGGGCCACTCGGCGACGCGCGCAGGCAGGCAGCGCGGGCAGCAGCGCGCGCAGGCTGGCAGGCGCACTGGGCACGTGCTGCCAGGCGCGCTGGGCGTGTGCTGCGCGGGCGTGCGCGTGGGCGCTGGGTGAGGGTCCCGGGTGCTGGGCGCTGAGCACCAGGCGCTGGGCCGCGTGTACCGAGTGCTGGGGGTGATGGCCGAGGGCAGTGCGTGCAGGGGGGTCGTGCAGGGTGCGCGCGGGGTGCGCGCAGGGCGCGGCGAGGCGGCTGTGGTGCGCGCGGGGTGTGCGCGGGGCGTGGCTAGGCGAGGTGGCGGTGGTGCGCGCGGGGTGTGCGCGGGGCAAGACGCTGCGCGCGGGGCGTGCGGGGTGCTCGCGGGCCAGTGCGAGGCGTGCGGGGTGTGCGCGGGTGGCTGCGCTGGGGCGCAGGGGGCGCGCGGTGCACCCGGGAGATTCGGCGGCGCGTCCAGGCGGCGGGCGGGGGCCCGGCGGTGCACGGGGTGCGTTGGCTGAGGCGCGGCGGTGCACCCGGGTGGTCGGGTGACCGTGCGGGTGGTTGCCGGAGTGCTCGGGCTAGTGTGCGTGCAGGTCGTATGCACGTTTGCCCGAGTGTTGGGTGTTTGGTTGTGGGTTTTGTGTATTTTGATGTCTTTGGTAGTAGTTGTGGGTTTTTAACTCACCATATTGAATGTCTGTCTTGCAGATCCTGATGGGCGGTCGCGCGACGACCCGGATTTCGATGAGTGGGACAATCCAACCCAGTAGAGAGGGGTCATACGCATTTGGGCGTATACCGACCTCTCCTGGGGTACCATGGATGTATATTAACCTGCAATAATATGTAATCCATGCTTGCATGATTTAAATGTAGAATGCATGCTACCCTAGTCTTTGTATGTTAGGGACTTGCACCCATAGGATAGGTGTAAGAGCCATGCACCATGCCCCCTGTTTTCATGCTAGGAAACCTCGGCCTATGCATGCGTCCTACTAGTTTATTTATTAAATTAAATGCTAGTGTATGTTAAATCGCATGCCTTAGATAATATTATAGGGAGGAGCCTTGCGAGGTCAACATTGAGACCCGTGTTAGGGTACTCCGTGTTCCTTGTTTGGTTGTCGGGATGTCCTGTATCGGGACCTCATGCTGCCCTCCCAAGGTTTCTAGTCCCATTAATATTATAAGTAATGTTATATAACTGGTATGATTATTAGCATATTTAGTGAATATTATAGGGGAGGGGCCTTGCGAGGACAGCGGTGAGACCCGGGTTAGGGTACTCCGTGTTCCTTGTTTGGTTGTCGGGGTATCCTATATCGGGAACTCACGCCGCCCTCCCGAGTTCTTTCCCCCAATGATATTACAACCTTGCTTTTATTGTACATATTCCCGCATCTTGGTTATGCGCCCTGGAGGAACTCTGAAGAGTTCATGGCATTAGAGTTGTAGAGATGTATTGTCGGGGATCCGAGTGGATCATATGCGTATGGATAGGCTGTTTTGTTTCCCTTCGTTGGATCCGTGTAGAGACTGTCCCAGCGTGATAAGGTCGTCCCTTCCGAGGGCTCCCATCAGTAGGCGCCTCCCGATATTTGTGACGGACTGCGCTGAAGTTATGGGTGAAGGCCAGCGGCCTACGGAGTGGAGGAGAGACTATCGGTGGACCAAGGGTGACCAACAGCCTAGTCAGTCCCAATATCCTATGTCACCCGTGGTAGGGTGAGGGTGAGGGTGTAGTGGGTTGGCGATGAGCGACCTACTGGATTTGTGATTGGATGATTATCACTCCCAATAGCCTATGTCACCCATTATTGGGTGAGGGTGAGGGTGTGGTGGTTCGCCGAGGTACGAACCACTGGATTATGTTGTTATGTCACTTAGAGGTTGGATAAATAATGGAATTGTGGTAAATATTATCTGTGATGCATGGGTTGTGCTGTTCACTGAGCGTGTAGCTCACCCCTCGCATATGTTTTTCCCCAGTGGTCACTGAGCCTGAGCTGGAGCCGGAGCAGCAGTTGGAGCTTTCCGAGGGATTCCTTCAGTAGCGGAGCAGTGCCACGTTCCGCGAGTGCCAGAGGCTATCAGCATCCCTTCTTGGCTGTATGTATTTTATTTCCGTGCTTGGCACGCGTTTGTATATATATTCAGTTGTATTGGTGTATATTGGCTCTCACAGGACAGATGATTGAGTATCGAGTCTGTAGAATGTTTATTTACAGATTCAGTCTTTTGCTTCCGCATTTGGTGTATATATCATGTCAGCCCTTTTGTTGTCTGTGCGTCATTCTGGTCGTTGTGTATGATATATTATTGACCTCCTGTGTAGTTTCTGATATTTTATATACACTTGCCGCGTCCCGGGGACGGCCGCCCTGGGGCGTGACACGGCCGCCCTCGATGCACCCACGACCACCTCAACCACCACCACCACTACCACCACCTCCACAGCCCTCCTCAGCCTCCTTTGGCTGCAAAACAAGGGGGGAAAGGTCATGAAAAGGGAGCTAGAGAGGGGAGGATCAACAATAATAACAACACTTACACAAACTTGCTCTTCCTCCTTCACCTTCTCCTTCTGTTCTCTTTGAGGTTTTAATACAAACACATGGGGGGGGGGTTGAAAGAGAGGAAGAGAGACCTCCAAAAAATCCACGTGAGAGTGAGAGGGGAAGAGAGAGAGAGAGAGATATTTCCACTTGGGGAGGGGCTGAGAACAAGATTGGTTGAGGGGGGTAAACCTAAGCCTATTCTCACCCTCTCACAACCAAATAATCAAGTGGTTGCTTCACCACTAAGTAAAAAGGGGGGTAAGGTTACCCAAGGTCGCCCCATTCACCAAAATATCTCACACTATTTGACTAATCAAACCAGGAACTCTCGAAAACTCGGATACGATTTGGAACTGCATATTTTTCCAAACGTTACCGGAATTCGATGAAATTTTTATGGGTAGTACTAAACGGTACCAGGACCCATAATATGCAGTCAAATTTCCAATCAGAGTACTCTAACTCCCGCAGGTGGCTAAAAGCCAAAATTTTAGCGGCTCCGATCGAAAAAACAAAAAGGCCCTGAATGACCCAGAAGTGACCAAGGCTTAACCGAAATGGCTCCAAATGACACAGGCATAACACTCGCACAAAAAATAAGCCCAAGGCATAACCCAAAGGGTGGTTCATACCCGCGTCTAGCACGGGTAAGCCTAGCTTAAACACTATAACCATCGGTTCGAAACACCGGTATAACATCGAATTCCCCTGAATTCCAACAAGTGCATCACACGGATGCAAAGTGGCAATTATATCGCTTGCGCTCTAACTAACTAAGGTACAACCCGACAACGGGTAATAGCCACGCCTAGCACAGGTAGGCACGATTAGTCTAACATGCACAATTATAATAGGAGAATTCTATCGCAGTTATATACATGGTCCACATGCATGATAACATAAATAATTGATTATAGGGGTCCTCCTAACATGAATACACATCATAAGCAACATATCATACAAAGTATGGCCTAGCTACACATGCATACAAGGGCATTAATCATGCAAGCACGCAACATACAACCTAACATGTGTTGGATATCACCAACTTAAAAGGGCAACAAAGGGTTAAGCGCAATCTCGCGCATCAACAGGCGCATGCCAGTATTTCCAAGCGAACCTGAGTCAAGCAGGAACCACATCTACTTACTCAGTTGGCGCAAAGAGAGAGGGTGAGAGAGAGATGAAACCTCATCATCTCACAAAGAGAGAGGGTGAGAGAGAGATGAAACCTCATCATCTCACGAGGGTCATAGCTTTGCTCCCAACAAGATGGGCGCAACAAATACACCACGCCCTCAAGTCTTTATAACAAGGGAACATTAGGCTTGTACCCGAAAATTAACCCAAGCTTGATTATGCTAGATATAATTAATATAAGGGTAGTATTACAAGACTACCTAAGGCATGCCATATTCTATACATCCATACACCACACATAAAGCAAGCCCAAACCAGAGGGGCGCATGTAACACAATCATTCTTAAATGAATACCATACATAGGCAAGTACATGGTAGAATAGGGGGTTCTACGCAATATACGAGCTATACAGTCCTAGCATGCAATATCTAACATAATATGGGTGCCAAGATGCACCATGGATGCGCGATACACGACTACGTGCATCGAACGCTTCCCAAAGGGTTGGATCGAACCACTCACAAATATTCGAATCGCCGCGCACCCGATCTACGAGATCTGCAAGACACAACACAATATAGATAAACCACGTGCTCAAATCCAATATGAAGCTTCCTGACACATATGTAAGCCTACTTCATGGAGAAACCAACTCTTAATATGGCCTATAACATGCATAAATAACTCATTGACACAACCATGTAAAACTGGTGCATCTGCAGCAAACAACCTTACTCTTTGAGCTCCACAGCATCAAATACACATCCACAAATTATGAAATAAATCACACACATTCTCTGACATGTTGGGATCATAATCCGTGAAGACATTATAAAGCAACCACCATTCATGCATAAACACAAACACCTCATGTGCAGCAATTACACATAATAATAATACTCCCCCAATAGCACCCACATGCATGCCCTCTGCAACAACCAAGTAAGCATAAAAGAAGGGGAAGAAGATTACCAATAGAGGGAGAGGAGAAGGGAAGGTGTTGGGGATCACAATGACACCACACACACACCACCACCACTTCACCACCATCACCACCATCTCCTTTGCTTCTCTTGTTCATGGCTGAATTAAAATGGGTCGGGAAAACAGGGGATCCATGAGGGGGAGCTAGAGGAAGAAGGGAAAGAAGGGGCAACAACATAAGCATACACACAGACTCACCTTTCTTTCTCTTCAAGCACCTCTTCTTCCTTCTAATGCTTCTTCTTCTCTTCTTTTCATTCTCAAATAAACAAAGGGAAAAGCAAACGAAGGGGTCCAAAAAGAGGGTCCTCGGATGGATTTTGCTAGGGAGGGAGAAGGACATTTGGGGGGCATTAAATAGCCAAAAGTGGGGTTCAAAGGACCAACACGTCCCTGACCAGAAATTCTGGGTAGGCTTCACTAGAACAGACATAACTTCCACAATATAGCTCTAAATTGCACAATTCAAAATTCTTTGGAAAGCCAAGAAGATTATCTACAACTATAATGTTTATGCTCAGATCAAATAAGCCCTCCCGCTAATCCAAAATGTGAGTTAAATATCGAACAGGGCTGCTGCCAAGATTTTCTCATCCCCGGGGTATAATTGAAAAAATACCCATAACTTTTGCTACATGAATCCAGTTGATCTAATTCCACTTTTGTATGAAAGCTAACTCAAAACTGAACATCTCATGATAAAATCATATTTAAACTACTCCATCTTGGGCATTAACAAAATTAAATCCGAATACCAATCGGAATTGCATAACTTCTAAAAAGACGTCAGAATGCGACGAAAATTTACAAGTAGGCCAATGCCAGTACCAGGAGAACAATTATGTAGTCAGATTTTCAATCAGAGTACCCCAACTCCTGCAAGGGCTAAAACCCAAAATTTCAGCGACTCCAATCGAAAAATAAGGCTTCAAATGACACATGCATAACATGCATAGTTTCTTCAATGAAATCAGACATGATTCACTAATCTATAGAAGTAATAATAGAAAAAAATACAAGCATATGTCAATATTTCAACAATATTTAATTACAAAAGTTAAATATATTTGACACATATATCTTTTGAAAACAGTGCAAAACAAATGCAAAAATTTAAATCCATTACAAAATAAAACATTACATATAAATTGAATTACACGTCCCTTCAAATCAAGCTCTCACATTTTAACTGAACTGTATATATGAACCAAACTTCACAGTTTATTAATAAAACTAAACAATATATGAATTAAACTATACAACTTACAATTGAAAAATATAATAACTTAACAGAAATGCAGAACATAAGTATCTAGGGGTAGAGCATAAGAATTGAACTGCATAGCCTTTCAATTGAACCACACATAATTTGTATCAAACTACATAATTAATATGAATCAAACTACACAACATATATCAATTTTTATTTATAATTTTATAATTTATAAAAAATTCATAGATTCAAATTGCACATCTTAGAATAATACTTGACAATATATGATCAAACAACATTCACACCTCCCCAAACCCTATAAACTCCATTTAATCCACCTTGAATTACAAAAATCAATTTTTTTTGACAATAACCTTTTCAATACATTGCAAAACAAATTAAAAAATTTAAGCCCCTTACAAAAGAAAACATGACATGTTAATTGAACTACACAACTCTTCAAATCAAGCTCTCACATTTTAAGCAAATTGTACATGTGACCAAACTGCAGAACCTATGAATTGAACTGTACAACCTACAATTGAAAAATATAATAATTTTTCAATAGATGAATCGAAATGCACAACATAAGAATCGAGGGGCAGAGTATAAGAATTGAACTGCACAACTTTTCAATTGAACCACAGATAATTTGTATCAAATTGCACAATATGAATCAAATGATACAAACATATATCCATTTTTATTTTTATTCTTAGAAAAAAATTCACAGATTCATATTGCACATCTTAGAATAATACTTGACAAAAATATGATCAAACAACATTCTCAACTCCCTAAATCCTCGTATCAGATATAGAGATTTGATGTTGTTGAGACTGAGAGAGAGAGAGAGAGAGAGAGAGAGAGAGAGAGAGAGAGAGAGAGTTGAGATTTGTTAGATTCATAAGATCAATAAGGAAACAAAAAACCTCATATCAGATATTTATTGCTACCATTGATTGCTCGCGCCCTATCACATCAAATGTGTAGTTCTCTAAAACTTGGTGGGAACCTTGTCCCCTCTTCTAGACACCGGAGGTCTACTCCAATGGTGCTAATGGAGGCTGGCCTGATGCTGACCAAACCGCCTGATGGGGAACCTCTCTTCCCCCCTCCTTCCCCTCCGTCCAAGGAGATCTCTTCTCCAGAGAACGCATGTGAGAAACCCCCCTTTCTAAGGGTGGAACATGTCACGCCCCAGGGCAGCCGTCCCCGGGACGCGGCAAGCGTATACATGATATCAACCGTCAATACAGAAGATCAATAGCATACAATAAACAACAGCAAAAAGGACAACACAGACAACAAAGAGGCTGACATGATGAACACACAGATAGCGGAAGCTAAAAAGACTGAATCTGTAATCCAAGAACATACTACAGACTCGATACATAATCATATGTCCTGTGAGAGCCAATATATACACATACATCCAAATATAATCCAAACTGGGTGCCCAAGCACAGAAATATATACATACAATAAAAGAAGGATGCTGATGGCCTCAAAAACTCGAGGGACGTGGCGCTACTCCGCTACTGGTGCAGTCGCTCGGGAAGCTCCTCCTTCAAGTTGCCTCGGTAATCACTGGAGAAAAATATTATGAGAGGGGTGAGCCACACGCTCAGTGAATAGCACAACCCATGCATCACAATTCATATTAACCACAATTAATCAGTAAAAGCCTCAAAGTGGCATAATCAACACAAATCCAGTGGGTCGCTACATCGCCGAACCACCACACCCTCACCCTCACCCCTCAATAGGTGACAGAATGACATACAGACAACAAAGCAGGGCTGACATGATATATACACCAAATGCGGATAACTAAAGACTGAATCTGTAATCAAAACACACTACAGACTCCATACATAATCACATGTCCTGTGAGAGCCAATATACATACAAAGACGTCCAAATACAACACAAACGCGTGCCCAAGCACGGAAAATAATACATACTGGTACAAGGGATGCTGATAGTCTCTGCAACTCGCGGGACGTGGCGCTACTCCGCTACTGATGAAGTCCCTCGGGGAGCTCCTCCTCCGGATCCGACTCAGATGGCACTGAAGAGAAAATATTATGCGAGGGGTGAGCCACACGCTCAGTGAACGGCACAACCCATGCATCACAGACAATATTGACCACAACCAGATATCCTTATAATCCACAATTCATATTACTTAATCCACAAATGATAGCACAACTCAAAGCCGTGGGTTGCTCAATCGCCAACCCACTACACCCTCACCCTCACCCTTCAATGTCGACAAAGGATATTGGGACTGGCTACACAAAACCAGCGGGTCACTTCCGCCAACCCGCCACACCCTCACCCTCACCCTTCAATGGGTGACATAGGATTTTGGGACTTACAAGCATCCACAACTCCAGTGGGTCGTTCATCGCCAACCCACTACACCCTCACCCTCACCCTTCAATGGGTGACATAGGATTTTGGGACTGACTAGGCTGTTGGTCACCCTTGGTCCACCGATAGTCTCTCCTCCACTCCGTAGGCCGCCTGGTCTACTCCCACATTCAGCACAGTCCGTCCTAAATCAGGAGGTGCCTACTGATGGGAGCCCTCTGTCAGGAAGGCCTGTCTAACGCTGGGGTAGTCTCTACCGGATCCAACGAAGGGAACAGAACAGCCTACCCATCGCATATGATCCACTTGGATCCGCAGACGGCACATTATAACAACACTAATGTTCTGAATTCCTCAGAACCCACCAGGGCGCATAACTACGATGCGGGGAACATGCATAAGGTTATAACAGGGTGGAATATCGTTGGGGAAAGAAACTCGGGAGGGCAGCGTGAGTTCCCGTTATAGGACACCCCGACAACCAAACAAGGAACACGGTGTACCCTAACCCGGGTCTCACCGCTGTCCTCGCAAGGCCCCTCCCCTATAATATTCACTATAACATGCATTTTAACATTTACTAGCATTTAATCAAATAAATAAACTAGTAGGGCACATGCATCGGCCGGGCTTCCTAACATGGAACCAGGGAACATGCTGCATGGCTCATACACATATCCTAAGGGTGCAAGTCCCTAACATGCAAAGTCTAGGGTAACATGCATTCTACAATTTAATCATGCTCGCATGATATACATATCATTGCAGGTTAATATT
This sequence comes from Acorus gramineus, assembly GCA_030737835.1. Classification (NCBI taxonomy): domain Eukaryota; kingdom Viridiplantae; phylum Streptophyta; class Magnoliopsida; order Acorales; family Acoraceae; genus Acorus; species Acorus gramineus. Next base: position 3,970,686 of record JAUJYN010000014.1, read on the forward strand.
TATCCATGGCCCGCGCCCCTCGCGCAGCACCCCGCGCACTGCCCCAGCACGCCCCAGCACACCCCAGCGCGTCCCAGCGCGCGCACGCACGCGCATGCACGCGCGCGCGCGCACTGGTTCCCTGCCCAGCGCCCAGGCGCACTGCCCAGGCGCACTGGCCGCGCGCGCGCACGCCCGCGCGCCCCCGCGCGCACCGGCGCGCACCCGCGCGCACCGGCGCGCACCCGCGCGCACTCCCGCGCACACCCCCGCTCACGCCAGAACCCGCGCGCACCCGGCGCCCGCTCCGCGCGAACCCGCTCACCCGCGCGCACGCACCCGCGCGCGATTGCGCCCGCCAGCGCCCAGACGCCCAGCACCCTCGGCCAGCACCCGGTACCCGCGACCCGCGCCCAGCACCCGGGACCCTCACCCAGCGTCCACGCGCACGCCCGCGCAACACGCGCCCAGCGCGCCTGGCAGCACGCGCTCAGCGCGCCTGCCAGCCTGCCCGCGCTACTGCCCGCGTTGCCTGCCTGCGCTCGTCGCCGAGTGGCCCGAGCACCGCTCGCCTGCACGCCCGGGGCACTGCCCGCCTGATGCCCTAGCGCCCCTGCACCCCCCGAGTGCACGCCTGCCCGCGCGCACACGCTCGCGCGCCCAGCAAACTGGTGCCCTGCTCCCAGCCTACCCAGCTAGCCCTACCAGCCTAGCACCCGACTAGCCCTGCACGCCCAGCACCAGGCACGCCCAGCGCCAGCCCGAGCGCACGCCCGCGCGCACGCCCGCGCGCACGCACGCGCGCGCCCTGCCAGCGGCCCTGCCTGCTGTGCCTGCGGCTGCTGCGCCTGTTGCTGCTGCCCTGCCATCCTGCCCGAGCTCCTCTACCACCCACCTCCGACCACCACCACAGCCTCCGACCGCCTCCCACAGCCCTCCGGCGGCCACCCACCGCCGCCAACCTCCTCCCAACCCCAAATCCATCCCCCTAGCATTCTTCTATGCAAGAAAAAGAGGAAAAGGGGGCTTACCAAGGGGAGGGGAAGTCCGGTGGCTCTCCGCGCGTCGAAACCTTTCCCAAAAGCCTTCTAACGCCCCGATCTAGCTTGTCCCTCGGAATGGGCCAAATCAGAGGACAAAAAGGGGAGGTCGGGGAGGCTAGGATCGCCGGAATTCGGATTTGAAGACACCGGAGCGTAGATCGGGACCCGATCTACACTTCCCGTGCTTTAGGTTTTTGGTTTTGAGGGGTGTAGGGGGCTCAAACGGAAGAAAAACGGAAGAGAGGAGAGAGAGAGAGCAAGTCGTAGGGATGATGAATAGTAAAAAGATATTTTTGATTCCTTTCATATAATGCGCGACTTAAAAACCCGGATACGCCCAGGAACTGCGAAATTTTTGCAAACGATGCCAGAATTCGATGAAATTTTCATGAGTGGCTTAAAATGGCACCAGGACACCAAATATGCAGTTAGATTTTCAATCGGAGTCCTCTAGCTCAGACGATATCTAACAGTCTAAAATTATGCGGTTCCGATCGAAAAACCCTAAAAATTTTAACACTGCCAAAAATGCTCCAACGGTTACCAGCAGGCTAAAAAGTGACACATATATAACAATTTGTTCTATGAGTTTGATCTAATACTTGCTTCAATTTTAATCATTGCAGACTATAGATAATGAACGGTGGAATACATTTCGGAGGCTAAGCTTTGAGCTTAACACTGGTATAGTTGTAATGAAAAGCAATATGATATTATCTTGTCTTCAATGCACTTCAACATGCAGGTCTTGATTACATTTATGGTTTTCATCTGTAATGCAGATCATGGGAGTTCAAATATCTAATAGTAGATGAAAAAGTCCAGGACAACACGAGAACGGGATGTCTCTTTTGTGAATTGAAGTATATGAAATCATGTAATTTTTTTGATGATGTAATATTTATCCTTTTGTAATTATGCAGAACAACACTTTAATTTACTCACTTCTAAATGTAACAATGTTTTTGGATGTGTCTACATATCTATGTACAAATCACAGGTTACCCATATTTTTGAAGTGACTTAACTATCTGGAAAAGCACTGCTGCGTAGTTAGCGGCAAATATTTGATTTCTGATGGTCTTCAAAATTCTCCAAATCCATGATTTAACTGCTAGTTACATACTATGTTACCAAGAGTTCACTGAAAACTTGATAATAATAAATGCCTATGAGATTAAATTACATGCATACATGCTAGAATTCACACATTGGTTGAAGCTACCAATCTCACTGGATGCGCCTTCAAACGCAGTTACCTATATACAATTACTTAGTTATATATATGGGTGAAGTGACTTAATCACCTGTAGGCTTAAATTACATACATACACGCTTGCATTTACTCATTGTTCGAAACTACCAATATCTCTGGATGTGTTTTAAGACACGGTTACCTATATAAAACTAACCGGTTACATATTTCGGTGGAGTGACTTAACTACCTATGGGAATAAATTACATACATACACCCACTATTTGATGTCTACCAAAATATCCTGGATGTGTTTTAAGATACACTTACCTACATAAATATAACAGGTTACTTACATTCGAGAAGTAAATTGATCACCTGTAGGCTTAAATTACATACATACACGCTTGCATTTACTCATTGTCTGAAACTTTCAGTATCTCTGGATGTGTTTTAAGACACGGTTACCTATATAAAACTAACCGGTTACATATTTCGGTGGAGTGACTTAACTACCTATGGGAATAAATTACATACATACACCCACTATTTGAAGCTACCAAAATATCCCTGGATGTGTTTTAAGACACACTTACCTACATAAATATAACAGGTTACTTACATTCGAGAAGTAAATTGATCACCTGTAGGCTTAAATTACATACATACATGCTTGCATTTACTCATTGTCCGAAACTACCAATATCTCTGGATGTGTTTTAAGACACGGTTACCTATATAAAACTAAACGGTTACATATTTCAGTAAAGTGACATAACTACCTGTGGAATAAATTACGTACATGCACTCACTATTTCAAGCTACAAAAATATCCCTGGATGTGTTTTAAGAAATACTTACCTACATAAATATAACATGTTACACATATTGGGGAAGTGAATGGATCACCTGTAGGCTTAAAGTACCTATATACACACTTGCATTTACTCATTGTCCGAAACTATCAATATCTCTGGATGTGTTTTAAGACACGGTTACCTATATAAAACTAACCGGTTACATATTTTGGTAGAGTGACTTAACTACCTGTGCGAATAAATTACATACATACACCCGCTATTTGAATTTACCAAAATATCTCTGGATGTGTTTTAAGACACACTTACCTACATAAATATAACAGGTTACTTACATTGGAGAAGTAAATTGATCACCTGTAGGCTTAAATTACATACATACACGCTTGCATTTACTCATTGTCCGAAACTTTCAGTATCTCTGGATGTGTTTTAAGACACGGTTACCTATATAAAACTAACCGGTTACATATTTTGGTAGAGTGACTTAACTACCTGTGCGAATAAATTACATACATACACCCGCTATTTGAATTTACCAAAATATCTCTGGATGTGTTTTAAGACACACTTACCTACATAAATATAACAGGTTACTTACATTCGAGAAGTAAATTGATCACCTGTAGGCTTAAATTACATACATACACGCTTGCATTTACTCATTGTCCGAAACTACCAATATCTCTGGATGTGTTTTAAGACACGGTTACCTATATAAAACTAACCGGTTACATATTTCGGTGGAGTGACTTAACTACCTATGGAAATAAATTACATACATACACCCACTATTTGAGTCTACCAAAATATCCCTGGATGTGTTTTAAGATACACTTACCTACATAAATATAACAGGTTACTTACATTCGAGAAGTAAATTGATCACCTGTAGGCTTAAATTACATACATACACGCTTGCATTTACTCATTGTCCAAAACTACCAATATCTCTGGATGTGTTTTAAGACACGGTTACCTATATAAAACTAACCGGTTACATATTTCGGTGGAGTGACTTAACTACCTATGGGAATAAATTACATACATACACCCACTATTTGAGTCTACCAAAATATCCCTGGATGTGTTTTAAGATACACTTACCTACATAAATATAACAGGTTACTTACATTCGAGAAGTAAATTGATCACCTGTAGGCTTAAATTACATACATACACGCTTGCATTTACTCATTGTCCAAAACTACCAATATCTCTGGATGTGTTTTAAGACACGGTTACCTATATAAAACTAACCGGTTACATATTTCGGTGGAGTGACTTAACTACCTATGGGAATAAATTACATACATACACCCACTATTTGAGTCTACCAAAATATCCCTGGATGTGTTTTAAGAAACACTTACCTACATAAATATAACGGGTTACACATATCGGGGAAGTGAATGGATCACTTGTAGGCTTAAAGTACATATATACACACTTCCATTTACTCATTGTCCGTGTCACGCCCCAGGGCGGCCGTCCCCGGGACGCGGCAAGTGTATATATAATATCAGAATCTACACAGGAGGTCAATAATATATCATACACCAACAACCAGAATGACACTCAGACAACAAAGAGGCTGACATGATATATACACCAAATGCGGAAGCAAAAGACTGAATCTGTAAATAAACATACTACAGACTCGATACTCAATCATCTGTCCTGTGAGAGCCAATATACACCAATACAACTGAATATATACAAACGCGTGCCAAGCACGGAAATAAAATACATACACCCAAGAAGGGATGCTGATAACCTCTGGCACTCGCGGAAAGTGGCGCTGCTCCGCTACAGAAGGAATCCCTCGGAAAGCTCTAACTGCTGGTGTTATATATGTGTCACTTTTAACCTGCTGGTAACCGTTGGAGCGTTCTGGTAGTTTTTCATTTTTTTTCGGTTTTCGATCGGAACCGCTAATTTTTGGACTGTTAGCTATCGTGCTGAGTTAGAGGACTCCGATTGGAAATCTAACTGCGTATTTGGTGTCCTGGTGCTGTTTTAAGCCTCTCACGAAAATTTCATCGAATTCCGGTAACGTTCCTGAAATTTCACAGTTCCGGGGCGTATCTGGGTTTTTAAGTCGCACACTATATAAAGGTGGGATCTAATTTTCGGATTACTATTCATCATCCCTACCAACTTGATTTTCTCTCTCCCCTCTCTCCTTTTCTCACTTTTGAGCCCCCTAGACCCCTCAAACCTTAAAACCCAAAACCTAGGAAGTGTAGATCGGGTCCCCGGTGCTTTCAAATCCCCTTTCCGACGAGTTTCACCCCTCCGTCCGCCCTCTCTTCTCCTCTGTTTTGGCCCATTTCGGAGGTGGGAGTAGATCCGGGCGTTGGAAACCTTTTGGGAGAGGTTTCGGTGCGCGGAGAGCAACCGGATTTCCTTTCCTCCCCTTGGTAAGCCTCTTTTTCCTCTCTTTCTTGCTTAGATGTATGCTAGGAGGGTGGAAATGGGGTTGGGAGGAGGTTGGCGGCGGTGGGTGGCCGCCGGAGGGCTGTGGGAGGCTGTGGTGGTGGTCGGAGGGGGGTGGTAGAGGAGCTCGGGCTGGCAGGCGTGCAGCTCGAGCTGGCGGGCTGCTGTCTCGGGCAGGCGCAGTGATTGGCGCGGGCGTGCGCGCGTGCGTGCGCTCGGGCGGTGCTGGGGGCCAGCAGGGCTGGGCGTGCGTGTGCTCGGCTGGCAGGGCTAGCTCGGGTAGGCTGGGAGCAGGTGCACCAGTTTGCTAGGCGCGCAAGCGCGTGCGCGCGCGGGCGTGCGCTCGGGGGGTGCAGAGGGAAGTGTGCGGTGCAGGCTAGCTGGGCTGTGCGCCCTGGCAGGCCGGGCGAGCAGGGCAGGGGCGCTCGGGCATCAGGCGGGCAGTGCCCCGGGCGTGCAGGCGAGCGGTGCTCGGGCCACTCGGCGACGCGCGCAGGCAGGCAACGCGGGCAGCAGAGTGGGCAGGCTGGCAGGCGCGCTGGGCGCGTGCTACCAGGCGCGCTGGGTGCGTGTTGCGCGGGCGTGCGCGTGGGCGCTGGGTGAGGGTCCCGGGTGCTGGGCGCAGAGCGCTGGGCGCTGGGTCGCGGGTACCGGGTGCTGGCCGAGGGTGCTGGGCGCTGGGCTCTGGGGCGCTGGGCGCTCGGCACCGCTGTGGGGCGTGCGCGCGGGGCGCTGGGCAGAGGCAGGCGTGCGCGCGGTGTGGGAGCTGGTGGTGTGCGCGGAGTGCGCGCGGGGCGGAGCTGGCGGTGCGCGCGTGGTGCGTGCGGGTAGAGGCAGGTGGTGCGCGAGGGGTGCGCGCGGAGCGAGGCGCTGCGCGCGGGGTGCGTGGGCTGAGGCGCGGCGGTGCACCCGGGCGATCGAGTGGCCGTGCGGGTGGTTGCCGGCCGTGCGGGTGGTAGCCGGAGTGCTCGGGCTAGCGTGCGTGCGGGTCGTATGCACGTTTGGCCGAGTGTTAGGTGTTTAGTTGTGGGTTTTGTATGTTTGGGTATTTTAGAGTATTTATGTATTGTTCTCACCATATTGAATGTCTGTCTTGCAGATCTGGACGGACGGTCGCGCGACGACCCAGATACTGGTGAGTGGGACAATCCAACCCAGTAGAGAGGCGTTATACGCACTTGGGCGTATACCGACCTCTCCTGGGGCACCGTGGATTATATTAACCTGTAGTAATATGTATTGCATGTGAGCATGATTTTAAATACAGAATGCATGCTACCCTAGGCTTTTATGTTAGGGACTTGCACCCATAGGATAGGTGTGAGAGCCATGCACCATGTTCCCCCCTGTTTTCATGTTAGGAAACCTCGGCCTACGCATGCGTCCTACTAGTTTGTTTATTAATTTAAATGCTAGTGTATGTTAAATCGCATGCTTTAGATAATATTATAGGGAGGAGCCTTGCGAGGTCAACATTGAGACCCGTGTTAGGGTACTCCGTGTTCCTTGTTTGGTTGTCGGGATGTCCTGTATCGGGACCTCATGCTGCCCTCCCAAGGTTTCTAGTCCCAATAATATTATAAATAATGTTGTATGATTGGTATGTTTATTAGCATGTTAGTGAATATTATAGGGGAGGGGCCTTGCGAGGATAGCGGTGAAACCCGGGTTAGGGTACTCCGTGTTCCTTGTTTGGTTGTCGGGGTATCCTATAACGGGGACTCACGCCGCCCACCCGAGTTCTTTCCCCCAATGATATTACAACCTTGCTTTTATTGTACTTATTTCCCCGCATCGTGGTTATGCGCCCTGGAGGAACTCTGAAGAGTTCATGGCATTAGAGTTGTAGAGATGTGTTGTCGGCGGATCCGAGTGGATCATATGCGTATGGATAGGCTGTTCTGTCCCCTTCGTTGGATCCGGTAGAGACTGCCCCAGCGTTAGAAAGGTCGTCCCTTCCAAGGGTTCCCATCAGTAGGCGCCTCCTGATTTGGTTTCGGACTGGGCCGAAGTTGTGGGTGAAAACCAAGCGGCCTACGGAGTGGAGGAGGGACTATCGGTGGACCAAGGGTGACCAACAGCCTAGTCAGTCCCAAAATCCTATGTCACCTGTGGTAGGGTGAGGGTGAGGGTGTAGTGGGTTGGCGATGAGCGACCTACTGGATTTGTGAATGGATGATTATCAGTCCCAATAGCCTATGTCACCCATTGATGGGTGAGGGTGAGGGTGTGGTGGTTCGGCGAAGTACGAACCACTGGATTATGTTGTTATGTCTTAGAGGCTGGATAAATAATGGAATTGTGGTAAATATTGTCTGTGATGCATGGGTTGTGCTGTTCACTGAGCGTGTGGCTCACCCCTCGCATATGTTTTTCCCCAGTGGTCACTGAGCCTGAGCTAGAGCCGGAGCAGCAGTTGGAGCTTTCCGAGGGATTTCTTCAGTAGCGGAGCAGCGCCACGTTCCGCGAGTGCCAGAGGTTATCAGCATCCCTTCTTGACTGTATGTATTTGATTTCCGTGCTCGGCACGTGTTTGTATATGTTCAGTTGTATTTGTGTATATTGGCTCTCACAGGACAGATGATTGAGTATCGAGTCTGTAGAATGTTTATTTACAGATTCAGTCTTTTGCTTCCGCATTTGGTGTATATATCATGTCAGCCCTTTGTTGCATGTGTGTCATTCTAGTTGTTGTGTATGGTATATTATTGACCTCCTGTGTAGATTCTGATATTATATATACACTTGCCGCGTCCCGGGGACGGCCGCCCTGGGGCGTGACAGCTGGTCCGGCTCCAGCTCAGGCTCAGTGGCAACTGGGGAAAACATATGCGAGGGGTGAGCCACACGCTCAGTGAACAGCACAACCCATGCATCACATACAATATTGACCACAATTCAATTATTTATCCATCCTCGAAGTGGCATAACAACATAATCCAGTGGTTCGTACATCGCCGAACCACCACACCCTCACCCTCACCCATCAATGGGTGACATAGGCTATTGGGACTGATAATCATCCAACCACAATCCAGTGGGTCGCTCATCGCCAACCCACTACACCCTCACCCTCACCCTACCATGGGTGACATAGGATTTTGGGGCTGACTAGGCTGTTGGTCACCCTTTGTCCACCGATAGTCTCTCCTCCACTCTGTAGGCCGCTTGACTTTCACCCACAACTTCAGCCCAGTCCGAAACCAAATCAGGAGGCGCCTACTGAAGGGAAGCCTTGGAAGGGACGGCCTTTCTAACGCTGGGGCAGTCTCTATCGGATCCAACGAAGGGAAACAGAACAGCCTATCCATACGTATACGATCCACTCGGATCCGCCGATCACATGTCTCTACAACTCTAATGACCTGAATTCTTCATAATTCCTCTAGGGCGCATAACCAATATGCGGGGAACATACACAATAATTAGCAAGGGTGGAATATCATTCGGGGAAAGAAACTTGGGAGGGCAGCGTGAGTTCCCGATATAGGACACCCCGACAACCAAACAAGGAACACGGAGTACCCTAGCCCGGGTCTCACCGCATGAGAATTCTTAGGTGCGAAGCATATTTTCTTTTTCAAGATTTATTGATTTTCTCGTATCTAAATTTATCAGTTTGATTTTATCGTTTATTTTACCATTTATCAATTTATAAGTTTTCTTTTATTAGTGATTTGAGTTTATCTCTATTTATTAGTGATTGGAGTTTATCTCTATTTATTTTTTGTAATTAAAGATTGAAATTTTAAAGATTTCAATTAAATATCGGTTCTAAACAAGATTTGAATTTCTGTATTTTACCATTATAAAGTAAGCCAATTTACAATTTATCAATTAAAAAGTTTCATTGTACGTAAATAATTATCTGACCCTAAGTCTTAAATATGAGATTGAGATTTCAACTTATAAGTTCTTTATACTCTAGTAACTGAATATCTGTTTTCTTTTACCGTGATTTATCAGTTTTGAGTTCCGCTGTTTATCACTCCTATTCGTTTGATTTGAGGCGAGCGCGGTGAGTGTAGGGAGTGGAGTGCAGCGGAACTCTACTTATACTTATTTCTATCGGATAGAATCCTTTTCCATTCTGGGAGCCCTGGTCTTCAATCGACTAAACTCATTACCATTGCATGGAAGAGATTTCGCTCATGTCCAACTAGAAATGTCACGCCCCAGGGCGGCCAACCCAGGGACGCGGCAAGTGTATGTATCATATCAGAAGCCTACACAGGAGGTCAATAATATATATCATACACAGACAACTAGAATGACACACATGCAACAAAAGGGACTGACATGATATATACACCAAATGCGGAAGCAAAAGACTGAATCTGTGAATAAACATTCTACAGACTCGATACTCAATCATCTGTCCTGTGAGAGCCAATATACACAAATACAACTGAATATATATACAACACGTGCTCAGCACGAAAATACAATACATACTGTCAAGAAGGGATGCTGATAACCTCTGGCACTCGCGGAAACGTGGCGCTACTCCGCTACTGAAGAAATCCCTCGGAAAGCTCCAACTGCTGCTCCGGCTCCAGCTCAGGCTCAGTGGCAACTGGGGAAAAACATATGCGAGGGGTGAGCCGCACGCTCAGTGAACAGCACAACCCATGCATCACAGACTATATTTACCACAATTCCATTATTTTATCCAGCCATTATACATAACAACATAATCCAGTGGTTCGTACTTCGCCGAACCACCACACCCTCACCCTCACCCATCCATGGGTGACATAGGCTATTGGGACTGATAATCATCTATTCACAAATCCAGTAGGTCGCTCATTGCCAACCCACTACACCCTCACCCTCACCCTCAACGGGTGACATAGGATTTTGGGACTAACTAGGCTGTTGGTCACCCTTGATCCACCGATAGTCTCTCCCTCCACTCCGTAGGCCGCCTGGTCTACTCCCACATTCAGCACAGTCCGAAACCAAATCAGGAGGTGCCTACTAATGGGAGCCCTCTGTCAGGAAGGCCCTGTCTAACGCTGGGGGTAGCCTCTACCGAATCCAACGCAGGGAACAGAACAGCCTATCCATACGCATATGATCCACTCGGATCCGCCGACTACATATCATTACAACTCAAATGTCATGAATTCCTCTGAATTCAAACAGGTGCATCATCAAGATGCGGGAACATGTACAAAAATCAGCAAGGCTGGAATATCGTTGGGGGAAAGAAACTCGGAAGGGCGGCGTGAGTTCCCGTTATAGGATACCCCGACAACCAAACAAGGAACATGGAGTACCCTAACCCGGGTCTCACCGCTGTCCTTGCAAGGCCCCTCCCCTATAATATCTACCAACTATACTAATAATTATACCAATCATACAATCATTACATATAATATTATTGGGACTAGAACCTTGGGAGGGCAGCCCGAGGTCCCGATACAGGACATCCCGACAACCAAACAAGGAACACGGAGTACCCTAACACGGGTCTCAGCGTTGACCTCGCAAGGCTCCTCCCTATAATATTATCCTAAGGCATGCGATCTAACAGATACCAGCATTCAATTTAATAAATAAACTAGTAGGACGCATGCATAGGCCGGGGTTTCCTAGCATGTAAACAGGGGACATGCTGCATGGCTCATACGCATATCCTAAGGGTGCAAGTCCCTAACAGAAAAGCCTAGGGTAACATGCATTTCTACATATTCATCAGGCTCACATGCAATACATGTTATTACAGGTTAATATAATCCATGTCGCCCCAGGAGAGGTCGGTATACGCCCAAGTGCGTATAACACCTCTCTACTGGGTTGGATTGTCCCACTCACCAGTATCTGGGTCGACGCGCGACCGTCCGTCTAGATCTGCAAGACAGACAATCAATATGGTGAGTTAAAATCCATAAATACTACAAAATACATAAACCCACAATTAAACTCCCAACACTCGGGCAAACGTGCATACGACCCGCATGCACGCTAGCCCGAGCACTCCGACAACCCCCCGCACGGCCGGCCACCACCCGCACGGCCACCCGACCGCCCGGACGCGCCGCCGCGCCTCAGCCCGCGCACTCCGCGCACCGCTCGGGGCTCCGCGCGTCCACCGAGCCCAGCCGCGGCAGCCCGCACGCGCCCCGCACGCCGTGCGCTGGCCCGCGAGCACCCCGCACACCCCCGCGCGCGGCGCCTCGCCCCCGCGCACACCATCCCTGCCTTGCCGCGACCCGCGCACGCCTCGCGCACGCCTCCTCGCCCCGCGCGCACCCCGCGCGCACCTCCACCGCCTTGCCGCACCTCGCGCGCACCTCGAACGCACCTCCGCCACCTTGCCGCACCTCGCGCGCACCACCACGGCCTCGCCGCACCCTCCGCGCGCACCACCACGGCCTCGCCGCACCCTCCGCGCGCACCACCACGGCCTCGCCGCGCCTCCGCGCGCACCCCGCGCTCGGCCACCACCTCGCGCACGCACGCCTAGCACCTGCGCGACCAGCTCCTCGCGCACCAGCCCGCCCAGCACCTCGCGCACCAGCTCCTCGCGCTCGCTGCCCGCTGCCTGAGGCCCCCAGCACGCCTGCACGACCGGCACAGCACGCCTGCACGACCAGCACAGCACGCCGCCCGCGCGCGCCAGCTTTCACGCCGCGCGCACGCGCGCCCGCGCACGCACGCGCGCATGACCGCGCGCGCCCAGCCTGCGCGCTGCTGCTGCTCTGCCTGCTGCCCGAGAACACCCCCCACCAGCCCGAGACCACCCCCTGCAGCCCGAGACCACCCAAACCACCACCCACCGACCTCCGACCACCTCCACCGCCCCCCGAAGGCTATCCACAGCCGCCGACCACCCCTCATACACAGATCCACCCTCCTAGCATACATCTATGCAAGAAAAGTGAAGAAATAGGGCTTACCGAGGGGAGGGAGCGAAGTCCGGACGCTCTCCGCGCGCCGAAACCTTTCCCAAAGGCTCTCTTACGCCCCGATCTATCACGGCCCTCGATTTGGCTCGAAATAGAGGAGAGAGAGGGGAGGTCGGGGAGGCTAGAGTCGTCGGAATCGGGATTTGAAACCACCGGTGTGTAGATCGGGACCCGATCTACACTTCCCGTGCTTTGGGTTTTCGATTTTGAAGGGTCTAAGGGGCTCAAACGGAAGAAAAACGGAGAAGAGGAGAGAGAGGGATCAAGTCGGGAAGATGATGAATAGTGCTACTCGATTTTAAATTCCTTTTAAGTAGAGTGCGACTTAAAAACCCGGATACGCCCCGGAACTGCGAAATTTTTGGAAACGATGCCGGAATTCGATGAAATTTTCGTGAGAGGTCTAAAATGGCGCCAGGACACCAAATATGCAGTCAGATTTCCAATCGGAGTCCTCTAGCTCAGACGATAGCTAACAGTCTGAAATTATGCGGTTCCGATCGAAAAACCCTAAAAATTTTAAAAACTGCCAGGACGCTCCAACGGTTACCAGCAGGTTAAAAGTGACACAAATATAACTAGAAAAGCTCCGCCTGTACTGATAAGAGTACCGAAACCTTTGTCGGGTCAGGCCGGAAGAAGCTAGCGGTGAAAGTAAGAAGTAAGCCCGGATACCCAGAAATTGACGTCTATTTGTTCTTTGTTTCGACACGCGGGCTTCAGACAATCGGTGCCTTGCCTGGAGAGACCCGACCGTTCCCACCGGATTCGGACCCTAGCCCATACCTCAAGCCACATAGAACTTTTACTTCGTACCTCCACCACACCTGATGCCTAAAACCACCAATACAACAGTGAGTTTTCTTTATAAATATTACGTTTTTCTTTCTCTAAAGAGTACCACATTATTATAGGGCATTTTTAAGTAGACAAAGTTGAGTAAAAGCACGTCCGTGTTCAATCCTAATTTGTTCCCCCACCTTATCTTATTAATGAAGGATTGGAAACGTTTTCTTTAGCAATACAAAATTCATTCAGTCAGAAGCAAGTAAAAAAGAGTACACTATCCCTAAGAACATGTATTAACTTTTGGCTATGTATGGTGGATCCGGTCTATTCGATACACAAAAAGAGTGAGTGAAAGCTAGATATGATAAAAGAGCTTTGTCATCCTCATAATAAGCACACTTTTCTTACAAACTATTAGAGGAGCTTCCCTATGATGATCCAGATTTAATACAAATAATTGAGAAGAATATAAAGATAACTTACACCGTCGCTTAGCCACACCTAGACCGCAGGCAATAGTGAGAGTAATTACCTCCACATAGGAAAGAAAGCACAACTGTAACTTTAGACAGGTAATACAAAGAACCAACGTTCGAGTTTTAACTGAGGATTAACGATAGAAGTGAGTAGGGAGCGGGGGAGGACGAGAGTAAGGTTTTTTCTTAAACGATGAAAAAAGAGGCAGTTAAGAATTTACTTTGTGAAGCGTAAGCGAGTGGAGTCGTAGGCGATCGTGTAGCGAGTCCGCAGAAGAAGAGCTTTGTTCTTTCTTCTTTTTATGAATAATGAAAATAAATCACTCAGTTGGAACAGAAAGTTAAGAGACATTACACTGAAAGGAAAGTGAGTGAGCTTGGGTTAGCGAAGGAACGGTATCTCTGCTATTCTGCCAGTCCCTATAATGTAAACAACGTCTCTTTCGTTGGTTGCTACCTGTAGTTCAAGTTTGTAATATGTTTTGAGTTGGTTTAGTGATCAGAGTGATAAGAAGCAATAGAGCCAGGCGCGGTAGCGCTTTAATCAATCCAATAAGAACAACTACTTTTAGAAAGAAATCGAATAGTCAATTTAGATCTTTGGTTCGGTTGTATCAATTATATTCCCTATTGGTCATACTATACTTTGTATTCAAACTATTCCATCCAGAGTGCGATTCTACCTTACTCGGTCAGTGCTACCCAACTACCTATGGTCGACTCACTTAGATAATGTTTTCTTTTTTCATATGTCGACCCAAACAAAAGAATAAAAAAAGAGTGGGCCGACAAAGACAAAATCACTCTATGGACTCTCTTCGTTTTGAGACATTAAAGTATGTGATTCTACGATACTTTTTTACAGGTCTGCGCCTTTGCGATTCGCGGATCTCAGAAGGAAGGTTCGTCCGATATCTAACGTGGAGACGTACTGGACGCTTAGACCCTGGGAGCAAGTAGAAATAAAATGCATCGCTACTGGATGAGTCACTATTGGAGTCACAGCTGAAATCAACCTACCGTCATAAGAGGAGACAACAGCGGAGTGAAACAAAACACAATAAATTAATTAACAACAAAAAAGAATAAATAAAACACAATAAACAAAAAGATACAATAAATAACAAAAAATACTTCCAGTAATGATTTCAAAGTTTAAGTTTTCCCTATATTTTTATAGCCATAATACAAGATTTGAATTTATCAGTTGACGTTTTACCGGGATTTTTAATAGCAACCGGATTTGACTAAGGAAAGACTGTTTCAAAATAAATCAATTCCGTTTTCCCGGTGTTTTTTGGTAGGAACTCGATTTACGTAGTAAAACAAGATAAAAATAAAAAACTTTACGTTTTCCCGGTGTTTTTTGTAAGAAAGTTCTTTTTAACCATAATTATAGATAAAAATTGATAAGTCAATATTAATTAAAAAAAAGACAAACAGTAATGATTTAAAAGTTTTAAAGTGTATATGAATTAATAAGTGGAATATATGCCGTAGTTTTTAATTATATAGATTTGTAGGGAGTGAGCGCAGCGAAACTCAAATCAATAGAAAAAGAGCTTGCCTCAAATCATTAGAATAGGAGTGAAGCGCAGCGAAACTAAAAGAAATAGAAAAAGAGCTTTCATCAAATCAAACGAATAGGAGTTTAGAAGGTGCGTAGCATAGAAGTGTAGCGGAAGAACTTTCTGTATTTTTCCTTGATCAGAGTTTCTTTATGAGGTATGAGATTTAAATTGAAAAGGTGTGAAACATCGAAACGCTAGTGGAGGAGCGGAGCTTAGAAGCGACCAGCGGGAGCGTAGGAAATATTAATAACATTAAAAAAAATACAGAAAGTAATGATTTTAAAGTGTTCTTTTTAAAGATTTATTGATTGAAAAGTTTTAAACAAGATTAAAAGGGGCCCCTCCCCTATAATATTCACTAATTATGCTAATAATCATACAAGGGGGTAAACCATTAATTATCAACTAGAGATGTAATATTATTGGGACAAGAACCTTGGGAGGGCAGCATGAGGTCCCGATACAGGACATCCCGACAACCAAACAAGGAACACGGAGTACCCTAACCCGGGTCTCAATGTTGACCTCGCAAGGCCCCTCCCCTATAATATTCACTAAAGCATGCAATTAAACATTTACTAGCATTTAATTTAATAAATAAACTAGTAGGACACATGCATAGGCCAAGGCTTCCTAGCATGAGAACAGGGGACATGGTGCATGGCTCATACACATATCCTAAGGGTGCAAGTCCCTAACATGCAAAGTCTAGGGTAGCATGCATTCTACATTTAAATCATGCTCGCATGAAATATACATTTCAACAGGTTAATATAATCCATGGTGCCCCAGGAGAGGTCGGTATAAGCCCGAATGCGTATAACGCCTCTCTACTGGGTTGGATTGTCCCACCCACCGAAGGTCGGGTCGTCGCGCGATCGCCCGTCAAGATCTGCAAGACATACATTTACACGGTGAGTTAAATACACAAATACACCAAAATACTCACAAAATACTCCAAAAGAACCCAATACTCGGGCAACCGTACATACGGCCCGTACGCACGTTAGCCCGAGCACTCCGACTCACTCCCGCACTCCCAGCAACCACCCGCACGGCCACCCGCCCTCGGACGCGCTGCCGCGCCTCAGCCCGCGCGCCCAGGCGCACCGCCGGGCCCCTGCCCGCACGCCTGGACCCACAGCCGAGCCACCCGGTGCGCCGCGCGCCGACTGCGCCCCGCCGCAGCAGCTCGCGCGCATCCCGCACGCCCCGCGCGCACCACGCGAGCTGATTGATTATTAAAGTTGTTATTAATTACCGCAAGTGCACGGATCATTACAGAAGTATAGATCTAGCAAATACGGGTCGATCCCACAGAGAATTGTTCAAATTAAATTATTAATTGATTTACCTAATCGAATTAGACAGGAAGATTGATGAAGGTTTATTTTTTTATTTTTTTTTTTAAAAATGAATATTAATATAAAAAGATAACTAGGGTTTTAGAATCCACCATGCAATACCAATTTAGGGGTTATATTCAAATGTGAAACTCCACCATATAACTCAATCAATATTGACGTTAGTCAAATACCAATCGGAAATTAAATATTTAAAATCATATTAATTATTTCATAAAATGATCTATCTCCCTTCCCTTTATAAAATCTACCAACTCAATATTCAACTTGTTAAGAAGAGCATAAAATATCAGAGAACCTAATCAAAGCATATTTTATCAAATCAAATACAAGAGATTTTTGAAGAAGGTAATAAGAAATTCACATGAAAGGTTTCAAAAGAGAATTGAAGGAGAGATTGATATTCAATAAAGCAAACAATATGGAGAATTCAGATCTAAATATAAAATCCTAAACTAGCATTGCATGGTTTCATCTTCAACCCTAGTTGAAGATTTAGCTACTAGAAAACATGATCAAACTAAATAAAAAATAAAAAATAAAAGACATCATATTATTGAAAAATTCTTGAAAATAAAAATACTAAAGTAATATTAAAATTCAGATCTAAATATATACAAACATCCAAAGATATGAGATGAAAAGAAAAACAAAAACAAAGCAAAACTCTTGAATCTTTCTTCTCCTTCGGTTGTCCCTTTGCCTCCTTCTTTGATTTCTCTTCTTGGCTTCATATGTATTACTTTTATAGCTTCCAGCCTTGAATCTTGACCATTGATTTGCAATGAATTGGATGGTTAAGATTGGCCATCAACCTTCCTCATATGAATATTTGACAATTTTAGCAGGTAAAATCTTTCATTCCCGTCATTAATTTTCTGCAGAATCTTCGGATGAATTTTTGACCCCTAATAAGGTGGAATTGCAAAATATTCATGAAACATTGATTTGTAGATCTTGAAAATATCTTTTCAACGCCATATTTTGGGCCAAAATACGATATTTGAGGCAAAAGTTATGGTCAAAATAGTGGGACGGTTTTAACATTGATTTGAAGAATATTTGATTGGATTTTGATTTTTGATTCTCTCTTCACCAAATCTTTATCTAGCATAATTTTGGATCTTCAAGAATCCTCTTGATTCTCCTTCATATCTTTAAATGCTTTATAGAATATTTTGCATTGATAATCATCATTTATCTCAATTACCTGCAATAACAAATAAATTCTGAATATTAGTCATTATTACACATAAAATTAGGAAATAGAAAACTAAATTAAGGGGATTAAATGTGCAAATAATACGCTTATCAAATACCCCCAAACCTAGATTTTGCTAGTCCTCTAGCAACTAAAGTGATTAAAAACAAGGATAAGGCCACTTTCGCAGGCTCTCACGGTTGCATTTAGCGTATGCAACAAGCCCTTAAACCCCTAGGTCACCCCTAGTGGACGAGTTTGACTCGTGAGGGTTTGCAGCGAATCTACCCACAAAATTCTTTTTTTTTTTTTTTCTCTGCCATAATCCCATGATAGTATCAAAGAGCTCAAGATATTAAATTCTTTTCAGAAAAGTACTTAATGTAATGACATGGTGTGCTCGTGAAAATCTGGACAACACTCAAGAGGTTCAGACTCCTAAGTAAGAATTTTCCTTCTAATTGCTGTCGAATGGTTGGTTCTCCCTTAGACACTGAGTCAAAACCAGAATAGTCTACTAAGCCAGTAAGAGATTTGGATGTTCACTTTATTACCTCATGGGCTTTATATGTGATATTCCAGCTTACTTACTATCTTTTACAGGGAGGCTTTCACTCTATCACTGTCGAATCGGTCTTTAAACTTCAACATAATGATTGCTAAGCTCTTTGTTCAAAGCACCTTAGATATTATCTCATTGATTTTTTTTTCTTCTTCTTCTTCTTCTTCTTTTTTTTTTTTTTTTTTTTTTTTCAAAAGGTACTCTATCAATTTTTATTTTTATTTTTTAAGACCTAATGATAAGTAGCCCTTTTCCACTGTACTTGTGATTCAATGGTTGCTTTTCAATTGATGTAAACCCTAACTCCTTATCAAGCAAACCAATGAACTAGACTTTTAGGTTCAACAGGTTTTAGAAAGTTCTTAACATTCTAGGCAATTATTAAGTCGACTCCACAAATTCATCTTAACTCAAAAATGCATCCAGATGTGTAGTGACTTTTCCAATATCAAGCACTTAAGACCTACTAAAATAGAAATTAACATAAGAGTTCATGCTACCATCATAGGGATATAGGCATTTTTTTTTTTTTTTTTTTTTTTTTGAATACTCTATCCTAACTGAGAATGATGAATCACATGATAAATTCAAAATGTCAAAAACCCCCCAAACCTAATCCACACATTGTCCTCAATGTTCATATGTTTGGACACGTGAAATATCAAGAATGGAGAATAAAAAAGGAAGAATTTTACCATATCAAGTGATCACCATTGAACTGCTGCTATACGATGGCATCAAAACAATTTCGTTAGTTCAACATACTTTAAAATAAAGACTACATCCAATGACTCGATGATAGTGGATGCAAACAAACATAAAATCTAGACTGAAAATGGAAAATTACCTTAACTCCCCCAAACCTAGTTTACAGCATGAACAAGGAAATGATGATTCGGGAGGAAAGGCAACACAGAAAAATATGGTACAAAATGATTACCAAGAGAGCTTAATCTTGATAGATGGAATCATGGAGGTGAATGACCTCCATTTTCTCCAGCGGTAACTCCAAAAATGGTTTAAGTTCTAGCTTGGGAGGCTCATCAATGGAAGGAAGGGGTGGTGACAGAGGAGGGGGCTCAGACTTTGGTTGCCACTTATTAAATGGGATGGTTGTTTCTGAATCTAGGAGAGCATTTACTTCCATGATCGATTTTTCCATATCAAAATTTTCTCCAAAGTGGGCAAGGCAAAACTCTAAAGGATCTTTCGTGCTCATAGAATGATGTTTCAAATCTTCAATTATTTTTTCAATAGAATTTACATCCTCTAATTCATCATTATAATCTCCTGGTTGTTTTCCAATGTGGAAGATATTTAGGTCAACTGTCATATTTCCAAAAGATAATTTCATCAATCCATTTCGACAGTTAATCAAAGCATTAGATGTAGCCAGAAATGGTCTGCCTAAAATTACAGGAATTTGCCCCTTTGGGTTCAGAACAGGTTGGGTTTCTAAAACTATAAAGTCAACAGGAAAGATGAAATCCCCAACCTTAATCAGGACATCCTCAATGACACCTTTAGGAATTTTCACAGATCGATCTGCTAATTGTAAGGTCACTGGGGTAGGCGTCAATTCTCCTATGCCTAACTGTTTGTACACTGAATAGGGCAGTAGATTTACACTCGCACCTAAGTCTAGCAAAGCTCGATCAATACGAGTGTCTCCAATCACACATGAAATGGTAGGACAACCTGGGTCCTTATACTTGATTGGAGTTTCACATGAAAGAATGGAGCTTACATGGGATGCTAGGAAAGCTTTCTTGGGTACATTGTTGGTCCTCTTTTGGGTGCATAAGTCCTTCAAAAATTTAGCATATGCTGGTACTTGTTGGATAGCATCTAGGAGCGGAATGTTCACGCGAACTTGCTTAAACACTTCTAAAATTTTATCTAGCTGGGTAGATTTCTTAGTTGAACCTAATCGCTGAGGATATGGGGCCTTGGGAACATAAATTCTCCCAGGAGAATCATTGGGCTTTGCTTTCTCTGGGATGGATGGGCTAGGAGGGATGGGTTCAGAACCTGGGTCCTCATGAATAAATTTGGGCTTGTCCTTATCATCTTCAACATCATTATTAGGCATAATAACCTTGTTGTCCACTTGTCTACCAGACCTAAGAGTAGTGATTGCATTAACCTGGTTGGACTGGTTACTAGAAGAATCTTGGATTTGTCCTTGAAGAATGGATCCTCTAGGGTTAGGCTCAGGTTGACTAGGAAATTTTCCTTTCTCTCTCTCATTTATGGTGGTGGCCAATTGACCAACTTGAATCTCGAGACGGGAGATTGCCTGTGTGGTGGATTGAAGGATTTGCCCTGTAGATTGCATAAATTGATTCAAAGTGGCAGACATCTGGGAGGATGATTGAGTTAGATTTTGAGTGGACTTCATAAGAACATCTAATCCTTTCTCAAAGGAAGAGAACTTCTTCTCATTTTCTATTTGAAACCCAGGCGGAGGAAATGGAGTAGGAATGGGTCCTGTGTTTGGTCTAGGATACATGGGAGCTTGAGGAGGTCCCTGTGGGCCTCCCTGGTGTGGGCCTTGAGTCCACGACAGATTTGGATGATTCCTCCATCCAGGATTATAAGTTTGAGCATATGGGTCATTTTTCCTCCACTGTAAGCTATTGGCATGTTCGGCCCAACTTTCCTTGTGGGATGACAGGGAAGGACAGTCTTCCGCTAGGTGATTTGAAGATTTACATAAAATGCAGAGAATAGTAGAGTTGGAGGTGGAGACTTGATTAACAGAATCATGATTTGGTTTCATCTCTAGGGCCTCCACTCTACGAATGAGAGATGCAAACTTGGCTTCAGACTCAAAGCTACTATCAATGGAATGAATACCTCCCTTAGAAGGCATGGGTTTCTCAGGCTCTCTAATTGTCTCCCATTGCATGGATTTTTCAGCTACTTCTTCCAAAAATGCCCATGCTTCAGTTTCATTTTTATTGGTAAATTCACCACTACACATTGATTCAACCATAGTCCTTGTGGTGTAATTCAAACCTTCATATAAAATTTGCACTAATCTCCAAACCTCAAATCCATGATGAGGACATTGCAACAACAAGTCCTTGAATCTCTCTAAATATCTCCATAAAGATTCTCCCTCCTTTTGAATGAATTGATTTATATTCATGCGAATCTTAGCAGTTTTATGATTAGGAAAGAACTTCTTCAAAAATATCATAACTAATTGATCCCAAGTGGTGATAGATTTTGCGGGTAGAGCATACAACCACTTTTTAGCATTATCTTTGAGGGAGAAGTTGATTAACCTCAACCGGATTGAATCATCAGTTAGCTGTTGAAGTTTTAGAGTGGAACAAACTTCCTCAAATTCCCTAATGAAAAGATATGGATCCTCAGATCCATCAAATTTTGGGAGCATATTAATCATCCCAGGCTTGATCTCAAAGTTGTTAGCATTGGTTGTTGGTAACACAATGCATGAGGGTTGCGTAGTTCTAGATGGATACATGTAATCCTTCAAGGTCTTTGGAATGACATCTACTGTGTTATCCATGGTGATGGTTGAATCGGTACGAATCAATCGGTTTTTAGAATCCCTAGACCAAATGCTCATAAATCAAAATATCTCAAATCAAGAATATACTTTCACAACCAACATATTAAGATTTATCTTGTTAAGTGAGGGAGAATGATTTTTAAAAGATCTAGTTGTTGAGGATCTTCCTCCTTAAAGGACAGCTCCTAACTGTTCCAAGATATGCCTTAAGCTTGCCAGTTAACGATCAACCACTCAACAACCAGGAAAGTGTAAAGGATTAGTGGGGGGTCTTCCACGCTTTCGCGTGTTCCTCAATTAAGTAACCACGTCCTTTAAGGTAGAAACCTTATGAAACCACTTTCCTAGACATCATTAAACGGTTAATGGCTCACTGGAGTATCCTTGGCGTCTCTTGTCCTATTGAGCTCGAAAACCTAGGGCCAAGTCTACTTCATCTTATTTTAATTAGGCTCATGGGTTTGACAAATGCTCAAGATGATGATTTGTGGGCCAAGGAAGGGCGATGAAATCCCCACCTTATGTTATGTGGGACAACCCTTAGATGGATTAATTAATGTATGCTAATTGAAAAATGCACACACCGAAAATCCCAATCAACCCCAAAAGTAACCCACTTGCAGAAGATTCGTGGGTGAATGAAATACTCACAACTCACACACAGTGAGGGAAGAATTAAATCCACCTTTTTGCCGTGATGAAATGGTTCACCTTAGGGTCGCCTTCGAACACTTTTGATACTCGTTTAGAGAAAGAATGGTCTAAGCCTTACACCATTCTTTGTTGTGTTCTTGTAGGTTCTTGATATCCTGCAAAATATGAAGAGAAAAAATCAGCAAAAGTAAAGAAAAAAAAACTAATCCGAAAGATAAATCAACATCAAATATAATATGAAACAATTCCCCGGCAACGGCGCCAAAAACTTGATTGATTATTAAAGTTGTTATTAATTACCGCAAGTGCACGGATCATTACAGAAGTATAGATCTAGCAAATACGGGTCGATCCCACAGAGAATTGTTCAAATTAAATTATTAATTGATTTACCTAATCGAATTAGACAGGAAGATTGATGAAGGTTTATTTTTTTATTTTTTTTTAAAAAAATGAATATTAATATAAAAAGATAACTAGGGTTTTAGAATCCACCATGCAATACCAATTTAGGGGTTATATTCAAATGTGAAACTCCACCATATAACTCAATCAATATTGACGTTAGTCAAATACCAATCGGAAATTAAATATTTAAAATCATATTAATTATTTCATAAAATGATCTATCTCCCTTCCCTTTATAAAATCTACCAACTCAATATTCAACTTGTTAAGAAGAGCATAAAATATCAGAGAACCTAATCAAAGCATATTTTATCAAATCAAATACAAGAGATTTTTGAAGAAGGTAATAAGAAATTCACATGAAAGGTTTCAAAAGAGAATTGAAGGAGAGATTGATATTCAATAAAGCAAACAATATGGAGAATTCAGATCTAAATATAAAATCCTAAACTAGCATTGCATGGTTTCATCTTCAACCCTAGTTGAAGATTTAGCTACTAGAAAACATGATCAAACTAAATAAAAAATCAAAAATAAAAGACATCATATTATTGAAAAATTCTTGAAAATAAAAATACTAAAGTAATATTAAAATTCAGATCTAAATATATACAAACATCCAAAGATATGAGATGAAAAGAAAAACAAAAACAAAGCAAAACTCTTGAATCTTTCTTCTCCTTAGTTGTCCCTTTGCCTCCTTCTTTGATTTTTTTTCTTGGCTTCATATGTGTTCCTTTTATAGCCTCCAGCCTTGAATCTTGACCATTGATTTGCAATGAATTGGATGGTTAAGATTGGCCATCAACCTTCCTCATATGAATATTTGACAATTTTAGCAGGTAAAATCTTTCATTCCCGTCATTAATTTTCTGCAGAATCTTCGGATGAATTTTTGACCCCTAATAAGGTGGAATTGCAAAATATTCATGAAACATTGATTTGTAGATCTTGAAAATATCTTTTCAACGCCATATTTGGGCCAAAATACGATATTTGAGGCAAAAGTTATGGTCAAAATAGTGGGACGGTTTTAACATTGATTTGAAGAATATTTGATTGGATTTTGATTTTTGATTCTCTCTTCACCAAATCTTTATCTAGCATAATTTTGGATCTTCAAGAATCCTCTTGATTCTCCTTCATATCTTTAAATGCTTTATAGAATATTTTGCATTGATAATCATCATTTATCTCAATTACCTGCAATAACAAATAAATTCTGAATATTAGTCATTATTACACATAAAATTAGGAAATAGAAAACTAAATTAAGGGGATTAAATGTGCAAATAATACGCTTATCACGAGCACACCGCACGCCCCGCGCCTCGCCCCGCGCGCACCCCGCGCGCACCACCAGCCCCTACCCGCGCGCACACCTGACTCTGCCCAGCGCCCCCCGCGCATGCACCTCTACGGTGCCCAGCGCCTAGCGCCCCTGCGCCCAGCGCTCAGCACCATCGCCCAGCACCCGGTATCCGCGACCAGCTCCTAGCGCTCAGCGCCCAGCACCCGGGACCCTCACCCAGCGCCCACGCGCACGCCCGCGCAACACGCGCCCAGCGCGCCTGCCAGCCTGCCCGCGCTGCCTGCCTGCGCGCGTCGCCGAGTGGCCCGAGCACCGTTCACCTGCACGCCTGGGCACTGCCCGCCTGATGCCCGAGCGCCCCCTGCCAGCTGCCCGAGCATGGCCTGCCCAGCCGGCCTACCCTGCTCGCACAACCCGGAGCCATCCTACTCCGCACGCCTCCCCCTGCACCCCCCGAGCGCACGCCACCCAAGCGCACGCACTCGCGCGCCCGGCAAACTGGTGCACCTGCTCCCAGCCTACCCAAGCTAGTCTTCCCTGCGTGCCCAGCACGCCCGCACGCCCACCACGCCCGCGCACAGCACGCCCAGCACGCACGCCCTGCTGGCCACCAGCTCCCCCCGAGCGCACGCCCGCCCGCACGCCTGCACGCCCGCGCGCACGCCCGCGCGCGCCCAGCCTGCTGCACTGCCGTGCTGTTGCCGGGGACTGCCAGCCCACCTGCTCGAGCTCCTCTACCACCCACCTCCGGCCACCAATGGCCTCCGACCACCACCCCACAACCCTCCGACGGCCACCCACCGCCGCCGACCACCACCCAACCTCATTTCCACTCTCCTAACATACATCTAAGCATAAAAAGAGAAGAAAGAGGGCTTACCAAGGGGAGGAAGGGAAGTCCGGTTGCTCTCCGCGCACCGAAACCTCTCCCAAAAGGTTTCCAACGCCCGGATCTACTCCCACCTCCCAAATGGTTCAAATCAGGGAAGAAGAGAGGGGGGATGGAGGGGCAAAACTCGCCGAAATCCGGATTTGAAAGCACCGAGGTGTAGATCGAGACCCGATCTACACTTCCTATGCTT
Source organism: Acorus gramineus (assembly GCA_030737835.1). NCBI lineage: Eukaryota > Viridiplantae > Streptophyta > Magnoliopsida > Acorales > Acoraceae > Acorus > Acorus gramineus. The sequence continues at coordinate 3,996,037 of JAUJYN010000014.1, forward strand.
TAGGTTTTTAGTTTCAAGCCCTCCAAGGGGCTCAAAATCAAGAAAAATGGAGAAGGAGAGAGAGAGGGCTCAAGGAGGAAGATGATGAATAGGGCCCATCTAATTTTAGATCTCACTTATATAGCGAGTCACTTAAAATACCCGGATACGCCCTGAAACTGTGAAATTTCAGAAACGTTACCGGAATTTGATGAAATTTTCGTGAGAGGCCTAAAATGGCACCAGGACACCAAATATGCAGTTATATTTCCAATCGGAGTCCTCTAACTCAGGACGATAGCTAACAGTCCAAAAATTAGCGGTTCCGATCGAAAATAAAAAAAAAATGAAAAACTGCCAGAACGCTCCAACGGTTACCAGCAGGTTAAAAGTGACACATATATAACATTCTCCCCCCCTTAGGAAATTTTGTCCTCAAAATATGCAAAAACATCTAGGAGGGGAAAAGATGCGGATACGCGTCACACCTGGCATCCTTGAGCTCCCAAGTGTCCTCGACACCGGAACAGTGCTGCCATCACACCTCGACCAACTGGACGGTCTTGGTGCAGAGCCTCCTCACGCGGCGGTCCATGATCACAATCGACTGCTCCACGAATGACTGTCCGGCTCAGAGACGAGCGGCTCGAACGGGATGACGTGAGCAGGATCGTGGACACACCTTTACCCAACTGCGAACCCACCACTCCAAAACGGAGAGGTAAGAATTGGCGCTTGTTATATATGTGTCACTTTTAGCCTGCTGGTAACCGTTGGAGCGTTCTGGCAGTTTTTCATTTTTTTTCGGTTTTCGATCGGTACCGCTAATTTTTGGACTGTTAGCTATCGTCCTGAGTTAGAGGACTCCGATTGGAAATCTAACTGCATATTTGGTGTCCTGGTGCCATTTTAGGCCTCTCAGGAAAATTTCGTTGAATTCCGGTAACGTTTCCGAAATTTCACAGTTTCGAGGCGTATCTGGGTTTTTAAGTCGCTCACTATATAAATGAGATCTAATTTTCGAGTGGCACTATTCATCATCCCTACCACTTTACTTTTCTCTCTCCTCTCTCTCTTTTTCTCCCTTTTGAGCCCCCTAGAGCCCTCAAAGCTTAAAACCTAAAACCTAGGAAGTGTAGATCGGGTCCCGATCTACACCCCGGTGGTTTCAAATCCTGATTCCGGCGAGTTTTGCCCCTCCGTCCCCCCTCTCTTCTCCTCTGTTTTGGCCCATCTCGGAGGTGGGAGTAGATCCGGGCATTGGAAGCCCTTTGGGAGAGGTTTCGGTGCGCGGAGAGCAACCGGACTTCCCCTCCTCCCCTTGGTAAGCCTCTTTCCTCTCTTTTTCATGCTTAGATGGATGTTAGGAGGTGGGATTTGGGGTTGGGAGGCGGTCGGCGGCGGTGGGTGGCCGTCGGAGGGCGGGGGTGGTGGTCGGAGGCCATTGGTGGCCGGAGGAGTGGTGGTGGAGGTGCTCGGGCTGGCAGGCTGGCAGCCCCAGGCAGCAGGCAGCAGCACATGCAGCACAGGCGCAGCAGCTGGCAGGGGCGCGCAGGCGTGCGCGCGGGAGTGCGCGCGGGTGGCGCTGGGCGCTGGGGTGCTGGCGGGCGCTGTCGCGAGCGGGTGCGTGCGCGCGGGTGCGCGGGTGCGCGCGGAGTGGTCGCGGGCGTGCGCGCGGGTGCTGGCGCGAGCGGGGGTGTGCGCGGGAGTGCGCGCGGGTGCGCGCGGGCGTGCGCGCGAGCGTGCGCGCGCGCGGGCAGGGCGCCTGGGCACTGTGCCTGGGTGCTGGACAGGGCGCCTGGGCATGCGCCTGGGCGCTGTGCTGGGGACCAGTGCGCGCGGTGCTGGGGACCAGTGCGCGCGCGTGCTGGGGCGTGCGTGCAGTGCGCGCGGGGGCGCGCTGGGCTGGACGCGCGGTGCGCGCGGGCGCGCGTGAGCGTGCGCGTGCGTGCGGCAGTGCGTCGGGGCGCGCGGGCTGAGGCGCGGCGGCGCACCCGGGCGGGCGGGTGGCCGTGTGGGTGGTTGCCGGAGTGCTCGGGCTAGCGTGCGTGCGGGTCGTATGCACGTTTGCCCGAGTGTTGGGTGTTTAGTTGTGGGTTTTGTATGTTTGGGTATTTAGAGTATTTTTGTACTGTTCTCACCATATTGAATGTCTGTCTTGCAGATCTGGACGGACGGTCGCGCGACGACCCAGATACCGGTGAGTGGGACAATCCAACCCGGTAGAGGGGCGTTATACGCACTTGGGCGTATACCGACCTCTCCTGGGGCACCGTGGATTATATTAACCTGTAGTAATATGTATTGCATGTGAGCATGATTTTAAATACAGAATGCATGCTACCCTAGGATTTTATGTTAGGGACTTGCACCCATAGGATAGGTGTGAGAGCCATGCACCATGTCTCCCTGTTTTCATGCTAGGAAACCTTGGCCTATGCATGCGTCCTACTAGTTTATTTATTAAATTAAATGCTAGTGTATGTTAAACGCATGCCTTAGATAATATTATAGGGAGGAGCCTTGCGAGGTCAACATTGAGACCCGTGTTAGGGTACTCCGTGTTCCTTGTTTGGTTGTCGGGATGTCCTGTATCGGGACCTCATGCTGCCCTCCCAAGGTTTCTAGTCCCAGTAATATTATAAGTAATTTTGTATGATTAGTATGATTATTAGCATATTAGTGAATATTATAGGGGAGGGGCCTTGCGAGGATAGCGGTGAGACCCGGGTTAGGGTACTCCGTGTTCCTTGTTTGGTTGTCGGGGTATCCTATATCGGGAACTCACGCCGCCCTCCCGAGTTCTTTCCCCCAATGATATTACAACCTTGTTTTTATTGTACTTGTTTCCCCGCATCGTAGTTATGCGCCATGGAGGAACTCTGAAGAGTTCATGACATTTGAGTTGTAGAGATGTGTTGTCGGCGGATCCGAGTGGATCATATGCGTATGGATAGGCTGTTCTGTCCTCTTCGTTGGATCCGGTAGAGACTGCCCCAGCGTTAGAAAGGCCGTCCTTCGGAGGACCCACATCAGTAGGCGCCTCCCGATTTTTGTGACGGACTGTTCTGAAGTTGTGGGTGGAGACCAAGCGGCCTACGGAGTGGAGGAGAGACTATCGGTGGACCAAGGGTGACCAACAGCCTAGTCAGTCCCAAAATCCTATGTCACCCGTGGTAGGGTGAGGGTGAGGGTGTAGTGGGTTGGCAATGAGCGACCTACTGGATTGTGAATGGATGATTATCAGCCCCAATAGCCTATGTCACCCATTGATGGGTGAGGGTGAGGGTGTGGTGGTTCGGCGAGGTACGAACCACTGGATTATGTTGTTATGTCTTAGAGGCTGGATAAATAATGGAATTATGGTAAATATTGTCTGTGATGCATGGGTTGTGCTGTTCACTGAGCGTGTGGCTCACCCCTCGAATATGTTTTTCCCCAGTGGTCACTGAGCCTGAGCTAGAGCCGGAGCAGCAGTTGGAGCTTTTCGAGGGATTTCTTCAGTAGCGGAGCAGCGCCATGTTCCGCGAGTGCCAGAGGTTATCAGCATCCCTTCTTGACTGTATGTATTTGATTTCCGTGCTTGGCACGTGTTTGTATATGTTCAGTTGTATTTGTGTATATTGGCTCTCACAGGACAGATGATTGAGTATCGAGTCTGTAGATTGTTTATTTACAGATTCAGTCTTTTGCTTCCGCATTTGGTGTATATATCATGTCAGCCCCTTTGTTGCATGTGTGTCATTCGAGTTGTTTGTGTATGATATATTATTGACCTCCTGTGTAGATTCTGATATTATATATACACTTGCCGCGTCCCGGGGACGGCCGCCCTGGGGCGTGACAGCGCTGAGGTGAGCCTCCGATAAAACTCCAGGAAGCTCTCCTCGCAAGAAGGGGACCACTCGAACCGGACATCCTTCCAAGTAAGGCGGTTAAGAGGAACAGCTATCTTCGAGAGTCCCTCGTCAAGCTTCCTACAATAACCTGCTAAACTCGGGAAGCTCCGAATCCCTGCGGGGTTCGACGGTCGGCGCCAATTTGACGCGACGAGCGTCTTGCCCGGGTCCACAGATATGCCTTCACCAGAATTCACCCAGCCCAAAAGGCCTTAACCTCTAACCACAACTCACACTTGATCTTTCATCTATCTGATGCTTCCATGGTATCCCTTGCCTGGGAAAAGAAACCTCGGGAGGGCACCATGAAATCCCGATATAGGATACCCCGACAACCAAACACAGAACACGAAGTACCCTAGCCCGGGTTTCAACGCCGACCTCACAAGGCCCCTTAATCCAGAAAGGAACACTAGAAGAAGACATCATTTTAAAGAACACCACTAACCCCTCCGGATCATCTATCTCTAGGTGATCCCCCAACGATGTCCTTCAACATCATTTACAAGACCGAACCCAACATCGTCGGGAATGGTCGAATAAACCATTTGGTCACGAGCGACCCGTCTTCGCCTCATCCACACCCTCACTCCCGAAAGGAGACATATTGGGACTTTGGGAGAGACTTAGACTGCTCTCTACCCCTGGTCCACCGGTAGCCTCTCCCCGCTCCGTAGCTCGCCTGGTCCTCTGACCGGGAGCCTGTCTAACGCCGGGGCTGTACTACGCGGATCCGACGAAGGGGAGAGCGATTCTACGCTCGTTGCACCATTCAATAATCTCTTCCCGGGTAGCCCCTACCTAGTATACTCCCAAATTCAGTACCCCTCCGACTACATCGGTGGTACCTACTGATGGGAACTCTCTACCAGGACGGCTACAACCCGGCTTCCTTAACCCAAACAACCGCTCTTGACACTCGCTCACCAAATACCACACACACTTGCATAACAGCAACCAAACACACACCCACATATATATCCTATTTCTAGAGAACTGGGAACACAAGATAATAACTCGAACCATGATACCCGAAGACTGCGCCTCCCCGGCCGTAAGCGCTGCAACTCTGCCCTGGACTAACCGCGGCTGAGGAGCAGGAGCACGTCTCGCCGGCTGCACTGGCTGCTGGCGCGGAAGCTTGCTGCTGCAAGAACTGCGGCTGTTGAGGCAGCACTCGGGGTCGGCCAGCATCAGGGCAATTGTACCTGATATGCCCGATGCGCTGACAATGGAAACAGCGCCTCCTCTCCGGCTGCATGGACTGGATGGGCACTGCTGCAATGGGTGCTGGATCCCACCCTGGCACCGCATCTGCTGGAGGAGAGGCAGCCGCTGACTGATCGAAGCGGGGCCTCTTCCTCTTGCGCTGCCCCTGGTCCCGACTCCCGGAAGGACCCTGATCTGCGGAAGAGGTCGGAATCCCCACGATGATCCCGAGATCTCGCTCGACCGTCTTCGCCCGAGACACCAAGTCCGAGAACCTCGAAAATGCCTGGGCGGTGACGTGCACCCGAATGGCGCTGCTGAGACCGAGCTCGAATCGACGGCACCTCGTGTCCTCGTCCATCACCAAGGCTGGAGCAAATCTGGACAGCCTCGTAAAGCGCGTAGAGTAGTCAGCAACCGACATGGAGCCCTGCGTCAATTGCTCGAACTCCCGCATCACGATCTGGCGCGTCGAGAAAGGGAAATACTCGTCCAGAAAATGCCTCCGAAAACCCGCCCAAGAAAGCTGCTCCACTCCCTCTGGGATGTCCACCACTCGGGTAGCCCACCAGTCGGCGGCGTTACCCTTCAGCATAAAGGTGGCCAGGGGGACTCGCTGGCGATCAGTGCAAAGCATGGCCGCAAAGATCGTGTCCACCTCCCTCACCCAATGCTCTAGCGCAAGAGGATCTGCCGTCTGCCCATGGAACTCGGGAGGGTGGAGCTTCAGAAAGGCGTTGAGGCCACTCTGCTGCACTCGCGCCGCCGCCTCTAGCTCCTCCTCCCTCTTCAGGGGACCCTAAACTCCTACCGCCGGAAATGCCACTGGAACTGGGGGTACATCGGGTACCACAGGCGGATCTGCCGCCAAGGGGTTATGCGGAACTGCCTCGCGAGTCGCCCTCAGCTCCTGAATCTTCTGAATCTCTCTAGCCTGCTCTGCCAATGCTCTGGTCTGGGTCTCCACCAAATTAGCCAACCGAGCGAAAGCACGCTCCCAAGCAGGAGGCTCCTGCGTCAAGGGCTCTCCGGTAGCATCCTCGTCTCTGGTAGGTCCGAAAACCTCCAAAGACCGAGAGGGACCTCGTCCGCGCCGTCCTCTGCGAGGAGGCATATCAGCACCCTAAGAAAACCAGACACTAGGATCAGAATACTCATATAGAAATCCTAGGACTCATCTCTACGAAAGGAAGACTATTGGCTCTGACAGGACCAGGCTCTGATACCGACTTTTATCACGCCCCAGGGAGGCCGTCCCCAGGACGCGGCAAGTGTATATAAAATATCAGAATCTACACAGGAGGTCAATAATATATCATACACAAGCAACCAGAATGACACACAGACAACAAAAGGCTGACATGATATATACACCAAATGCGGAAGCAAAAGACTGAATCTGTAAATAAACATACTACAGACTCGATACTCAATCATCTGTCCTGTGAGAGCCAATATACACCAATACAACTGAATATATAGAAACGCGTGCCAAGCACGGAAATAAAATACATACAGTCAAGAAAAGGGATGCTGATAGTCTCTGGCACTCGCGGAACGTGGCGCTGCTCCGCTACTGAAGGAATCCCTCGGAAAGCTCCGACTGCTGCTCCGGCTCCAGCTCAAGCTCAGTGGCAACTAGGGAAAACATATGCGAGGGGTGAGCCACACGCTCAGTGAACAGCACAACCCATGCATCACAGACAATATTGACCACAATTCAATCTTAATAATTCACAATCTCTTATTAACAACCACAAAATGGTAACAAATACTCAACTAGTGGGTCGCTCAATCGCCAACCCACTACACCCTCACCCTCACCCTTCAATGGGTGACATAGGATTTTGGGACTGATTATCATCCAATCACAATCCAGTGGGTCGCTCATCGCCAACCCACTACACCCTCACCCTCACCCTTCAATGGGTGACATAGGATTTTGGGACTGATAATCATCCAATCACAACTCCAGTGGGTCGCTCATCGCCAACCCACTACACCCTCACCCTCACCCTTCAACAGGTGACATAGGATTTTGGGACTGACTAGGCTGTTGGTCACGCTTGGTCCACCAAAGTCTCTCCTCCACTCCGTAGGCCGCTTGGTTTTCACCCACAACTTCGGCCCAGTCCGAAACCAAATCAGGAGGCGCCTACTGATGGGCAGGCCCCTGCCCGCGCGCTTGGACCCTTAGCCGCACCACTCGGGGCACCGCGCGCCCTGCCGCAGCAGCCCGCGCGCACCACCAGCTCCGCTTCGCGCGCACTCCGCGCGCGCCACCAGCCTCGCTCGCACCCACTGCTCTCCTCACCACGCGCACGCCAGTGCCTCTGCCCAGCGCCCCACACGCATGCACCTCTGCGGTGCCCAGCGCCCAGCGCCCCTGTGCCCAGCGCTCACCACCCTCGCCCAGCACCCGGTATCCGCGACTAGCTCCCAGCGCTCAGCGCCCAGTACCCGGGACCCTCACCCAGCGCCCACGCGCACGCCCGCGCAACACGCGCCCAGCGCGCCTGGCTGCACGCGCCCAGCGCGCCTGCCAGCCTGCCCGCGCTGCCTGCCTATGCGCGTCGCCGAGTGGCCCGAGCACCGTTCGCCTGCCCGCCTGATGCCCGAGCGCCCCCTGCCAGCTGCCCGAGCCTGGCCTGCCCGCAGCCGTCCTACTCCGCACGCCTCCCCCTGCACCCCCCGAGCGCACGCCCGCGCGCGCACCCGCGCGCACGCGCTCGCGCGCCCGGCAAACTGGTGCACCTGCTCCCAACCTACCCGAGCTAGTCTTCCCTTCAGCACGCCCAGCGCCAACCCGAGCACACGCCCGCGCGCACGTCTGCGAGCACGCGCGCGCGCGCCCTGCCACTGCTCACCAGCTGCGCCTGCCTGTGCTGCCTGCTGCCCGGGACTGCCAGCCCACCCAGCCCGAGCTCCTCTACCACCCACCTCCGGCCACCAATGGCCTCCGACCACCACCCCACAGCCCTCCGACGGCCACCCACCGCCGCCGCCACCACCCAACCTCATTTCCACCCTCCTAACATACATCTAAGCATAAAAAGAGAAGAAAGAGGGCTTACCAAGGGGAGGAAGGGAAGTCCGGTTGCTCTCCGCGCACCGAAACCTCTCCCAAAAGGCTTCCAACGCCCGGATCTACTCCCACTCCGAAATGGTTCAAATCAGGGAAGAAGAGAGGGGGGATGGAGGGGCAAAACTCGCCGGAATTCGAATTTGAAAGCACCGGGGTGTAGATCGGGACCCGATCTACACTTCCTATGCTTTAGGTTTTTGGGTTTGAGGGGTCTAAGGGCTTCAAATGGGAGAAAAAGAGAGAGGGGAGAGAGAAATCAATTTGGTAGGGATGATGAATAGTGCTATCAAAAATTAGATCTCATATATATATAGCAAGTGACTTAAAAACCCGGATACGCCCCGGAACTGCGAAATTTCAGAAACGTTGCCGGAATTCGATGAAATTTTTATGAGAGGCCTAAAATGGCACCAGGACACCAAATATGCAGTTAGATTTCCAATCGGAGTCCTCTAACTCAAGACGATAGCTAACTGTCCAAAAATTAGCGGTTCCTATCGAAAATCGAAAAAAAATGAAAAACTGCCAGAACATTCCAACGGTTACCAGCAGGTTAAAAGTGACACAAATATAACACAATTAGCATAGCCGCTGAATTTTTTCGATGATGTTTGATTGATTCCCATTTAAAAAGTCGGGGCACTTTATCACGTGCAATGGACTTGGGTTTCACAATATTGCTATGCTCATAGACAAATACCTGTCAAAATCAAATTTTAATTTTAGACAAATGAGTATTGTCAATTACAATCATTCTAAGAGTTGATGACTTACATTGATGAGAATGGCACACCCATTGATATATCCGGCACTTTGACTTTCTCCTTTTTTTTTACTCCTTACCCGATCAGACGCATCAGATATGTGCTTTATCAAAAATCTATGCACTGCATTTGCCCATGCATAGTCTCCTAGTCTTTCAATCTCATCAACATATCTCAGTAGCTGAATCGGTATCGCAAAATTTGTTTGGGGAAAGAGAACAGTGGAAAATAATAAGAGAACCATCATCTTCATGAAATCTTCTAATGCCCCCCCTATCTCATACAACATCAGTCGTTGGAGATGCCTTACAATATTCTTTGTTGTTGGAGGAGATTTATCAAAAAACCTTTTTTGCAACTCTGTACACTCACCATCCTTTTCGAAGTCAACAATTTCTCCATGACTACTCAAACCCAGGATTAATGCACAATCGGAGACTTTGAAGGGGATGATTGAATTTCCCAGTTTAAAACATTTTCTTCCTTTCTCCCATACTCCACAACTTTCCTCCAAGATGGTTCTCTCACACAAAAGACTGGGCATCTTAAGAAAATGCCCAAACGGTGTTTTATCCATTGCCTTGATATGTCGTTCTTTGAGTTCTAACTTTTGCACAATCTTGAGAAATTTGGTCGGATAACATCTCATGTTAAGTGTATTTTGACCATTTTTCACTTTATCCTGTCAAATTGTTTATAAATATAAAAATAAGAAATACAAAGAGTGTATGCAATATAATAAGAGTATTAATAGGAAAGAATGTATTCTTCACTTGTTAAATTACCTTTTGTATGGTCTTTTTGTTTTTGTGGGACCTCAAATTCTTTGGAATTCTTTTTTCTGATAATTTTGTGCTTGAAGGCTTTGTAGATTGTCTAGCTTTTTTTAGTGGTTGCATTTGTTTTTCCTTTTCCAAAGTTGCAGGCCTCTTACGTCGAGCCATAGCTGAAAAAACAACATAAAAACAATAAGAGAAAGAAAAAAAAAACATTAACACACACATGAAACTCATATTGAAAAGGAAACTATTAAGGAAAACATAGAGGAGTGTAAGACAACATGGACATTCTCATATTTATGACAACATGGACAAAATGCTTTATTATTAGGAAGTAGATGCAGTCTCTTTGGATTTTTAAGATAAAGATTCAATCCACATCATGGTGGATGACAGTTTCAAGTTTTCATATATGGAGTGTCACTAAAGAAAGTATCTGCATACATGAAATCTATAGAACCAAGTGCCTTCATAATTACCAATACACTACCAGACAATAACAATTGCCAAAGCCAAGACTTGAATGCACACCAAATTCAGCCTTCCTAACCTATTATTTACTGAATCAATGCTACAAGAAACTTGTGTGTGAATATTAAACCAGTGCCAAAAGCCAAAGGTTTAAAAACTTTTATATACCTCGTTACAAGATGCTTACTATTTAAAATATATATGTGTGTGTGTGTGTGTGTGTGTGTGTGTGATCAACATTTTAGACAGTAAAAAAGATTGAGTCAATATTTTCCTTAGATTTAACATGTTAGATGGCTCTTGGTGATTAACATAAGAAGCACACGATTCATTCAAATACCATAATCAATCAGAGTGGCATTTTTTTGTTGGTCTGAGACTGCCACCGTATTTGAATAGATCATCAACCTTGGATGGTGTTACAACGAAATTTTTAGAGATATATGTCACAAGCATAAAGTATTCCAAATTTTGTTAACTATCTCATAACCTCAAACCCCATTATCACAAACATTTATTCTCACACCATCACTTTGTATCAAGAATCATAACTCAAAAAAATAAATAATAATATAAAATAAAAAAATGGGCTCCCTCAGAAATCTTAAGAACATATTCAATCATTCAACGAATCTCAGAATTAGCATGGTACATTAAAAACATCATTGGGAACCCAAATCTTATTTTCAACAAAGAAAACCAAAAATTCAAAAAAAAAATTAAAACTTGTGAATCTCAAACATTGTTATGTCATTCTTTTCCCCAACCTTCAAAACTTGTGAATCTCAAACATTGTTATGTGAATATCAGAATTATGCTAAAAAAAAATTATACAAACCCTTAAAAAAATACTTATAAACCCTAAAATCTACACCCTTTAAAATTATAAAAGTAAATCTCATCTCAATTGAAAAAATCAATGTCACAATCAGTCTTTCTTCTTCTTCTTCTTCTTCTTCTTTTTTTCATGAATATCACAATCTAATTGGGATTTAAACATATGCCTAATCTAAGCACTACATAAAACTTCAAAACAAGCTCATACACAGAGACAAATTTGACCATTTCAGCACTAATCTTAAAACCATACAATGATTCCCTATTCTCAACAATTTCATCATCAAGTGATCCTCAAATCTTAAGGACTCCAACCTAATCTAAGCACAACATAAATTAAAAAAAAACCCTTTAAAAGGCTTTCCATTGCATAAACCAATTTCATGAAAAAAATAAACAAAATACAAACCCTTGAAACTAACAGACTAGCAAACCATTTAAAAAAAAATGAAAACCCTAAATAATCCAAAAACCATGGATAATGAAATACAAAGGCAAGTAAAAGACAATACTCACATTGAATGTTTTGCGTGGATAGGGACGGTGACGGCGACGGTGCGCGGTGCCGTGTGACGAGGACGGTGCGGGGTCGAGGACGGTGACGTGCACGAACGGACGGTGTGGAGATGGGGTGCCGCGTGAGGAGAAGAGATGTCGGAGGGGGGATCCGCGTGAGGAGAAGGAATTGCGGAGGGGGGGGCGTGAATGGTGCTTCTCAGGGTGGTTGAAATGAAGAAAAACAGAGTGAAATGGAAGAGAGAGAAGAGAAAACAGAGAGGGTTTGAAAGAGGTGTTTGAAAGAGGTGTTTTTCCTTTTTTTTTTAGCTCATCGAACCTGGTAGAGCCGGTTCTCTCGGTGTTTAAGTTTTTTTTTTTAAAAAAAAAATTGACCGTCCGATCGATAGACGCTCGAATGGACGGTCCACTTTCAAAGCCGCACGAAACAGTGTAATTTGCACGACCGCATGTAATCGGTTGTGTGTATATATATATTTCAAGATATAACTTTATCTCTCTCATCAGTATTTGGCGAAGCAAACTAAAATATATATGATAATCAGAACTATAAATACTCATAAACACTTAAAACACATATTGATCATAAAAGCCTTGCTCTAGAAAGAGAGATTAAGAACAGTCATGACTCACCACACGCAAGCAAGCATGCATCCATATTTACAAAGACTCACCCTCCCTTCGATGAGGACCTGCATCCCATTTTGACAACTGTACAGCCAATGGTTTTTTTGCAGAACTGAGGCAAAGCGTGTGGTTCTCATTCCTTTCCCATGAATTAAGAATCCTCTTCGTGTTGATCGCTCGCTCATCGATCTGTCCCCGGCACTGCCAATGTTGCTCGTTTTGAGCAATGTTCCAAACATGTATCATGAAGTTGATTTTTTTTATTAATAAGTAAAAAGATATATAATCCATTGGAGTGTGTACTTCATTTTTTATGAAAACACATGTTTTATTGCATGAATATAAAATTAAATAAAATCAAAGCATGTGACGCTGCTACACATACTTATAATTTAATGAAGTCATGATCATCTTGAAAATATTAATTATTCTAAAAATTATTTTTTAATATTTGCTAACTATGGCTGAACTCAATCATTATTGTTTGCAAATGCTTACATTATTATATACACTCGTATGTTTTTTTACTTTATTCATCTCATTAGAATCTTTGTAATATTATAAAAAATTGTCATATTATTATTATTATTACATAAAAATTATTCATAGTCATCCAGATTACAGGATCGGCTGTATGTAGGTAGAGGCGTCCTAGGCCACCACCTATGGCCCTCACCTAGAGGGGGCCCTCGGATCCTGATAAGTACATATGATTTTGGCCTAGGTTGATAATATCTTTTGTTTCACAAACCCAACCCCAATTAACCATTCTGAAAACCCTGCTCATTTTAATTTCACAAACCCCCTTCACTTATGGTTGATTTCTCTCTCGCTCTCTCATTTCTAGGGATGGCAACGAGACATGTTTGGTGATATTAAAATCCCGTCTCAACCTTGTCACATGTTTAATTTTTCTAACCTAAACTCGTCCCAATATATATATACAAAAATCTCGAACCCACCCCACCCCTTTCCATTTAGGTGATACCTTTTAAGAAGATGAAATAAAGAAGTGTAGTTGAATGACGTATAGTGCCAACAACGGGTAGTGATTGGAGGCAGGTGGTGGCCGGTATGTCTCTGCATCTCTATGATTGCAAATTGTAGGGTGTGGGTGATGGACTTAGTGGCTAGTGGTGGGGGGGCCAGAAGGTGGATCAATGGGAGTTTGGGCGTTTGGTGACCCCAGTTTAAGTGATTGTGTTTAAAATTTGAATTTCTTTCTTTCATTTTATTTTTTCAAAATACCAAAAGACAAACATAAAATGTGTAATTAGTATAATAAACATTTGATCTTAATATTAATCTCATCTTAGAAATAATTTTGCTAAGTAAATCTTTTTTCCGTTCCAAATCCATCGGATTTTATTTTATGTTCCCCAAACCAGTCTTGAAACCAAATCCAACTAGGACAGTCCCACTGCCATCCCTATAAATCATATTTTAAAGCTCTCTTTCGAAGTCGTCTCATGCTATCTTTAGTCCCTCACTCCACTTCTTCCGCCTGTCACCCACCGGCCACCGCCCTTGGCCCCTCTTCCCCTCCCCCCTCCCTAGCCCACAACCTCCTTGGCCTTTTCTTCTCCTCTCCTCACCACCCGTCGCTCTTCGTCCCTCCCCCTCCTTCTACTCCACCTTCTCTTTTGTGCCTCCTCCTCCTCCTCCTTTCTGACACTGGTTGAAAGATTATGGGAGGGTGGTGAAATTAATTGTTTTATTAAAAAAATAACATTATTGATTTTTTATTTTTCAATTTTCATAAGTTTTCAGGGAGTTATATTGATTTTTTCCTTTTTTCTATAATGTTGGTGAGAATAAGATAGCAAGAAAATTTTGGGGAAAAGGTAGTGACATTTTTGTCATCAAAAGAGCTAAATTAGATTTTTCATATTTTATAGGTATTTATTTGAATGTATTTATTGAAGCAATTTAACTCAATAAATCCGCTAACCATACATATTTTTTGGGGACTTATAGCGATGTTTTATTTTTATAAGGACTAAAACAGATTTAACTGACTTTCAAAGGAGTTATATCGATTTTTTCCTTTCAAATTTGGGGGGCCTTGTCTGGGATACGGAAGTGGTTCAATAAATAAAATGAAAATTAAAATAAACTCGGGAGCTAGGAGACGGTGTTGCGGTGGACCTCAAGTTAGTTTTAACATTTGAGTAATCGGTGGCCCTTGATGTTGGAATGGAGGGTCGAGATCAGGTAGTTCAAATTCTAATATATCCGGTCCAACAATTTTTGAAACAGATCTTGCAAAAAATTTCTTTACATAGCCCCCTATTACACACAACTTTAAATTAGGAGTAACTATCCTTACCAACTAAATTTTTAAATCAACTTTTTCAATAAATCCCTTTAAAATCAATTATAAATCTAGTTAGTGTGTTATAATAATTTATCAAGTAAAATTTAAAAAGATATTACAATAATTTATTATATATGATTAGAGTCAGCCACAAATCTGATTAGTTTCAAAATAGACTGGAAAAGATTTATCAATTTTATAAAAAAAATTTCTTATTTTCATAAGTTTCAAGAGAATTATATCAATTTTTTAAAAATAAGGAGGGATGGCATCTTGGTAAATTTTAATGTGTAGTTAATGTTAATCATGTATCTGATTAGTTGGGGGTAATGTTAGAGATTGAAATATTATTTTTCTAATAACATAGGGACCTGTATTAATTTTATAGGGACTACAATCGATTTAGTTAACTTTTGATGGAGTTGTATTAATTTTTCCCGATTTGAAAATTTTTCTCGTTCTATTTCCCTCTCGCTCGAACTCTGTTGAAGCGAGTAGAAACCCTCTGTTCACTCTCTCCTCCCTCTCTTTCTCTACATGTCTCTCTATCTCTCTCTGATCGTATCTGCTGTGAAAACAGGGCACGGTGAGACTCAAGAAGCCTCCCATGGCCGGAGATCGATCCGCCTCCCAGAGTGGTACGGTGTTCGTCTCTTCCTTGATCTGTCAAAAAATTAGGGTTTATTCATTCTTTAGAAAATGAAAATAAAGCAAAGCATCCGATGGCCAGAAGAGGTAACTCAGTTGGTCTAAATCGGATTCGGTTGTTTTCTTTCTTGGAAAGTAAATTTTAGGGTTTGATGTGGTTTGGTTTCTTTTTGTTTGTTGAAGGAAATTGGTTACTGCTCGAGTTGAGGGCAAGGGGGAGATAAAGGTTCTGCTGTTTCTCAATTGTTGTATTTTAGGGTTTTATTTTTAGAATTTTTTTTTTGGTAAGTTTTTTTTTTTTTTTTTTGGGTAAGTGATTTTTAGATTTTGCTGTCCAGGAAGATGTGTTTATCTGGTTTTTTTTGTGTAGGGGATCACTAAAGCAAAAGTGAATGTACCATCCAAACAAGATGTCTCTCGTAAGAGGTGAATGTGGATTTCCTTTTTTTGCATATGTTTATTCTTATGTGGCTTTCTTTGTTGGATTTAGGCAAAACTTTGGCTGGAAGGAAGGCGTTGGCGAAAGTTAGCAATTATAGAACATATCAACTACTTTGAGTCATAATGTTAATGTGATAATTTTATCTGAAAAATTACTCGTTCCCTATTTTTGTGTCAATGAAGTAGTTGATTATATTTGTTTGCAGAAAACCTCCTGATGGAAGTGGTGTTTGTGGGTCAAGGTATACTTATACGCTTACATTGTCATTACCTTTTCGTCCTATGTTCTGCTTCTGTGATGATTTATTCTGTTTGGTGTTTACGAGAAATGCTTCACCAACTAATTCACCTCCAGTTTGAATTCAAATTTGGGAAAACCCATCAGAGTTAGAGAACACTGTGCTTTTGTTATCTTAAAAATTGATGTTATTTTTATATTCTTCCTTTACTTTTTCATTTTAATTTATAGTGATAATTTAATAGAATCACACAATTCAGGTGTAGGAAGATCTAAGATGTTTCTAGCATAAGAGTATTAAAACCAACTTTATCATCAGTGGACACTATGAAAAGAACGGGGACCTGAACTTTCTAGAGTACATTTGTCACGCCCCAGGGCGGCCGTCCCCGGGACGCGGCAAGTGTATATAAAATATCAGAATCTACACAGGAGGTCAATAATATATCATACACAAACAACCAGAATGACACACAGACAACAAAGGGCTGACATGATATATACACCAAATGCGGAAGCAAAAGACTGAATCTGTAAATAAACATACTACAGACTCGATACTCAATCATCTGTCCTGTGAGAGCCAATATACACAAATACAACTGAATATATACCAACGCGTGCCAAGCACGGAAATAAAATACATACAGTCAAGAAGGGATGCTGATAGTCTCTGGCACTCGCGGAACGTGGCGCTGCTCCGCTACTGAAGGAATCCCTCGGAAAGCTCCAACTGCTGCTCCGGCTCCAGCTTAGGCTCAGTGGCAACTGGGGAAAAATATGCGAGGGGTGAGCCACACGCTCAGTGAACGGCACAACCCATGCATCACAGACAATATTGACCACAATGCAATTATTTATCCAGCCTCTAAGTGGCATAACAACATAATCCAGTGGTTCGTACATCGCCGAACCACCACACCCTCACCCTCACCCATCAATGGGTGACATAGGCTATTGGGACTGATAATCACCCATAGACAAATCCAGCGGGTCGCTCATCGCCAACCCACTACACCCTCACCCTCACCCTCACCCTCACCCTCACCCTCACCCTACCACGGGTGACATAGGATTTTGGGACTGACTAGGCTGTTGGTCACCCTTGGTCCACCGATAGTCTCTCCTCCACTCCGTAGGCTGCTGGCCTTCACCCATAACTTCAGCACAGTCCGTCACAAATATCGGGAGGCGCCTACTGATGGGAGCCCTCGGAAGGGACGACCTTATCACGCTGGGGCAATCTCTACATGGATCCAACGAAGGGAAACAGAACAGCCTATCCATATGCATATGATCCACTCGGATCCGCCGACAACACATCTCTACAACTCAAATGTCATGAACTCTTCAGAGTTCCTCCAGGGCGCATAACCAAGATGCGGGGAACATGTACAATAAAAGCAAGGTTGGAATATCATTGGGGGAAAGAAACTCGGGAGGGCGGCGTGAGTTCCCGATATAGGATACCCCGACAACCAAACAAGGAACACGGAGTACCCTAACACGGGTCTCACCGCTGTCCTCGCAAGGCCCCTCCCCTATAATATTCACTAGAATTGCTAATAATCATACCAGTTATATAACATTACTTATAATATTACTGGGACTAGAAACCTTGGGAGAGCAGCATGAGGTCCCGATACAGGACATCCCGACAACCAAACAAGGAACACGGAGTACCCTAACACGGGTCTCAATGTTGACCTCGCAAGGCTCCTCCCTATAATATTATCTAAGGCATGCGATTTAACATACACTAGCATTTAATTTAATAAATAAACTAGTAGGACGCATGCATAGGCCGAGGCTTCCTATCATGAAACAGGGGGCATGGTGCATGGCTCTTACACCTATCCTAAGGGTGCAAGTCCCTAATATGCAAAGACTAGGGTAGCATGCATTCTACATTTAAATCATGCAAGCATGGATTACATATTACTATGGTTAATATCAATCCATGGTGCCCCAGGAGAGGTCGGTATACGCCCAAATGCGTATAACGCCTCTCTACTGGGTTGGATTGTCCCACTCACCGAAGATCGGGTCGTCGCGCGACCGCCCGTCAAGATCTGCAAGACAGACATTTATACGGTGAGTTAAAATCCACAACCACTACCAAAGACATCAAAAATACACAAAATCCCACAATCAAACACCCAACACTCGGGCAAACGTGCATACGACCCGCACGCACGCTAGCCCGAGCACCCCGACACACTCCCGCACCCCCGGCAACCACCCGCACGGCCACCCGCCCCCGGATGCGCCGCCGCGCCACCGCCCGCGCACCCAAGCGCACCGCCGGGCCCCTGCCCGCCGCCTGGACACGCCGCCTAGCCTCCCGAGTGCACCGCGCGCCCACTGCGCCCCAGCGCAGCAGCCCGCGCGCACCCCGCACGCCTCGCGCTGGCCCGCGAGCACCCCGCACGCCCCTTGCGCAGCGCCTCGCCCCGCGTGCACCCCGCGCGCACCTACCAGCCTCTACCTGCGCGCACCACCTGCTCGCACCTACTGCACCGCGCGCACGCCTGCGCCTTAGCCCAGCGCCCGGTATCCGCGGCCCAGCACCCGACGCTCAACGCCCAGCACCCGGGACCCTCACCCAGCGCCCACGCGCACGCCCGCGCAGCACGCACCCAGCGCGCCTGGCAGCACGCCTACGCACAGCACGCCCAGCCTGCCTGCAGCACCACCCGAGGTGCGCGCACGCACATGCGCGCCCGGCACCTGGTGCCCCAGCCTGCTGCTCCTGCTGCCTACTCTCCCGGAACAGCCGCCCAGCCTACCCGGACAGCCCAACACCCCTACCCGAGCACCCAACCTCCTACCACCGGCCACCCCAAGGCCTCCGACCACCACCACTGCCCTCCGACGGCCACCCACCGCCGCCGACCGCCTCCCAACCTCAAATCCGACCTCCTAACAAGCACCTATGCAAGAAAAGAGGGGAAAGAGGGCTTACCGAGGGGAAGAAGGGAAGTCCGGATGCTCTCCGCGCACCGAAACCTTTCCCCAAGGGCTTCCAACGCCCGGATCTCACTCGGCCTTCGAAACAGCCCAAAACAGAGGAGAAGAGAGGGGGGATGGAGGGGCAAAACTCGCCGGAATTCGAATTTGAAAGCACCGGGGTGTAGATCGGGACCCGATCTACACTTCCTATGCTTTAGGTTTTTAGGTTTGAGGGGTCTAGGAGGCTCAAAAGTGAGAAAAGGAGAGAGGGGAGAGAGAGAAATCACTTGGTAGGGATGATGAATAGTGGTCAACCAATTTTTAGATCACCCCTTATATAGTAAGTGACTTAAAATACCCGGATACGCCCCGAAACTGTGAAATTTCGGAAACGTTACCGGAATTCGATGAAATTTTCGTGAGAGGCTTAAAATGGCACCAGGACACCAAATATGCAGTTAGATTTCCAATCGGAGTCCTCTAACTCAGGACGATAGCTAACAGTTCAAAAATTAGCGGTTCCGATCGAAAACCGAAAAAAATGAAAAACTGCCAGAACGCTCCAACGGTTACCAGAAGGTTAAAAGTGACACAAATATAACAACATTCTATTATTAGGGACTGGGATGACATGTTGGTGCTCTCTCTTTCTCTCTTTCTCTCTCTCTCTCTTTCTCTCTATGCTTACACACTTACATGCAGTGGGGTGGTCACTTCAAAGTTTGGGTGTCAAAAGCTTGAAAAACATCCCGTCTGATTGGACAAAATTGTAGACAAAAATTGAATATTAATACTGAGGTGTAAAAATATGCCACATATATAGATTCACATGATCACATCAATTCGAAGCCTATCTTGGATGTATGAATCTTTAATGCTGAACAGTTTTTCCTCTCTTCTTATAGCAGTGAAAAGAAGTTGATTGGCAAAACTTGAAATAAGTCTGCACATCATGTTTCTTGATCTTTAATGTGACCGATTATCATGAATGAATAAAAAAATAAGTGGTTTACTTGAACTTAAATAGATACCTAAGATTAAAAGATATTATGAATTTCTTTTACTGGTACATTGTTGCTTTTTTTTTTTAATATTTGAATATGGTGGTAGAGTTCCTATACATTTTTATAAAAAAAAGAACTAATACAAACAGGCTCTCCAGTTTTCTCTGCATGCTATTTTTCAATAGTTACAGATTTTTTTGAATTATTGCAGTTGCAAAAACATATGCCATGTCTTCCCATGGTTTTTTGGAAATGCTAGCTATATCGTTTCAGATAGTCATTCAATTTATGCTAAATGCAATAAAGGAATTTAAGCGTGGTTTTTTGGTTTCATCAAATTGATTTAGAACATTCGGTATCCAATATCCAGATGAATGGAGATTTCAGCTCCATTGAGTAACTCTACGAGAGGAGGTAGACACTAAGGAAAAAGTACATACAAGTATGGAAGGCAGTTTCTCAGATCATAGTCCCTACTGTTTTCTTTGCCATATGGCTGACCGGATTTGAGACAATATTCTGAGATTGTCAATTGGGAATTTGGGATTGTATTTGTATTGGGGCATCTTTTGTTGCATTCACCAGTTGGTGGTGGGCTAATTTTTCTTCGTTTTCTTTTTTCATCCTAGATGTTGATCCTCTCGGGATTTTTTTTGGTAGACAAGCGCCTCAATATGCTTACTTGGATTTTATCACAATTTAATAAAAGTTTGGTGGATGACTCCCATCTTTTTTCTTCCAAAAAAGAAATGTGTGTGTGTTTGTTTGTATATAATACACAGTGTGAAGAATTGACCCTTCTTTATGTTTAACAAGAAGTTATGCCATAGATTTGGGGTCCCCTATGAAGGCAACAAATGCAGTGATCTAGCTTGCATATGAAGTAATAACACTAGTCTTCACAGACTTTGATTTATTGTTTCTTTAGAAACCAAATTTCCAGTTTCTTTTTCACTTTCCAAACTGACCATATCAAACAAGGTGACGTATCAAACAAGGTCATGGACATTTATTGAATAGTGCGATATTTTTAGATGACATATCAAACAAGGTCATGGACATTTATTAGAATCATCCTAAGCTGGAGGATCCTTTATGTTTTAGTAACCCCTTTTTTATGTTCATATTATTTAATGATTCATGCATGACTCTCCTTATTGTAACCAGGGAAAATTGAACGATTATAGGCATCATCATGGGGCAGAGAGTTGCCTTTCTTGGTAAACCTTTCTTTTCTTTTGCAGGAGATATCTTACTCTTATTTTACTCTGCTATATGAATTGACATTTCACTAATAAACAAATAGCGAATCGAAGATATACTCTTACCACACAAAGATCACTGTCTCTACTTCTAGATTTTTAGAAGTGTGATTAATTTTTTTCTCTTGATTTTTTCCCCAAGCCTTACGCTTTGCTTGAAACTGAAATTATGGAGCATTTTGATTGCTGCTGAAGGTTTAATGAATTTTCTCAATTTGACAGGAAGATTGCAAGCAAGCATCCAGTAGCAAAAGGGTAATTTTGACCAACATATTTATTCTACGGCTTTGTCTCTTCTCTTGCTTCTCTCTGCTTTCTCTCTTTACATATCCATTCATAAGTCCATCCTTCTGCACATCTATGAAATGTATTAAAATATCCTTTGGTTTCCTCATTTTGAAAGATAGTGAACTTCTTTGTTAGCGATCTTGGTTCTTTGGCAGGTTAGGACTAACATAAAAATTCTATTTAGTTGCTTGTTTATACATTATGGCTGTACTTTTCTAAACGAATAGTTTTCTTCTCCTTTCTAGCTACCCACGTTCATGGCTTTTAGTTTATTGTGTTATCTCCCCAAAAATCAAAATTATAAATTAGGATCTTTTTCCTTTCATACTTGAATTTATATCTCTTCAAAATTGCCCAGCTATATCTTTTGGATTTCTGTCAGATATCTCTCTTATTGGATACTTATCCCTTTCTGGCACACCATACATATTGTGCCAACTTTCTGGTCTGGTCAGAAGTACTTTGAAATCATGAATACTTTTTCCATCAACAATTAATAATTATTTTTTCTTCCAACCATCTTCATTCATACATCATTTCTGTTCCATTTGCTGTTGCATCATATCTTTATAAACTGCTCACTAAACCTCCTCTTGGTAGGATGGAAAATGTACCCCCTCTTTAGTGAGGGGACTTGGGTTGGAGTCTTGCCGTCTAATAAAGGAAGATTTGACCAAGAAAAAAAAAGTTTACCCACCAATTTGTTTTTTTTTTGCGGTTGTCTAGCTATTCATATCAGCTCACATCACATTAATTTAATAATAAAAATACATTTATTGTCCTTCCTCCTACCTGTGATCCCTTTTCTTTCTCAAATTTTTTTCCAAAGAATCTGGGTAGTTGCTTGCGAGGATGCACAGGGTTGCTACTACTTTACTGACCCTGAATAGTTTCCCTGATCAGGTTATATGCTTGCCAACTTTTATTATTTCTAATGTATTTTCTTTTGAAATACATTAAATTGGAAATTTCAATTACTAAGAAGCCTGGTGATAACCTGAGCACCTTAAAGGTTGTCATTCTCACATCTAATTCTCCTCCGAACCGTCTCTTCCAATCATGTGGTCTCTGCTTACCTTGTTGTTTCACTGTTTAGGGTAGTGTAAATAAACCAACAATTATGGTGAGTAGTTGTATGTTAAGGTTTATTTATGTTTTGATGTCTACCATATAAGTTGGAAGTATGGAAGCCATCTTCAATTGTGCCTATATATACAGTCTTCTTAACAATTGTTATTCCTTTTTTTGAGTAGGAAATTTAATGAAGGGGAGAAATACCTTAAAAGAAGCACACAGTGATACGGATACCAAACAATCAATGGAGTGATGATGATTCCAGACATATGTAAGCTTTCACTCACATAGCCAATGATGAGTTTATTGTTGGGTCATTGACTTTTTTTTTTTTTTTTTTCCTTTTAAATTTTGTTGGGGAGGTACAAATCAACCATTACATCTCTCATTGGTTTTGGTTTTTATGGCTTTTGTTGAATGATTTGTTGCAGACAATATCGAAGAGGGAATCGAATTTTGCTATCTGGGTAGGAGTAATGATATGAGTAATTAGCACTTTTAACTCCTGAAAATTAAAAATTTACAAAAATAGCACCGCCACCCGAATATTTACAAAAACTAGACCCGCTGGTATTTTACACTAGAGACGGATTATATATAATTCGTCTCCAGTGTAAAATAATCTCGTTGAGGCCATCGATAGTTGGATGACGATTATGCCTGGAAACAGTATATATATATGCCGTCTCCTGGAAACGGTATATATATATACCGTCTCCAGGGCACGGCATATATAAGGCCCGTCCCCGCTGCCAAGCCCTAAAACCCTCATTTTTCACCCCTTTTGTCCCTCTTTCACCCACCCACCTGCTGCCAACCCCGAAAAATCATCAAAAACAACTCTCAATCCAAAGGTAAACATCAAAACCCTAAATGTTCTTGAATTTTATTATTTATTTATCAATTGTTTTGATTTTATTAATTAAATTAGGGTTTTTATAAAAAATCCTAAATGTTGAATGTTGAATTTATTTATTATTGGAATGTTGATTGTATGATGTTTTGTTAAGTGAAATGTGAATTTTTTTAGGGTTTTGGTTATTTTAAAATTTCTTATTTGTGAAAATAAACTTTTAAATCTTAAAAAAATTTAAAAAATTTGATTGTCATATATAAAAATTTTTTAAAAAATTTTAAAATAACTCAATGGCCTCTTAGTAAACATTTTAAAAAAATGAAAGGCTATTTTTAGGAAATATGCTTTGTATGTGTTGCATGAATGTTATAGTGTTTAATGTGTATGTGTTGGATGGATTTTATTATTATGAATTTAGAAATATATTTACTAAGTTGAATAATTTATGGTTTAGATGGTAAAGAAATCCGATGTCCCGTTAATGTACTCTTTTAACGGGAGGATTGTTCAACGTGAAGATACTTCATTTTATGAAGGTGGTACCAGGAAAACCACCATCATACGTAAGAAGATCTCTTATGTCGATTTACTCCAAATGATGTACCATTTGACGGGGACCGATCCAAGTCTTTACAAATTGTCCATGAGTGCTGTGCATCCCACTCACGACGGAAAGTGTTTGGGTGCTCCTCTCGAAGATGATATGAGGTGAAAGTTATGATAATGTTGTACCCACAGCACGCGCATGTCATTCAAATATGGTTAGAGAAGGAAGAGATCATACAAAGAGGTCGTGGCGCGATGAATTATGATGCAGAAGATTCATATCCTTCCATTGTTCGTGAACCATATCAACCTTCATCGTCGTCATTTGTTCCGTGCACCCAAGAGAATATGATTGATGCAACACCGACCAATGCTGATGGGAGTGTGAATATACCACATTTGTAAGTATTGTGAATTTGTAGGATGTTTTTGGTGGGTGTATTCATATATGTAAGTATAATGTGTTTGCATTTATAGGTCCCCATTTCATGACATGGATTGGGACGATATTCGTGAAGGAATTGAAGTGAACAATGAAGAAGAAGAAGATCAAGAAGGAGGAGAAGAAGAAGATCAAGAAGGGGGAGAAGAAGAAGAGGAAGTGGGAGAAGATACCGAAGAAGAAGAAGAGGATCGTGAAAATTCTTGGGTTGAAGAAACTGATACTGAGGAGGACTATGATGTGAGGAGAACTGCTATCCGTGAATATAGTGTTCCTCAAATGTTTCCTACACGTGAGCTTATGGAGTAGGCGGTGGCTGAAAATGTTCATCCATGCATTTATGAAATCGGATCTTCGTGTAATGAACTTGAGGTTGGTCAGCTTTTCGCGAATAAGAAGTCACTCATTAATGCTGTCCGAACCTGGAGCATAAAGAAATGCGCACAATGTCATGTGGTGAAATCAAATGCAGAAAAATACGTTGTTCAGTGCATAAATGATTAATGTAATTGGAGATTATATGCGAGGAGGGTCGGTGGTTCAAAAATGTTTAAGATTTCCACTCTGAGAGTTCCTCATACATGCTTGGATCCTCTTCTCAGTTCAAATCACAGACAATTTAGTTCTGATTATATCTCACAGCTGATTATGCCAACGATTCGTCATAATTTGAGAATCAGTCCTACTGAGATAATGGACAGGATACGTGTTGATCATCACTACACAATTTCATATTCAAAGGCACACCGTGCCAAATGGAAGGCTATGGAGAGGATATTTGGAAATTGGGAGGAATCATATGCTGAGTTGCCTCTATATGTTGATACCTTGAGGAGGTTTAATCCAGGAACAAATGTGTTCTTCGAAAGCCTTGTCATACAAGAGAATAACATGGGCAAACCGATCCGACAGTTTGAATGTGTTTTTTGGGCATTCGGACCAGCCTTAGAGGCTTTCAAACATTGTCGTCCATTGGTTTGCATCGATGGAACACATCTGTATGGAAAATATAAAGGAAATCTTCTGATAGCCACTGCTTGCGATGTAGAAAATGGTTTGCTTCCGATAGCTTTGCTATAGCTTAATCTGAGAACAGATGCAGTTGGACCTTCTTTCTTTGGAACTTGTTCTTTTCTGTTGGTTGTATAAACAATTTGTGTGTCATATCTGATTGACACTTGGGCATCATAGCAGGCATGACGGATATTGAGGAAGCAACCAATGTGACATGGCATCATCGTTTTTGTATGAGACACATGATAGACAACTTCAAAAAACATGTAAAATCAAAGGAGTTGAGTGACCAGGTGTGGAGGGCTGCCACTAGGCCTGTCAACGGGTCGGGTCCGGGTCGGGTCGGGGTGGACCCGGACCCGACCCGTGACAGGACCCGGCGGGTCCGGGTCCAACCCAAGACCCGGCGGGTCCGGAGAAATGTGGACCCGGACCCGGACCCGTCGGACCCGGGTCGGGTCCGGGTCCGACCCGACCCAGATGGTTGGGTAAAAAAAAAAAAAAAAAAGAGCTCATGTATTTGTTTGCCTTATCATTCTATTTGAAATTTTTTGTAATAAAACATTATTGTTAATGAGACTATGTTTGAATATAATTTTATACAATTCAAAAGAAGTAAATGAATTATTAAACAACACCCAAAACAATAATCACTAACATAAAAAACATATTAACCTAAATAATAAACATAATTAACCTAAACAACATTCAAAACAATATTAACCTAAACAACATTCAAAACAATAAACACTAACATATTAACCTAAATAATAAACATAAATCATGCAACAAACTAATTAATCATACAAATTAAAAAGCTAATAAGTTAATTGTCCAAAACAAACCGATTTATAGGCTTGTTATGATTATGATTTATGAACTTGTAGATACAAAAATAAGTTAAGTAAGAAATAAAATTATGTATCAACTAATATTAATGGTCTTATAATATATGAGCATATATTAAAAAAAACAGTCGGGTCCAACGGGTCCAACGGGTCGGGGCGGGGTGGACCCGGACCCGACCCGTTTGTTTGTTCGGGTCCGCCGGGTCGGGTCCAACTCGGGTCGGGTCCAAATCGGGTCGGGTATATTACACGTGTAATCGGGTCCGGGTCGGGTCGGGTCCGGGTCTGGACCCGACCCGTTGACAGGCCTAGCTTCCACCTTGAAATGTCCAAATCAATTTGCTGATGAAATGCGAAAGATTCTTAGTGCCTCCTCACAAGCTCGCACATGGCTTGATCAAGTCCCTCCACAAACATGGGCCCTTTGTTATGACGATGGCCGTCGTCATGGCACGATGACCACCAATAGAGCAGAAAGCATGAACAGTGTCTTGAAAGGTGTAAGAGGATTGCCAGTCACTGCCATATTACAACAGACATTCATACGAGTGTCAGAGTATTTTTATACTCGGCGTGAATCGGCCGAGAGCATGTCAGGTGAACATGTGCCATCTATGCAGCAACATTTGGAGAGAACTGCACATGATGCAAGGGCGATGTTAGTAAGAAGGCTTGATAGATCAGAATTCAATGTCCAAGACAAGAATGCAGTTATGTACACTGTCTTCTTATATTCTGACAATGCAGAATGTCAATGTCATGTTCCGAAGTTGTTTCACTATCCATGTGCACATGTCATAGCGGCCTGTGGGTATGCTCGTATTAGTCCTGGGAGATATGTGTCACATTGGCTTTCCTCAGAGTCATATAGACACACTTATGAACCCCGATTCCACTCCGTTGATGATAAAAGTCGTTGGCCGATTCCTACGGAAAACGATCCCATCTTCATCCCACCGAATGTTAGAAGACAAACGGGCGCCCTGTATCAACTCGCCGACGTATGCATATGGACTCCAGGGATCCAAGTCTGAGATATACATGTTCAATATGTCATGAGAAAGGCCATAGAAAAAATAAATGTCCACGTAGAAATACAAATGCTGGTAATTGATGTTAAATATGATTGTGATATGATGATGAATGTTCAATTGTTTGAGTAGATATTAACTTGTGTTCAAATTACAGGTGATGGACATCCGTGAGTGGCATGGACCCGTCGTGGATGATTTGCTGTATTTTCAGGGATCTCATAGGTCTCATCATGGATTCCAGGGCAAGGTATGACAAATGATGTGTTTTTCTCTAATGTTATTCTTCATATATGATTTTTTTCTTACTTGAATATATAATTTCCTTAAACAGACCGACTCTTCCAAGTTTACGATCCACATGGTGGCATTGCGTCACTGGGTCATGGATCCACGCATCGAGCCATACGTGAGGGCATCGGGGTTGTATTATTTGACAGAGATGGGATATACCAGATCAGATCATCGACTTCTACAAGCACTGACTGAGAGATGGAGACCAGAGACCAACACATTTCATCTGCGACATGGCGAGATGACAATTACACTTCAGGACGTTGCTATTCTGACTGGACTACCCATTGATGGCAAGCCCGTGACTGGTATCACAGACCACGATGATTGGGCCAGCATTTGTGAGGAGCTGTTAGGTGTTGGCCCCCCTGCAGATAAGATCAAGGGTGAAAGAATTTTTTGCTTGTGGCTTAAAGAAACCTTCAGTATCGTACCAGATGTTGAATTGGACGACGATATCCTCCAGCACTATGCACGTGCATATCTTATTTGTGCTTGGATCAACAATCTTCGCCGATGGCACAGGAAATAAGATACATGCGTGCTACCTTTATTTAGAGATTTTGAGGATGCTGGTCGATATTCATGGGGTGCAGCTGCGTTGGCCCACTTATATAGAGCATTGTACAGAGGTAGTGTGCTTGGAGAGAGGATGTCGGCAGGATCTCATGGTTTTTATTCTTTGCTACAGGTAATATGCAAACCCCAATTTTCATCCATACATACTAAATTTTTTTTTTTCCTGTGTTACTAAAGATTTTGTTCCAATGCAGCTATGGTCGTGGGAGAGATTACATGTGGGACGACCGTCATTGCATGATCCGGATTTTATTCTTGGAGATCGACCTTTGGGAGCAAGGTAATGTCAATATTTCATCTTCTTTTGTCAATTCATAGAAGATCATATATCATTAAATTCGATATTTCAGGTGGAAGGTGACTCAGAGGTTTGATGAAAATTCGCGTGTTCTGATATACTATAGAGCACAACTGGACTATCAGCTTCAGTCGCAGGTGACTATACAATTAGCCATATATTTCACAAATGATATATTCTATGTTAATTGTCATACTAATTATATATTTGGTTTTTGGTAGGTTATATGGCAGCCTTATCCTGGGACATATGAGACACTACCACCTGCATGTATGGATCATATGGAGTTGTGGACGGCTAGGGTCCCACTCATTTGCTTTGATATTGTGGAGATGCACGTGCCAGATCGAGTCGCACGTCAATTTGGATGGCATCAGGACATTCCATCTGATGTAGAGGCCATCGACCGGGTAAACAGACGAGGTAGACAGGATGTGAATTGGATAGTTTTTCACCAGACTTATATCGAGCGTTGGGACCAACGATTGGATCACATCCACCAATTCTCTCATACCCGGAGTTCGAGGAGATATATGGAGTGGTACTGGGAGAGAACAGTCAGACATATCACACCTCCACCACCCCCACAGTACCATCCAGGCTATGTCGCACCAAATTCGGTAAGAATTTTAAACGCGTTACATTTTTAGATAGTGATAAATGATTTTATAACTACTTATCATATTGAAACTTTTGTTAACAGGGGGAGTTACACAGAACATTACCGAGGTGCTTGCAAGGGGGTTGGTCTTATACCCCAACTGCGGTGAGTGGGATCGTATAATTGCTGTGGCACGTGACTATGTAGATGCGATGATGGGAGACAGGGGACAACCTTCGAGTACCTCCAGTGCATCCACAGATGCTGATGATTCTGAGGATGTGGTAGATGATAGTTTCGCTCACACGGAATTCACCATTGATGAGTTCTTCAATGATGTACGACTCGATGCAGAGATCGATGAGCAACCACAACAACCAGCCCCAGCTCCTGATCGAGCTCCACAGATGACACTCCAGACATATACTCGTGGACCACGCAGGGTTTGGTGTACTTCTACTACTGCCAGTCGGGGATCGGGCGAACAATTTACCACTCCACCACAATCAGGTGTGCCGCCATCCACAGCAACTGACGTACCCTCTTCATCAGCACCTCCTGCTCCGAGAAAAGCTAAAAAGAAAGGACTTATGAGAATATTTGGATGATTGTATTTATGGGATGTAAAACACTTTTATTATATTCATGCATTTTCATTTGTGTGTATTGTATTTATGTATTTTCATTGGTGTTTAGAAACAGGAGTCAAGTGATTATAATGGATTTATGTAAATATCAATGTATTTTATTTATTTATGCATGTTCAAGCAGGAATTTTTATACAGGTGAGATAACCAACAATGTATACAAAAAAAAAAAGACTGAAGACGGATTGTATATAATCCGTCTCCTGGAGACGGATTATATACAATCCGTTTCCCGAATTTACACTGGAGACGGGTTATATATAACCCGTCTCCAGTGTAAATTCGGTGATTTACACTGGAGACGGATTATATAATCCGTCTCCATTGTAAATGGGCCAGTTACGGGTTGCAACACTGGAGACGGATTATATATAATCCGTCTCCAGTTTAAAATATCAGCGGGTCTAGTTTTTGCAAATATTCGGGTGACAGGCTATTTTGCAAATTTTCAATTTTTGATGGTTAAAAGTGCTAATTACCCTAACGATATATTCATATTTTTCAAAGATTATGGTCAATTGTAGCTGATTTCACCCATCTTACATGTGACTTTATTAAAGCAAGAAGAGAAGTGGAGTTCTTCTAGCTCGTCCAAGGTGAGAAGATATGCTTGCTTTTTCATAGCATCTTTTTATCACTTAGACCTGTGAGCCCAATGTGCTATTCTCAATAAAAGCAGGACCTCGTTTACAAATCAGAGGGCTATGGCCAAGAAGCTCATGGACACGAGTGCTTCATCAAGAAAAAAATGTTGGGGTATGTTAGATGCAAATTTAATTTAATTTTTCCTGAGAATATAGTTTTCGAATAGTCATGCATTGCTGTTATTTAATTATCTTTTCCTATGTTGTTTGACCCATTTATTTTATATAATTAAATTTTGTATTTTGTTAAATGCCTTTTTTGCTTAAATGTGTGATGTTGAGATATTGCAGCACTTCTCCTCCTTGCTTTCCACTCTATAACTTGTTATATTCTGGTGTGATTTATTTTCAAGCCTTCAACAACTTAATGATTACACACAATGGATAGCTTGTATGTTGAATTGAGAAGCTCATAACTACCAAAAGTTAATTTTTATCGTTTATGCTTGATTATTCATTGGCTTGGAATGAGCCTCGATTAGGAGCAGGAATGGAAAAATTCAATCAAAATATTGTATATCCTTATTCCTATTCTACCCATGATAGACCTGGAGTAGTCTGTTCATTGGTTAAGCTGGAATGACATTTTCAGGTTTTCATCGTGGAAATTATGTGCATCCTTGGAATGGCCAGCGGAAATCTGAAAAGCTATTCCTCTTCCTATAGTTTCAATTATCTATTCTTATTCTTCCTTGTTTCTCTTTTCAAACCAAATGGTTGTTCATATCATGTCTTCATTGATTTTCTTTTGCAAATATGTAATTCCAGTGAAGCAGCTCTGTATTTTTATAGATCTAATTCAACATTCCTGAGTTAATTTTCCATTAAAAAAACATTCCTGAGTAAATTTGTACAAAATCTATGTCATTTTAATGTGTTTTCTTTAACTATACAGAAATAAGTATGTCATTGATCTATGTATCATTGGTTTTTCTTTCTGTTATCTCCTGTATTGGTTCATATTTACTCCGTCCTTTTCATTTTTATTGTAATTCTGTGTAATATTCATTCTTATGCTATGGAAAATAGATTGTACACTTTCTTGGAGAAAATAGGATCTCATGGAGGCATTTCGTGATGCAGACAGGAGAGGGGCACATGATAGCTCCAAGATCAAGTTGATCTCAAACTTCACATGTATGCTTGGTGTACCGAAATCTGCTACAGAAAATGCATCCTTGCAGAAAGAGGTGGACGTTGCTTGTCAACCCATTCTTGACTGTGTTGCATGCATTATTCTAGGGAAGTGTGATTTAGAAAAGGTTCCTTCTGATGATGCAAATTTACCCTTTCTAATTCTTCAAAATCCAACCCTATCCCAAATACGTCCCTCGGCGTCTCTTCCTCTCCCCTGTATCTCTTCCCCTGTTGTCCCGGCATCTCTTCTTGTTAGTATCCATTCATTCTTACTAAAACTTCCTATTGGTTGCAAACCATGATTGCGGGACCCCAAAAAATAGCCAGCAAAGACCTCCCCACCGCCAGTCACGAAGACAGCCATGGCTTCACGTACAATAGTTTGACCATCCACCACCCCAAGCGATGGCACTCTCGCCGGGAGGGG
>JAUJYN010000014.1:4037790-4124277 GCA_030737835.1 Acorus gramineus
TCTCAACTTATAAATGTCGTGAATTCTTCAGAATTCCACCAGGGCGCATAACTAAGATGCGGGAGACACATATTATAATATGAGGTTATAATATTTTCTAAGGACACATGCTGACCCCGCAAGGCCCCTTATAATATTCTCTAAGGCATGCTAATAACCATAAGTTCGCATTTAATTTAATAAATTAAACTAATAGGACACATGCATAGGTCGAGGCTTTCCTAGCATGAAAACATGGTGACATATCCTAAGGGTGCAAGTCCCTAACATACAAGGTCTAGGGTGGCATGCATACTACATACTAATCATGCTTGCATAGATTACATATTATACAAGTTAATATTAAACTATGGTGCCCCAGGGGAGGACGGTACACGCCCAAGTGCATATAGCGCCTTCCTATTGGGTTGGATTGTCCCACTCACCAATACCCGGGTCGTCGCGTGACCGTCCGTCAAGATCTGCAAGACAGGGTAATCAACTCGGTGAGTAAAATACACAATACATATAAAAATACGCTAAAAAATACCAAACACTCGGACAAACGTACATATGGCCCGTACGCACGCGAGTCCGAGCACCCTGACACACTCGAACCCCCGGGCAGCCGTACACACGGCCACCCGCCCCGGGCGCACAGCCGAGCCCCAGTCCCGCGCCCAGACGCACTGCCGAGCCCCCGCCCGCACGCCTGGATACGCTGCGCGCTCGAGCGCATGCTAGCACGCGTCCGCGCGCACCGCGCGTCCAGCCCCGGGTGCACCGCGCGCACTGCGCCCCAGCGCAGCACATCTCGCGCACACCCGCACGCACTGCGCCCCCGCGCAGTACCCCGTGCGCACCACCCGCTCGCCTCACCGCGCACACAGCACGCACTGCGACTCTACGCAGCACTCCGCGGCACGCCCCCGCACAGCGCCCAGGCGCAGCACCCGCACGCGGCCCCGCGCACAGCACGCACTGTGCCTCTACGCAGCGCTCCGCTCGCACGCCCCCGCACGGCGCCCAGCGCGCACACCCACACCACCCGTTCAACCCGCGTACTGCGCCCCCTGCGCAGCACCCGGCGCACGCCCGCGTGCACGCGCGCGTGCCCTGCCTGCTCGCTCGACAGCGCGCCTGCCCAGCGCCTGCCTGCCCGCGCCGCCTACCTGCGCGCACGCGCCAGCGAGCCCGCGTTCCCGAGCCGAACACAACCACCTCCATCAGTCCCCCAACCACCCCCAAACCACCAAGCTCCCCTAGCACACCCAAAAACACATCCTAACATGCATCTAAACAAGGAAATGAAGGAAAGGAAGCTCACCCAAAGGAGAGGAAGGGAAGGGAAGCGAACCGGTGCTCTTCGCGCACCGAAACACCACCTCCAAGGCCACCACCACCAAGCCCTCCTTCAGCCCTAAAAATGGCTGAAATCTGAGGAGAAAAGGGGCCATGAGAGGGGGTCAAACAAGAGGAAACTCGAATCCGAGACCACCGGAAGATAGATCGGGACCTTACCTTTCTTTTCCCCTTCTAGGGTTTCTTCTTTTGAACACCCTAAGTAGGTCCAAATGGGGATTTAAAGAGAGGGAGAGAGAGAGAAATTTTTGGAGAAGATGATGAATAGTGGGGAGGCTCTTATTGTTGTCGTGGGATTTATTTATGCTCACACCCACACCACACACACTCACACCCACTTAACTTAGCCCTAATTAGGTTTAGGCTAGGTTTAGGTGCACTTTGACTTGGGTCAACCCATTCACACTAGAAAACAAGGGAGTTGACCAAGTCATGGGCCCACATTTGACCAAGTCAAGTCTCTCAAGGACTTCTCGCTCAGTCAAAACCCGGATACGCTTCAGAACTGTGAAATTCTGAAACGTTACAGGTATTCGATGAAATTTTCGTGAGTGGCTTGAAATGGCACCAGGACACATAATATGCAGTTAGATTTTCAATCGGAGCCCTCTAACTCAGGTGATAGCTAAAAGTCTGAAATTTTAGCTGTTCCGATCGAAAAAGAAAAAAACTGAAAGACTGCTAGAATGTTTCACTGGTTACCAGAAGGCTAAAAGTGACACATATATAACATTTCTAATGATTTTTATGTGTAAATTGTGTTGTTACTCACCAAATTGGATGCCCCTACCTTGCAGATCTCGTCGGATGGGATGCGCGAGGTCCCGGGTTGTAAGGTGAGTGGTTTGATTCCAATCCCCCCCCCTCTCTAGGGATGCGCTCGACCCATATAGACGCGCGTCGGGCATCAATGGGGCCCCCTAGCTATAGTATGAAAAAAAACTATGCAATGCATGATTAATATGATGTAACCATGCCACATTAGACCTTGTATGCTAGGGATATGCACTCATATACCATGTATAGAGGCCCATACATGCCTAGACACCATGTCCCTTGATTGGAAAGCCCTATCTATGCATGTTTCCCATTTAGTTTAATTTATTTAAATCAAATGTCAATATATATAGTTATGAGCCTGCCTTAGAGAATATTATAACCTTGTTGTTATAATATATGTTTCCCCGCATCTTAGTTATGCGCCCTCGAGGAATTCTTGAGAATTCATGACATTAGTAGTGTTACAAATCGTTGTCGACGGATCCAAGAGGATCGTATACGTGCGAGTAGGCTGTCTTCTCCTTTTGGTTGGATCCGATGTAGGGACTCCCCGGCGTTGGAAAGCTGACCTGACAGAGCGCTCCCATCTGTAGGTACCTCCGATACGTCGGACAGTGCTCATCGTGGGAGTATAACAGGTAGAGGCTACGGAGTGTGGGAGAGGCTACGGGTGGACCAGGGGTGTAGAGCAGTCTAAATCTCTTCCAAAAGTCCCAAAAGTCTCCCTCCAGGAGTGAGGGTAAGGATGAGGTGAAGAATATCGCCGCGTGACCCATTCGTTGTTCGACCGTTCCCATAGTTGTTGGGTCCGGTCTTATATCGATGTTCAAGAACATCGTTGGGCAGTTATCTAGATGTAGATGATCCAGCCAGTAGTGTTGAGTAGACCAGTAAATCCGGGTCGCTTTGACCGATGGTATGGTCTCTCCCCAAAAGTCCCAAAATACTCCCTCCGGGAGTGAGGGTGAGGGGTGAGGTTGGTCGCGTCGCCGCGTGACCCAGTTATCCATGGGTTTCCACCCATGTTTTTCCTTGAAAGGAAATTGATTATGTATTGAACTGTAGTATGGTGATTGGTTTCCAGCCACTCACTGAGCTTGTAGCTCACCCCTCGCATACTGTTTCTTTTAAGGGGTAGTGTTGAGTCGTAGGATTGTCATCCGAGTACTCTTGTTTTAAAAGTTATCTTAGGTTGCTGACATGCCTCCTCGCATCCGTTGACGTGGACGTGACCCCCTGGACCCACCCTTAAGTTGTCGACTGGGTCGATTGGTTAGGGTTAGTTGTTGGATCCCTTGTTGTGGGATTAAGGCTTGGGTAGGAGATTCCAGCCCAGTAGTATGATAGTGATGAATTGGTCACAATTTCTAAGGTATGGATTGCGTCTCGATAATGGAGCTTCTTTCCCGTGCATCGGTATTGCTGGTAACCATGGAGTTCGCGTGCGGCGCCAGTTTCAAGTGTTGAGGATATGGGGTATTGCTCATTAAGGGATGATGTCTTCTTCTAGTTTTCCTACTCAGGATTAAGGGGCCTTGCAGGGTCAGCGTTGAGACCCGGGCTAGGGTACTCCGTGTTCCTTGTTTGGTTGTCGGGATATCCTATATCGGGACCTCATGGTGCCCTCCCAAGGTTTCTTTTCCCAGTCAAGGAATACCTTTGAAGCATCAAATTGATGGTGGATTTTTCCCTCTCACTTGGAAGGTGTTGTAGCGAGTGGTGATGCGTACGATCGGGATTGGGTGCATCCTATTGCAGCTTGGTGGGCGATTGCTTGTGGACTGGGTTCCATAGTGGCATCTGGAGTCGCTTTGATATATCATTGTGCGTTGTAGCTGCCCGGTTGAGGCCAGAGCCCTGTGAGGTGCTCCCAGATGCTATGCTTGTTGGTGCGCCCATATGGCAGAGATAGCGGGCTTGGGAGGCTACCAGGTAGAGGCCACACCGGGAGAGTGCTGCTAAATGATGTCGAGAGCGTGGACTCCCCGTGATGAATCTGCCCATGGAGTGCAGGATGTTGGAGTTCCAATGGTTATAGATGAGCGACCTATCTCTGGCGGCATGTGAAGCACAGTTGTGCATACTATTGCGTTTCACCCCACATTGGTCGCAAATAAGGAGACGCGATGCTAGCGTTCGTGATGGGACCCAACCGCCTTATCTGATAGATGACGTCGCATAGGCATTGTCGAGGTCCGACGACCCCTTATTGCGTGTCTTGTGGATTAAGTGCGGTTGAGCGGCTTACCAAGCGTGTAAGTGTCATCATGAGCGCCAGCCATGCTCGAGGAGAAAAATTTGGACTTAATTGTTCGAGGTGTTGTTTTGATCTCCCCGTGGAGGTAGAAGATCAATTACCTTTGCCGCAAATCGATGATCTGTTTGACCAGCTCTGGGAGCGAGTGTCTGCTGTTAGATCGATCTTCGCACAAGGGTACCACAAGTCGGAGATCCGAGAGTTGGACATCCCGTAGATGGCCTTTCGTGACCGTTCAGGCACTACGAGTTTTAAGTACTGCCGTCGGGTTGACGAATGCGCCGGATGCCTTCGTGGATCTCAAAAGTTTTATTGGGCTTTCGTGGACTACTTTGGGGTAGTCTTCATTGAGATTGTTGTGGTGTGATGAAAAGGTGATATGGGTGACCTTGTTTCCCCAGGTTGGCATGCCCTCAGGCAAAGTTCGAGAATCATCACTGAGTGGAAAGCGTCAGTCCATCGAGATTCCTCAATGGACGTGGGAGTGGGTTATCAGGGATTGTTGCGGACTCGCTAATGTCACGTTCGGGTCACGACGCCATCTAGGTGATCAATGACCGACTGACTAAGTCCACGCTTCCCTCCCTATCCGACTGATTGAGTCTCTGGACGCCTTGACGTGGGTTTTCACCTTCGCGATTGTTCGTCTTCATGGCACTCCGGTCGGCGCTATTTCGGTTGAGACGCGAGGGTTACTTTGAGGTGCTGGCGCAGCCTTTTGGTAGGATTTGGCGCGAGCCTCCATTTAAGTATAGCGTTTCATTGCCGATGGACAGCCAGACAAAGAGGACGATTCAGACCTTGGAGGACATGCTAAGTGCCTGCGTGCTCGATGATGAGGGCAGTTGGGTGAGGCACCACCCATTTGTTGGGGTATGCCTGCAAGACGACTGCCATTCGAGCACCCAGATGGATCTGTGAAAGGCACTCTACAGGCGCAGTTTTATACCTCCCTTGTGTTGGGACGGTTGAGGAGTGCCAGTTGGAGGGGTCATA
The DNA here is from genome assembly GCA_030737835.1 of Acorus gramineus. Lineage (NCBI taxonomy): Eukaryota > Viridiplantae > Streptophyta > Magnoliopsida > Acorales > Acoraceae > Acorus > Acorus gramineus. The sequence continues at coordinate 4,043,165 of JAUJYN010000014.1, forward strand.
AGTTAGTTGTTTGACCTTGCGGTGGCCAGGTTGGTTCGTGTGTACATCTGCACCTCCCAGAACCGATAGAAGGGCTACCCAGGTCATCGTCGCCAGGGGCTTACCTTTGGGTTTGGCGATCATATTTTCAAGAAGGTGTCCTGGTTTAAGGGCACCCTCTGTTTTGACGTTCGGGGCAAGCTGAGTTTGCTCTTTAATGGGACTATTTCTCGTCATTGAGTGGATTGGGGAGGTGGCTTATCATGTAGCCTTTCCCCCACAGCTGGCTCATGCCCACGACGTTGTCCTTGTCTCATGGCCGAGGCGTTATGTCCACGATCCTGCTCATGTCACTCCGTTCGACCGCCTCATCCTGGAGGTGGATTTGTCGTTCGTGGAGCAGTGGATCGAGGTCAGAGACCAGCATGAGAAGAGGCTCCACGCTAAGACCGTTCCTTTGATTATAGTGTGTTGGTAGCGCCAGTCCGGTGCAAAGACCACTTGGGAGCAAAAGGTCTATGCGAGATACTTGCTGTATTCGGTCTTCCCTTGGGGTTTCCTTAAATTTCGAGGACTAAATTTCCTAAGGGGGGAAGAATGTTGTGCCTGTGTCATTTGGAGCGCTCTGATTGAAAAATTGGTTACATAATTTTTTTCTCGAAGTTATGTATTTCCAATTTGATTTTGTTAAAATCCAAGATGAAGAGGGTTAAATATGATTTTATTATGAGATGTCCATTTTTGAGTTAGCCTTCTTACAAAAGTGGAATTAGATCAACTGGATTCTTGTAGTAAAAGTTATGGGTATTTTTCCAAGTATACCCCGGGGAGGGAAATTCTGGCAGCAGCCCTGTTCAATGTTTAGCTCTAATTTCGGAATAGGTGGAGAGATTATTTGATCTTGGCATGAACATAAAAGTTGTAGATAATCTTCTTAGCTTTCCAACGGACTTGGAAGTTATGGTTGTTCCAGTGAAGCATGCGCAGAATTTCTAAGTCAGGGATGAAATGGTCATTTCCATCCCGCTTTAGATATTTGTTGCAACAAATATTTCTCATTCTCTCTCTCCCTCTCATTCCCACGTCTACCACTCTTGAGTCTCTCTTCTCTCTTTCACACCCCCCCCCCAAGTGTTTGTGATAATGTCCCAAAGAGAAGGAGAAGGTGGAGGAGGAAGTGATGGTGAGCTTTGTGTAGGTTTTGTTGTTGTTGTTGATCTCCTCTCTCTCAAGTTCCCTTGCATGATCTTTCCCCCCCCCCCTGATTTGCAGCCATGGGAGGGCTGAGGAGGCCGAAGAGGTGGTGGTGGTGGTGGTGGTGGTGGTTGAGGTGGCCGTGGGCGTGTCGAGAGCCCCGCACCTCCCCTTTCCGTTTCCCTCTTTTGGTAAGTCCTCTTCCCCTTCTTTTTGATTTGTAAGGGCTGTTGGGATGGTTGGGGAAGTCATGCATGCTATGCATAGGGGTTAGAGTGTGTGTGAGGGGTTGGGGAGGGTTAAAATGGGAGTTGTCCTGACAGAGGGCTCCCATCCGTAGGTACCACCGATGCATTCGAAAGAGTACTGATCGTGGGAGTATACCAGGTAGAGGCTACCCGGGGAAAGGGCTACTGGCGGACCAAGGGTGTAGAGCGGTGAGTTGAGGAGATCGGGTTGTAGATACTACCCGGGAGAGGGTTAACGAATGATGTTACGAGCGTGGGAATCGTTCTCCCCTTTGGTTGGATCCGATGTAGGGACTCCCCGGCGTTGGAAAGCTGTCCTAACAGAGGGCTCCCATCTGTAGGTACCTCCGATGCGTTGGATAGTAGTGATCGTGGGAGTATACCAGGTAGAGGCTACGGAGTGTGGGAGAGGCTACCGGGTGGACCAGGGGTGTAGAGCAGTCTAAATCTCTTCCAAAAGTCCCAAAAGTCTCCCTCCAGGAGTGAGGGTAAGGATGAGGTGAAGAATATCACCGCGTGACCCATTCGTTGTTCGACCGTTCCCATAGTTGTTGGGTCCGGTCTTGAATCGATGTTCAAGGACATCGTTGGGTGATTATCTAGATGTAGATGATCCAGTAGTGTTGAGTAGACCAGTAAATCCGGGTCTCTTCGACCAACGGTATGGTCTCTCCCCAAAAGTCCCAAAAGACTCCCTCCGGGAGTGAGGGTGGGGGGTGAGGTTGGTCGCGCCGCCGCGTGACCCAGTTATCCATGGGTTTCCACCCATGTTTTTCCTTGAAAGGAAATTTATTATTTATTGAACTGTAGTATGGTGATTGGTTTCCAGCCACTCACTGATCTTGTAGCTCACCCCTCGCATACTGTTTCTTTTAAGGGGCAGTGTTGGGCGTGGAGCTGGAGCTTTCCTGTGGCGTGGTCTTATGGGCGTGGAGCGTTCTGCCGACGGGTGGCGAGTGCGAGGCTATCAGCATTCCTAGAGTCATTTTATGCTTTGTAAATCGTGCATGTGGCACAGGTTGTATTTTCTTTGGTCTAGACTTGGCTCTCACAGGACAGTGATTGTGTATTCGAGTCTGTAATAATGTTTTTGATTTACAGACATTGTTTATATATTATGCTTTCACTTTTCAGTCAGTTATCATTATCTTGCTTTGCCGCCTTGTGTATTGTTGTTGGTGTCTTTATTGACCTCAGGTATTGATAGCTGATATTATTATTATTTTGCCACGTCTCGGGGACGCCTGGGGCGTGACAGTGCCGCCTTACCAAAACAGGGGGAGGGAAATGGGGAGATGCGGGGTTCTCAACACACCCACAACCACCTCAACCACCACCACCACTACCACCACCTCATCAGCATCTCCTCAAGCCCTTCATGGCAGAAAACAGGGGTGCAAAGGGGCATGAGAAGGGAATAGAGAGAAGAGAAACAATAACAACAACAACACATACTCACACTTTCTCACTCTTTCTTGTGCTTCTTCTTCATCTTTTCCTTCATTAACAACACACACACACACAGAAAAACAGAGAGGGAGAGGGAGACGTGAGTGAGAGAGAGTGAGAGAGAGAGAGAGAGAGAGATTTTTCCTCACTTTGGGGGGGTGATGAGAAGGACAGAAAAAGGGGGTGCACTTAAGCCTATTCTCACCCTTAAACACTAAAAAATAACCAAAGGCTGCTTCACCACTAAGCAAAGGGTGGCAAGGTTACCAAAGGTTACCACATCCTCAAAAATATCTTACACTATTCGATCCACCAAACCAGGAACACTCAAAACCCGGATACAGTTCAGAACTGCATATTTTTCAAAACGTTACCGGAATTCGATGAAATTTTTATGGGTAGTATAAAACGGTACCAGGACCCATAATATGCAGTTAGATTTTCAATCAGAGTACTCCAACTCCTGCAGGTGGTTAAAAGCTAAAATTTTAGCGACTCTGATCGGAAAAAAATGAGGCTCCAAATGACACAGGCATAACACCTCGAGCCCGTATGATCACATCTTGGCGTTCAGACATTCGATGGCATTATACGAATAGTATGACGGACTAATGTGTCATCTCTTCCCCTCCAACCTAGAGGGGGCGGCATTCACTTGGTTTCATTTGCTTCCACCCACCACAATCCGCTTGTTCGAAGAGCTCGGTACTATGTTTGTCGAACATTTCATTTGTAGCAGGCGGCAGAAGAAGAACCTGGGAGATCTGATTAAAAATCAGATGCGACAGGATGAAACTATCCGACAATATGTTGATCATTTTCATTTCCTGAAGTTTGAAATGGAGGATTGCAACGAAGACATTGTGATCATGGCCTTCCAAAACATCCTTCTTGTCAGAAACGGTCTTATGGAATCGCTTATTAAGCGTAACACTTCTGATATCCGGGACCTAATGGGGCGCGCTGAGAAGTACGGTAAGGTGGAAGAGGAGTCCAGGCTCTTCAATCAAACGGTGGTTGCGGCGAGAAAGACAAGAAGCCCGACGCTTCTACCAATTAAGTGCGAGAGGGGTGGGAAACTTATTTTAAAGTTTCACCGTCCCAGATGTTGCCCAAAATTCAAGGACAACAATTCTTCATGTGGCGCCAATGTGGGGAGATAAGTTGAAGCGAGATCAAAGTTTCCATTGTGACAACCACAAAAGTGTCAGTCACACCACCAACAAATGCCACACTTTTCAGAGCTTCCTGAAGGAACAACTCTGAAAGGGATAGCTCAAGGAGTACATCTCCCCCGGTAAGGTGTCGGCCACAGAAGAGCAGCACAAAACGAACGTCAACCTCAACTCTTTGGCAGGGGTCATCGACGCCATTTTTGGATGTCAACCCTACTTCACTGATCCAAAAAATGTCTGCAGAGCTTCGAAGAAGGTGAACATCTCCTTCGAGATGATGCAGATAGACCAGGAGCCAAAACTAGTTACGAAGACGGTGAGGAGCGATGACAAGGGGGTCATTGTTATATATGTGTCACTTTTAACCTTCTGGTAACCGTTGGGACATTCTGGCAATTTTTAAGTTTTTTCATTTTTCTATCGGAACCGCTAAAATTTCGGGCTGTTAGCTATCGCCTTGAGATTGAGGGCTCCGATTGAAAAATCTAACTGCATATTATGTGCCCTGATGCCATTCCAAGCTGCTCACGAAAATTTTGTTGAATTCCGGTGACGTTTCAGAATTTCACAGTTCCGTGGCGTATCCGGGTTTTGACCGAGAGAGAAGTCATTGGGAGAGTGGACTTGGTCAAAGTGGGCCCATGGACTTGGTCAACCCCTTTTGTTTTTATTTGTGGTTGAGTTGACCCAAGTCAAAACTCACTTAAACCCTCACTAATCCTTTCTTAGCCCTAATTAAACATAGTTAGCCTAATCTAAGTGTGGGGATTATATATAAGTGAGATGAAAATATCTCCCCCCACTATTCATCTTCTTCCCCAAAATGATTTTCTCTCTCCCCTCTCTCTTTTTCCTCCATTAGAGCTAGTTGGAGTGCTTGGAACTCAAAACCCAAAGAAGAGAAAGGTAAGGGGAGCTCCCGATCTATCCACCGGTGGTCTCGGATTCGAGTTCCGAGGTGTTTAGCCCCTTCTCACCCTCTCTTTTCTCCCCTGATTTCAGCCTTTCTTTGGCTAGGAGGAGATCTAGGTGGTGGTGGTCCTTGGGGAGGTATTTCGGTGCCCGAAGAGCTCCCGGTTCCTTTCCCTTCCTTTCCTCTCCTAGGGTAAGCTCTTTTTCCTTCCTTTTCTTGCTTAGATGTATGTTAGGAGGTTGTTTTTGAGTGAGGATGGCTGTTGGTGGCAGTGGGTGGCTGTCGGCGGCGGTTGGTGGCCGTGGGAGGCCATGGGTGGCCGTCGGGCAGATAGGAGAGTTGTCCCGAGTGGGCTCGGGTAGCAGGCAGGCAGGGCTCGGGCAGCAGGTAGGCGGTGCTCGGGCTGGCAGGCGGGCAGGCATGCTGGGCGCGTGCTGCCAGGCGCGTTGGGCACGTGTTGCCGGGTGTGCGCGTGGGGGCTGGGCGCAGAGGCTGGTCGCGGGTACTGGGTGCTGGGCGCCGTGCGGGCAGAGAGCGCGTGGAGCGCTGCGCAGGGGCGCATGGCATGCTGTGCGCGCGGAGTGGTGAGCGGGCAGGTGTGCGGGTGGTGTGCGGGTGCTGCGCGGAGGGCGCTGTGCGCGCGGGGCGAGTAGGGTGCGCACGGAGTGGTGAGCGGGCAGGTGTGCGGGCGCTGCGCTGGGGCGCAGTGCGGGCGGGTGCGCGTGCGGGGCGCTGCGCTGGGGCGCAGTGCGCACGGGTGCACCCGGGGCTGGACGAGCTGGTGATGCGACCGGGTGGTGCGCGCGGGGTGCCCGCAGGGCGAGGCGATGGGGCGCGGGGCATGCGGGTGTGCGCGCGGGTTGCTGTGCTAGGGCACAGTGGGCTCACGGTGCACCCGGGAGGTCTCGGCAGGGTGTCCGGACGTGCGGGCTGGGCTCGGCAGGGCGTCGGGGGGGTTTGGGCCGGGGCTCGGCTGTGCGCCCGAGGCGGGTGGCCGTGCGTGCGGCTGCCCGGGAGTTCGGGAGTGAGTTGGGGTGCTCGGGCTCGCGTGCGTACAGGCCGTATGTACGCTTGTCCGAGTGTTGTGTATTTTAGTGTATTTGTGGATTTATTTGTGTGTTTTACTCACCGATTTGATTACCCTATCTTGCAGATCTTGACGGACGGTCGCGCGACGACCCGGCTACTGGTGAGTGGGACAATCCAACCCAGTAGGGAGGCGTACTACTCACTTGGGAGTGTATTGCCCTCCCCTGGGGCACCATGGATTTATATTAACCTGTTGTAATGTGTAATCCATGCAAGCATGAAAAATGTAGAATGCATGCCACCCTAGACTTGTATGTTAGGGACTTGCACCCTTAGGGTATGTGTAAGAGCCGTGCATCCTGTCACCTTGTTATCATGCTAGGAAGCCTCGTCCTATGCATGTGTCCTATTAGTTTAATCTGTTAAATTAAATGCTAGTATATATTTAATTGCATGCCTTAGATAATATTATAGGGAGGGGCCTTGCGAGGTCAACATTGAGACCCGGGTTAGGGTACACCGTGTTCCTTGTTTGGTTGTCGGGATGTCCTATATCGGGACCTCACGCTGCCCTCCCAAGGTTTCTTTCCCAATAATATTGTCACCTTGCTATTATTATTATTATTATATCTGTTCCCCGCATCCTGGTTATGCGCCCTGGAGGAATTCTAAGGAATTCATGACATTAGAGTTGTTGAGATGTCACGCCCCGGGCGTCCCCGAGACGCGGCAAGTGTATATAAAATATCAGAATGTACACAGGAGGTCAATAATATCATACACAAGCAGCCAGAATGACACACAGACAACAAAAGCAGGGCTGACATGATATATACACCAAATGCGGAAGCTAAAGACTGAATCTGTAATCAAAACACACTACAGACTCCATACATAATCACATGTCCTGTGAGAGCCAATATACATACAAAGACATCCAAATACAACACAAACGCGTGCCCAAGCACGGAAAATAATACATACTGGTACAAGGGATGCTGATAGCCTCTGATACTCGCGGGACGTGGCGCTACTCCGCTACTGATGAAGTCCCTCGGGGAGCTCCTCCTCCAGATCCGACTCAGATGACACTGAAGAAAAATATTGTGCGAGGGGTGAGCCACACGCTCAGTGAACGGCACAACCCATGCATCACAAACAATATTGACCACAACCAGATAATTCTTAACATCCACAACCACATTACCATAACCACGATTAACAACAATTCCTCAAACTAGTGGGTCGCTAACGCCAACCCACTACACCCTCACCCTCACCCTCAATGGGTGACATAGGATATTGGGACTAACAACACATAACCAGCGGGTCGCTTCCGCCAACCCGCTACACCCTCACCCTCACCCCTCAAGGGGTGACCAAGGATATTGGGACTAACTACACCAATCCAGCAGGTCGCTATCACCAACCTACTACACCCTCACCCTCACCCCTCAACAGGAGTGACATAGGATATTGGGACTGACAATCATCCATAGGCAAATCTAGCGGGTCGCTCATCGCCAACCCACTACACCCTCACCCTCACCCTACAACGGGTGACATAGGCTCTTGGGACTGACTAGGCTGTTGGTCACCCTTGGTCCACCGATAGTCTCTCCTCACTCCGTAGGTCGTTTGGCCACTCCCACGTTCAGCACAGTCCTTCTACCAGATCAGGAGGCGCCTACTACTGGGAGACCCTGCACGGGACAACCTGTCTAACGCTGAGGTAGTCTCTACACGGATCCAACGAAGGGAACAGAACAGCCTATCCATCGCATATGATCCACTCGGATCCGCAGACAACACATCATAACAACACTACTGTTCTGAATTCCTCAGAACCCACCAGGGCGCATAACTACGATGCGGGGAACATGCATAAGGTTATAACAGGGTGGAATATCGTTGGGGAAAGAAACTCGGGAGGGCAGCGTGAGTTCCCGTTATAGAACACCTCGACAACCAAACAAGGAACACGGTGTACCCTAACCCGGGTCTCACCGCTGTCCTCGCAAGGCCCCTCCCCTATAATATTCACTATAACATGCAAAGTAACAAATACTAGCATTTAATTTAATAAATAAACTAGTAGGGCACATGCATCGGTCGGGCTTCCTAACATGGAACCAGGAGACATGCTGCATGGCTCATACACATATCCTAAGGGTGCAAGTCCCTAACATGCAAAGTCTAGGGTAACATGCACTCTACAATTAAATCATGCTCGCATGATATACATATTACACATGCCAATATCTATCCATGGTGCCCCAGGAGAGGTCAGTATACGCCCAAGTGCGTATAACACCTCTCTACTGGGTTGGACTGTCCCACTCACCAGTATCTGGGTCGACGCGCGACCGTCCGTCTAGATCTGCAAGACAGACATTCAATATGGTGAGAACAACACATAAATACTCTAAAAATACCCAAACATACAAAACCCACAACTAGACACCTAACACTCGGGCAAACGTGCATACGACCCGCACGCACGCTAGCCCGAGCACCCCCGGCAACCACCCGCACGGCCGGCAACCACCCGCACGGCCGCCCGACCCCTCGGGTGCGCCGCCGCGCCTCAGCCCGCGCGCCCAGGCGCCGCCGGGCCCCTGCCCTAGTCCTTGGACCCGCAGCCGAGCCACCCGGTGCGCCGCCGCCCACTGCGCCCCGCCGCAGCAGCCCGCGCGCACCCCCGCGCTCCCCGCGCACACCACGCGAGCACGCCGCACGCCCCGAGCGCCCAGCGCCTCGCCCCGCGCGCACCGCCAGCTCCAACCCCGCGCGCACCCCGCGCGCACCAATAGCCGCCTCGCCGCGCCCCGCGCGTACCCTGCACGACGCCCCGCAGCGGTGCCCAGCGCCCAGCGCCCAGCACCCTCGGCCACCACCCGGTACCCGCGACCCAGCGCTCAGCGCCCAGCACCCGGGACCCTCACCCAGCGTCCACGCCCACGCCCGCGCAACACGCACCCAGCGCGCCTGGCAGCACGCGCCCCGCGCGCCTGCCAGCCTGCCCGCGCTGCTGCCCGAGTTGCCTGCCTGCGCGCGTCGCCGAGTGGCCCGAGCACCGCTCGCCTGCACGCCCGGGGCACTGCCCGCCTGATGCCCGAGCGCCCCTGTCCTGCTCGCCTGCGCGCCCAGCCAGCTCGCCCGACCTGCCAGCGCGCACAGCCCAGCAGCCTGCTCCGTACGCCTCTCCCTGCACCCCCCTGAGCGCACGCCCGCGCGCGCACCCGCGCGCACGCCCTCGCGCGCCCAGCAAACTGGTGCACCAGCTCCCAGCCTACCCGAGCTAGCCCTGCCAGTCGACCCAGCGCGCACGCCCAGCCCTGCTGGCCCCCAGCGCCAGTCGAGCGCCCGCACGCCCAACCCTGCTGGCCCCCAGCACCGCCCGAGCGAAAGCACGCCTAGCCCTGCTGGCCCCCAGCACCGCCCGAGCGCACGCACGCGCGCATCCGCGCCAGCCACTGCGCCTGCACCCCCTCCGCTGCTGCCCTGTCCGAGACAGGAGGCCACCTGCCCGAGCTGCACGCCTGCCAGCCCGAGCTCCTCTACCACCCACCTCCGACCACCACCACAGCCTCCGACCGCCTCCCACAGCCCTCCGACGGCCACCCACCGCTGCCAACCACCACCCAACCCCATTTCCACCCTCCTAGCATACATCTAGGCAAGAAAGAGAGGGAAAGAGGCTTACCAAGGGGAGGAAAGGAAATCCGGTTGCTCTCCACGCACCGAAACCTCTCCCAAAGGGTTTCCAATGCCCCGATCTACCTCCACCACCGAGATGGCTCAAAACAGAGGAGAAGAGAGGGCGGACGGACGGCCAAAACTCGCCGGAATTGGGATTTGAAAACACCGGAGTGTAGATCGGGACCCGATCTACACTTCTTATGCTTTAGGTTTTAAGCTTTGAGGGGTCTAGGGGGCTCAAAAGCAAGAAAAACGGATAAGGGGAGAGAGAGGGCTTGGGGAGGAAGAAGATGAATAGTGCCAAGCACTTTTTAAATCCCACTTATATAGCGAGCGACTTAAAACCCAGATACGCCCCGGAACTGTGAAATTTCAGAAACGTTACCGGAATTCAACGAAATTTTCGTGAGAGGCCTAAAATGGCACCAGGACACCAAATATGCAGTTAGATTTCCAATCGGAGTCCTCTAGCTCAGGACGATAGCTAACAGTCCAAAAATTAGCGGTACCGATCGAAAACCGAAAAAAAATGAAAAACTGCCAGAACGCTCTAACGGTTACCAGCAGGCTAAAAGTGACACATATATAACATGAGATGTGTTGGTCAGCGGATCCGAGTGGATCATATGCGATGGATAGGCTGATCTGTTCCCTTCGTTGGATCCTTTAGAGACTGCCCCGGCGTAGAGAGACTGTCCCGTGCAGGGGCTCCCATCAGTAGGCACCTCCTGATTTGGGACGGACTGTGCTGAATGTGGGAGTGGCCAAGCAGCCTACGGAGTGGGGAGAGACTATCGGTGGACCAAGGGTGACCATCAGCCTAGTCAGTCCCAATATCCTATGTCACCTATTGAGGGGTGAGGGTGAGGGTGTAGTGGGTTGGCGATGTAGCGACCCACTGGATTGTTAGTCCCAATATCCTATGTCACCTATTGAGGGGTGAGGGTGAGGGTGTATGGATGTGTATGGATGATTATCACTCCCAATATCCTATGTCACCATATTGAGGGGTGAGGGTGAGGGTGTAGTGGGTTGGCGATAGCGACCCACTGGCCTGTATAGCTGTTGCCATTTTGTGGCTTTTAATAATGTGATTGTGGGTTAATAATATCTGGTGGTTAATATAATTGTGATGCATGGGTTGTGCTGTTCACTGAGCGTGTGGCTCACCCCTCGCATAATATTTTTCTCCAGTGTCATCTGAGTCGGATTTGGAGGAAAGAGCTCCCCGAGGGACTTCATCAGTAGCGGAGTAGCGCCACGTCCCGCGAGTATCAGAGGCTATCAGCATTCCTTTTGCTTGTATGTATTATATTCCGTGCTTGGGCACGTGTTTGTATTATATTTGGATGTCTTTGTATATATTGGCTCTCACAGGACAGTTGATTATGTATCGAGTCTGTAATGTGTCTTTGAATTACAGATTCAGTCTTTAGCTTCCGCTATTGGTGTATATATCATGTCAGCCCTGCTTTTGTTGTCTGTGTTGTCATTTTAACTGTTGTGTGAGTATGTTATTGAACTCCTGTTTACTGATATCATATATACACTTGCCGCGTCCCGGGGTCGGCCGGCCCTGGGGCGTGACAATCATCTCCTTCTCCGATGATGATCTAAAGAGAGTTTAGGCGCCTCATTCGGATGCGCTTGTTATCACTTTCACATTTTGAATTTTGACGTAAAAAGAATCTTGGTTGACACTGAGAGCTTAGTTGAAATTCTCTTCATGCAACCCTACCTCCGGATGGGGTTAAAGGTGGCCGACCTGTCGCCTATCAAAAATCCCTTAGTCACATTCAATGGCCCTCGGGTGGTCCCTACTGATCGCATCACGTTACCAATTCGTGCTGGTAATTAGACCATCATGATGGAATTCCCAATCATGGATTTTCTATCTCCCTACAATGCCATCAACGAACGCGCCTTGGCTTGTAGCGATGAAGGAAATTCCTTTGACCTATCACCAGTGGCTCCATTTCCCTACTATAGAAAGGATAATGGAAATCAGAGGCGATCAGGTCGCAGCGAGACGCTGTTATATGGTAGTGCTAGCAAGCAAAGCAGCCCTGCCCGAGGAGTTGATCGAAGAAGGGGTCAAAGCAACTACTTGAGGATTGGTTCAAAGCCGATGAAAATCGACCTGGTCCCCAAGATAGGGTGTTGAGGACCTAGAGCAGGTCCCGATGGAACCCCATGACCCTGAGAAGTTCTTTCTTGTTGGGAGCATGTTGTCTACTGAGGAAAGGGAGTCAATTCTTAGCCTCCTTAGTAGAAACCAAGACGTGTTCGCTTGGAAGCCACAAGACATGCCAGGGATCGACTCTGAGGTGGTGAATCATTGTCTTTTTATTTCGGCTACCATCCATCCAGTACGTCAAAAGCAATGGTGGACAGCTCCCATACATGCAGAAGTCGTGCAGGAGGAGGTGAATAGGCTGTTGTCGGTTGGTTTCATCCGCGAGGTCCATCACCCCGATTGGCTGGCCAACATAATGGTGGTCCTCAAGAACAAAAAGTAGCGGGTATGCGTAGACTTCACCAATTTGATCAGTGCATGCCCCAGGACAACTTTCTTCTCCCAAAGATCAACCAGCTAGTGGATTCATTATCGGGTAATGAGCTAATAAGTTTCATGGATGCCTATTCGGGATATCATCAGATCCCGATGTATCAACTTGACAAGGAAAAGACAGCTTTCATAACCCCTATGAGAATATATTGTTACAAAGTGATGATGTTTAGGTTAAGAATGCTAGAGCAATTTGCCAAAGGCTGGTGACCAAGATCTTCCATCACCAACTCAGTAAAACAGTGAAATTTTACATCGACGACATGATGGTCAAAAGGAAGCATTGAAATGATCATTTGTCGCATCTCGAAGATGTCTTCACTCTGTTGCGTAAGTATTGCCTTAAACCTAATGCGTCGAAGTGTTCCTTCGGGGTCACTTTGGGTAAGTTTCTGGGTTACTTAACGCGGTGAGAAATTGAGGTTTTACCTTGACCAAATAAAAGCGATCTTGGAGATGGAGTCCCTAAGAACCAAGAAAGAGATCAGAAGCTAACCGAAAGACTTGCCGCGCTAAACTGGTTAATCTAAAGCTATTGATTGTTGCCAACCATTCTTCCAATTGCTGAGGAAAGCTCATAAGTTCGAGTGGAATCAGGATTGTTAGAAGGCATTAGAGAAAATAAAAATTACCACAGCACGCCTCCTCTTTTGGTGCGTCCACTACCTGGTGATGTCTTGATCCTCTACATCGTGGATTCCAAATAGGCAGTCAACTCAGCGCTGCTAAAGGATCAGGACAGGGGGCAGAGGACAATATACTATGTAAGAATGGCGCTCAATGGGACAGAAAACAGGTACTCATATTGAAAAAATTGTATTTTCTCTACTTATTTCTTCTCGCAAATTGCACCACTATTTTCAAGCCCACACGATCCACGTGATCACCGACTCGTCACGCAAACCGGTATTATGAAAGGCGGATGTTGCTGGATGATTGCTAAAGTGGGCAGCAAAATTGTTGGCTTTCGACTTCCACTATTAGCCCAAAAATGAGATCAAAGGCCAGGTCCTAGCCAATATTATCACCAACCCAACACAGGCATAGCAACAGGTTTGCACGGTTTCTGACCTCAGGTCGATTTCTTAGATGCCTCACATCAGTGGAGCGTCCAATCGGAAAGGATCAGGAGCTGGACTTGTCTTGCGGAATGAAGACGGAGTTCTGTTCGAGCATGTGATCCAACTCGGGTTCAAGGCCTCTAATGATGAGGCTTAATACAAGGCCCTGATTGCTTGGTTAGAGTTTGTGGTTGATTTGGTAGTCAGAATGTTTGAGATCTTCAATGATTCTCAATTCGTGCTGTTTCAAAGCACCATCGAGTATCAAGCCAAAGACAAATGGATGGCCGCATACTAGAGCTTTGCACGTACTCTACTTGGGCAGATCAGTGATTGGAAGATTCAATCAATCGATAGCGAGTAGAATATTCAAGCCGACGCCTTAGCAAAATTGACAAGCGCACTAGAAGGAGAATCATCCCGGGAAATTCAGGTCGAGTTCTTAGGAGAATTGAGCATCGTTCGCCTTAAGCTCATGACAATCACCTCGGGACCCCGAACAACAACCTGGATGGATCCCATTTTGGCCTATCTTAAGGGCAACATCCTGCCACAGGATAAGAAAGAAGCCATGAAGGTTAAGAATCAAGTAATCCAGTTCTGTGTGACGCAGATCCTTGTTGAAGTGCACTCTAGCATATGCGGGAGCCACGTGGCTTCAGGATCACTGGCTCATCGCATGTTAATAGCAGGGCCCTTTTGGCCATCCTGGGGAAGGATTCACTCGACCTAGTCAAGAAGCATGGCAAATGCCAACTATTCACTCCATTGATTCACCGACCTGTTGGGGAACTGAATTCACTTCACAGTCCCTGGCCATTTGCCAATGTGGGTTCGATATAGTGGGTCCCATTCCCATTAAGGCTGTCAATTATTTGAAAAAATATCTGTATCGGATCCAAATCCTCCGTATCTGCATCCGAACCAAATTATCCGTATCCAAAATTTTTTGGATCGGATCAGATATACAGCCTATATCTTATCCAAACAATATCCGTATCAAAAATGTTATTTCATTTATATATATTAGGATTAATTTCAACCTTTACATCAAAATCCAAGGGCTCATATTCTAAGGCAAAACACAATACCATATGTTAGGGACAGTGGGAAACCTCACCGTGTTTCGTCTCTGGCAAAAACAAAAAAGAAAAAAAAAACCACAAAATCAACCCTAGAATCTACTCATCCCAGTTCATCACCATCACCCTCATCATCATCATCTCCTCCACCCAATCCACTCTCATCCTCCCCCTCCACCTCTCCCTCTCCACCACCACCTCCACCACCCCCCACCACAACCTCAAAACAACTTCCCATCGCTAACACATCCACCACAACCACCACCACCCCCACCTCTCCCTCCCCCTCTCCCCAGGCAGCGACCACACCTTCTCCTTCTCCATCAACCGCCACCCAATCCTCTACATGGACACCGGCAGTGACCATGTCTGGTTCCCTGTTCCGCTTTCAAATGCATCCTCTACGACGATTAACAGAACCCAATCCCCCTCCCTTCCCTATCTCCGCCACCTCCTCCGCCATCCCTTGTGGCTCCCCACTCTGCTCCTCCACCCACTCCTCCCTCCCCTCCTCTGACCTCTGCGCCGCCACCTCTTGCCCCTTAGAGACCATTGAAATCTCCATCTTTGTCTCTTACCCATCAAAAACAAAATAATAAAAAACCACAAATCAACCCTAGAATCTGCTCATCCCAGTCTTTCTCTTCTTCTCTCTTCTAACGGCTTCAGATATTTCAGATAATTATCTGAATCCGTATTTGAATATTCGGATCGGATATGGATACATGTTTTTTAATCGGATATCAGATACGGATATTTTAGATATTTAGTTTGAATACGAATATGGGCAAATTTTCTCCGTATCCATCTGATTGACAGGCTTAATGCCCATGGCTCCAGCTCAGGCTTCCTCTTGGCCGCCACCGACTACTTCACCAAATGGGTAGAAGTTGTGCCCTTAGCGAGAAGAATAATGTTTTTAAAGCCCCAACTTATAGGCCTCCATCACAGGCTCCATGAGGTGGCAAAGGAAAAATTCCTATTATACCCTTTTGGCAACCAATCCCTCAAAACGTGTGACGGTTTTGATTTTCATATTTTCATTCTTGTAACATTAATTATCGGTTTTCTTTTATTGGAATGTTGAATTGAATTCTTATTCTTTCATCATTATTAATCGTTCTCGTTTCGGATCTGTTTTTTCCATGAAGAACTCCTAGTAGTAAATCCGAATTTCTACTTCGAAGGAATTTGAAACCATGAATTCATTTTTTTTCGATGTGAATTTCGTCATAATGTCTATCGGATCAGGTTTGACATGCATTATGTTTTTGGATCTGCAACTGATTTTGATTTGCGTATTGGTTTTCATTTGATATTAAAAAGTTTTTTTTTCATGTTTTGATCCTGTTATATCTGAATTTGAAATTAACATTTTTATGATCAATCTTGTTTTATATATGAAGGTCAGTTTTTATTATGTTATGCATGTTATAGTTGTGCGTCAATTACTGTTACAGTTTTTATAATGTAACTAGTCATTTTCCATATTTTGATTTTTTTTTGTTGCATTTTATAAATGTAACCCAGTTTAGTGTTACATTTTTGTTACATTTTATAAATGTGACACATTACTATTACATTTTATAAATGTAAAACATGTTACTGTTACAAATAGTTGTGAAAGATATAAATATTTTGTTAAATGTAACAAACAACGAAAAATGTGTTTGACATTTTTCATAAAATATAATTGACTATTAAAGAGAGGATTTGTTTTTAAATTGTTTAAACATTGCATGGAATATAAAACATTTAGGTAAATGTAACTGTTATGTTACGTTTATGTAAATGTAACATTTTTTATGTAAATGTAACAAACAGTTGTGAGAGATGTAAACATTTTGAAAATGTATTTGCATTGTGTGAGATGTATCTCATTTATGTAAATTGAAAAGATGTTTGTCAAATGCTAGAATCTAATAGATATGTGAGCTGTTTTTAAAGAAGGAATATGTTTTTCATGAAATGAGATGTTTTCATTGTTTTATGTGTCTGCGCCATGATGAATTTGGAATTAATAATTAATTGTGAAATGATTGCCAATATAAAATGTAACTGCTTCATATGGTAACTATATGTGTTTTTATTTAAATTTGAATACAATAAATACCTGACTTTTTTAATGTTCGGTTAATAACATTCTTAAAAAATAATACTAATGTGTATTATAAGAATGTAAGCTTGAAAAAAAAAATAGGCCCTTTGAAGGATTTTGACGAAAAACAATTTAGGTAAGTTTTGGTGTAATTTAGGTTCAATTACAATTTAGGTAAAGATTTTAAAATTCAAATTTTGAAATGGGTAAATGGATTTTGAGATTTACATGGAAGAGTAATAACCGAATCAAGAAAAAAGGGGAGATTGGGTCAATGGACAGATTTTTAATGAATGGCAGATCCGTATTTTTTCATTTTACCATTTTTCAAAAGTCAACAAACCGTCCAATAAGATTATGACACCTAATGGGGCTTGTGAATAGGGCTTATAATTTGGGGCCTGGGTATCATCACTGTAGCGAGAATTAGGGATATCGAAGTCAAAGCTTTCCTTGGGAGAGAGATTGTATGTTGGTTTGGCAAACTGAATACTATGTTCTCTAACTACGGGATGCAGTTCGACAATGTCACCATGAGGGATTTATGTGAGGCGTTGGGAATAAAACATCTTTTCTCTTCTCCCCGTTATCCCCAAGGAAATGACTAGGCCGAAATCACCAACCGTACAATCATGGACGGGATCAAAAAGCGTCTTGACGAAGCTAAAAGCGACTAGGTAGACAAGCTGCCATCCGTATTGTGGGAATATCGCACTACAACATGAATGTCTACAAGCCAGACCCCGTTCTCTCTAGCCTTCAGAGTAAAAGTGGTCATCCCAGTGGAGCTTGGAATCCCAGCTTTTCAAACTGAGAACTACGAGCCCAGCTCAATGAGGAAGTTCTTGCATCTGACCTAAAATTGAGAGATGAAAGAAGGGAAGCGGCTGTCATCTGAATGGCCAAGTACCAAAACCAGATCGCCAAGAGCTACGACAAGAGGGTCTCTCGATGAAGCTTTCAAGTTGGCAACCTTGTTTTCCAATAGGTATTTCCAAATCCTGTGAAAGCTTAGCCAGGCCCATTGGGAATGACTGTATAAAGTCTCCGGGATGGGTCCCAAAAGAGCTTATTATTTAGAGAGAATGAATGGAGAGGCTTTATGTAGGCCTTGCAATGTAATGCATCTCAAGAATGAATGGTGCTTAAAGGAATTATACATATTGTTAAATGAATAATTCTACAACAATGCCCCCATCTAGTGAGACCCTGAGTACAGTTCCAAAGCCTATGAAGTGCATGTATACACTTTAAGTATATAAAATTAGGTATTTCATCTACTAAAATAAATATTTTATTAGTAAAATAAGATTGCACGTGAGTCTGCATATAAAGACTATGTATAATCCAAATCAATCTATTCTTGAAATCAAAAGTCAAATTTTGTTCCCATGAAATTATGAACATTCTAATAACTATGTGGGGAATACCGAATCTCCTCATGGTAGGATGTGAAAGGTACCCCATCTTTAATGAAGGAACTTGGGTTTGAGTCTTGTCGCCCGTTAATAGGTCCTTCACTGCAACTAGATGTTTTAGTTTGTCAGATTCACTGTGACATAAGAAATAAAATATTTTTTTTTTTTTTTTTTTTTCATTCAAAATAAAAGATAAAAGAAAGGGTCGATCTGTAAATTTTCACATCGATCCCTATTTATTTAGCTTTTTCCAGGAATCCGTTGTATTCTGTCCATTTTTTGGTCTTTCTAATCGATTATCAAATCTTTCTTTTCGATTTGTTGCTAGGTTAATGTTTTGGCGAAGTCATGCAATCTATTGATTATTTTTTTGATTCCGATCGTATCTATATACCCTATTTTTTTATCTGGGTTGCTAACTCAACGGTAGAGTACTCGGCTTTTAAGTGCGGCTATGATCTTTTACACATTTGGATGAAGCAACGAATTCGTCCAGACTATTGGTAGAGTTTAATAAGACCACGACTGATCCTTAAAGGGAATGAAGGGAAAAAACAGCATGTCGTATTAATGAAGAACTCTGAGAATACTCCATTCTTACCGGATCGATATAAAAATCGTTTTGTTTGATTTTTGGAACATGACAAAATCAATTCGCGGTTGGAGTTAGGTGTTAAGCCCCGGATCATAGCAATATATATATAAATATCAGGTGATCAATACAAGAGGTCAATAATGACTCCAAGGGATACATCGATGATCCAACATATGACATATGAGGTTTAACAAAGCAATAATAATATATAGCTTATCAAAAAGTGTGGAAGCGTAAAATGACATAAACCTATAATCAAAAGTAATATTACAGATCCAATTAACACAATTACTGTCCTGTGAGAGCCAAGTCTAGTCAAAATTGACTAAAAACAACGACATTTACCTCAAGCAAGAATACCATAACATACAGGTACGAGGAATGCTGACGGCCTAACACTCGCAGAACCAAAAGATCAGATACTGCAACAACTACTAGAATCTCACCTCGTGGGGCTCCTCCTTCAAGATCAACTCAGCCCCTGGTGGAGGAACAACACACGAGAGATGAGCTACAAGCTCAGTGAATGGTAAGAATCCAAGCAAGATTAACTAAGACATCAATAGTACAATAACAGTTCAACCAAGACATGGAATAAAATCCAAAGATAAAAACAATCACGCAAAGATGTGCCCTCACTATACCCTCACCCTTGCCCATAGAGATGACAAGAGACTTTTGGAAGAAATCAATACACTAACGCCCTACATCATCCGGTAGCCCTCTTCCTGGCGGCCTTCCAACATGGCGGCACCACGCAGGACAGCTCCAACGCTGGATAGCTTCAACACACAATGTTGTGTAAAAGAAACGCTCCACACTCACAATATGACCCTTATGAATCATCCACCATCGGTTAACCATTACCGATACGCCATCGAATTCTCATGAATTCCCATGAAGTTGGGAAGATTAACTATATTTACAACTGAATAATGTCCTAGCATGATCCCAAAGGCGGGGTCCTACACGCGTCTATTACTGATAGGCAAGGTTTATTATGCAAATATTTAGTTTTAATTGTCACGCCCCAGGGCGGCCGTCCCTGAGGCATGGCAATATATAAAGTATCAGCTATCAATACCTGAGGTCAACAAAGACTCCAACAATAACACACAAGGTGGCAAAGCAAAGATAAATGATAACTCACTGAAAAGCGAAAGCATAAGATATCAACAATATTGTAAACCAAAAACATTATTACTGACTCGAATACACAATCACTGTCCTGTGAGAGCCAAGTCTAGTCCAAATAAAATACAACATGTGCCACATGCACGATTTACAATACATAAAATGACTCTAGGACTGCTGACAGCCTCGCACTCGCCACCCGCCAGACAGAACGCTCCACGCACATAAGACCACGCCACAGGGAAGCTCCAGCTCCACGCCCAACACCGCCCCTGTAAAAGAAACAGTACGCGAGGGGTGAGCTACAAGCTCAGTGAGTGGCTGCAAACCAATCACCATCACAACAGTTTAATGTTAAGGCAATTTCCTTTCAAGGAAAACATGGGTGGAAACCCAAGGGATAACAAGGTCACGCGGCGGCGCGACCAACCTCACCCTCACTCTCGGAGGAAGACTCTTGGGACTCTTGGGGAGAGACCATACCAGTTGTCGAAGAGACGCGGAATTACAGGTCTACACGACACTACTCGATCATCTACATCGAGATAACTGCCCAACGATGTCTTTGAACATCGATACGTAACCGGACCCAACAACTATGGGAACGGACGAAAACGAAAGGGTCACGCGGCGACGTGACTTCATCTCATCCTCACCCTCACCCCTAAGGGTGACACAGGACTGTTGGAAGAAAACCTTTTGTTCTACACCCTTCGTCATCCGGTAGCCCTCTCCTGAGTAGCCTCTACCTGGTATACTCCCATGATCAGTACATCTGCCGAACGCATCGGTAGTACCTACAGGTGGGAGCCCTCTGTCAGGACAGCTTTAACGTCGGGTAGCTTCAACGCGGATCTGAAGAAGGGGAGAACGATTCCACGCTCTTAAAATCATCCGGTAGCCCTCTCCCACGTAGACTCTACCTGTCGATCTTCCACGATCGGTACATCAGCCAGATGTGTACCGCGATACGCATCGGTAGCACCTATAAGTGGTGGCACCCAAATAGGATAGCTTCGACGCTGGGGTGGTTTGACGCACGACGATATCGGGAGGAAGCACCCATCGTTCGCAAAGTGAACCCTATGGAAAAGTCAACTACTCTCGATAATCACATATCGATGATATCGAATACTCTTGTACTCCCACATGGGTGCGTCGCTCGAACGCGAGGGGTTACCTCTACTCTCACGCAGAAATAAGCCCAAGGCATATAACCCAACAGGTAGTTCATATACGCACCTAGTACGGGTAGGCCTAACTTAATACCATAGCCACCGCTTTAACAAAACCGATACAACAAATGAATTCTCCTGAATTCCATTCAAGTGCATCACACGGATGCAGGGGCGATTACATCGCTCGCGCTCTAACTAATTGTTATGCCTGTGTCATTTGGAGCCATTTCGGTTAAGCCTTGGTCACATCTAGGTCATTCAGGGCCTTTTTCTTTTTCGATCGGAGTCGCTAAAATTTTGGCTTTTAGCCACCTGCGGGAGTTGGAGTACTCTGATTGGAAATCTAACTGCATATTATGGGTCCTCGTACTGTTTCATACTACCCATAAAAAATTTATCGAATTCCGGTAACGTTTTAAAAAATATGCAGTTCCAAATCGCCTGGGTTTCGGTGGGTGAGATATTTTCGAGTGTGTGGTGCTTCTCTGCACGCTTCCCAATAAAGAAAAAATAAGTGGTTGAGTGAGGGTGAGCCTAACCCTAACCTCACCACCCCCTTATGGTCACCCCTAGGCACTATTTGGGCATGAAAATGACATTTTTGCCCTCTCTCTCTCTCCCCCTCTCTCCCATTTCATGGAACACCTCCTCTCCCTCTCTTGGTCTCTTTTTTTCCCCTCTTTGTGTGTGGAGAAAGAGGAGGAAGAAGCAAATGAAGGAGAAGGTGAAGAAGGAAGCACAAGAGATGAGTTTTGTGTATGTGTTGTTGTTGTTGTGGTTTCTCCTCTCTCAAGCTCCCTCTCATGTCTTCCCCCCCCTGTTTTGCAGCCAAAGAAGGCTGAGGAGGGCTGTGGAGGTGGTGGTAGTGGTGGTGGTGGTTGAGGTGGTCACGGGTGCATCGAGGGCCCCTCGAATCTCCCCCTTTCATTCCCCCTCCCTAGGTGAGCTCTTCCCCTTCTTTTCTTTGGTTTTTCATGGCTTAGGGGTCGTTGGGAAGTCATGCATGCTACGTAGTTGGTTTAGGGTGAGTGAGGAGTGTGGGGGAAAGGTTAAAGTGCGCTCGGGCGCGCGCGAGCGTGCGCGCGCGCGGGGCAGGTTGTCTGGGCGCGCCTGGGCATGCGGCAGGGTGCCAGTGCGCGCGCGTGCGTGCGTGCGCGTGCTGGGGCATGCGCGGGGCTGCCCAGGGGCTCGGGTAGGTGCTGGGGCACTCGGGCATGCGTGCGTATGCGCGTGCTCGCATGCGTGCGAGCCCGTATGCGTGCATGTCTAAGTCGTTGGTAATTCTAGTAATTTCTAAGTGTTATAATGTGATGTTACTCACCAAATTTGATGCCCTTACCTTGCAGATCTCGTCGGAAGGGATGCGCGAGGTCCCGGGTTGCGGTGAGTGGTTTGATCCAATCCCCCCCCCCCCTCGAGATGCGCTCGACGCGCGTAGTCGTGCGTCGCGCATCGATGGGGCATCCTTCATGGCTTCCCAACAACCCCTAAAAATCAAAAAGAAGGGGAAGAGGACTTACCAAAAGAGGGAAACGGAAAGGGGAGATGCGGGGCTCTCGACGCACCCACGACCACCTCAACCACCACCATCACCACCAATACCTCTTCAGCCGCTCCCCAGCCTCCTTCATGGCTGCAAATCAGGGGGGAAGGATCATGAAAAAGGGAGTTTGAGAGAGGAGGAGATCAACAACAACAATACATGCACAAACCTAGTCATGCACTTGCACCATCTCCTTCTCCATCTCTTTGTGACATTAACACAAACACCTTGGGAGGCTTTGAAAGAGAGGAAGAGAGACCAAGATGTCTACTTTGGGAGTGGGAGGGAGAGAGAGAGAGAGAGAGAGAGAGAGAGAGAAATTTTTGTTGCACACATAAATATCTAAAGAGGGATGGAAATGACCATTTCATCCCTGACTTAGAAATTCTGCGCATGCTTCACTGGAACAGCCATAACTTCCTTAATATAGCTCCGAATTGCACAATTCCAATTCCGTTGGAAAGCCAAGAAGATTATCTACAACTTTCATGTTTATGCCAAGATCAAATATGTCACGCCCCAGGGCGGCCGTCCCCGAGACGTGGCAATAATAATATGTAATATCAGCTATCAATACCTGAGGTCAATAAGGACACCAACAACAATACACAAGGCGACAAAGCAAGATCAAGATAACTGACTGAAAAGCGAAAGCATAATATATAACAATGTCTGTAAATCAAAAACATCACTACAGACCCGAATACACAATCAATGTCCCGTGAAAGCCAAGTCTAGACCAAAGAAAATACAACCTGTGCCACATGCACGATTTACAAAGCATAAAATGACTCTAGAAATGCCGACAGCCTCGCACTCACCATCTGCCGGAAGAACGCTCCACGCCCATAAGACCACGCCACAGGAAGCTCCAGCACCACGCCCAGCACTGCCCCTGAAAAGAAACAGTATGCGAGGGGTGAGCTACAAGCTCAGTGAGTGGCTGGAAACAAATCACCATTCTACAGCTCAATACATAAATCAGTTCCCTTCTTCAAGGAAAAACATGGGTACAAACCCAATGGATCACTGGGTCACGCGGCGGCGCGACCAACCTCACCCCCACCCTCACTCCCGAAAGGAGTCATTTTGGGACTTATGGGGAGAGACCATACCGTCGGTCGAAGAGACCCGGATTTACTGGTCTAGAGACCATGCCGTCGGTCAAAGAGACCCGGATTTACTGGTCTAGAGACCATGCCGTCGGTCGAAGAGACCCGGACTTACTGGTCTACTCAACACTACTGGATCATCTACATCTAGATAATCGCCCATCGATGTCCTTCAACATCCATCATGAGACCGGACCCAACAACTATGGGAACGGTCGAACAACGAATGGGTCACGAGGCGACGCGTCTTCGCCTCATCCACACCCTCACTCCTGAAAGGAGACATTTTGGGACTTTGGGAGAGACTTAGACTGCTCTACACCCCTGGTCCACCGGTAGCCTCTCCCACCCTCGTGGCCTCCGCCTAGTCCTCTGACAGGTATAGCCAACGCCGGGGAGTTCCTACATCGGATCCAACGAAGGGGAGAACGATTCCACGCTCACGATATCATTCGTTAACCCTCTTCCGGGTAGTATCTACAACCCAATCTCCCCAACTCGAACAACCACTCTCGATACTCGCTTATCGAGATATCACACACATGCATAACAGCAACCAACACACTCATATTAACCTCAAAGTAGTCATAGCCTCTAAGTGGCAACAACTACACAATCCAATGGGTCGCTACATCGTCGACCCACCACACCCTCACCCTCACCCTCACAGGGTAACATGGTCTTTTGGGACTAACTAGGCTGTTAATCACCCTTGGTCCACCGATAGCCTCTCCTCCACTCCGTAGCTCGCCTGGTCTACTCCACGATTCAGCACAGTCCGAAACCAAATCAGGAGGTGCCTACTGATGGGAGCCCTCTGTCAGAACGGCCTGTCTAACGCTGAGGAGTCCCTACACGGATCCAACGAAGGGAAGAGAAACAGCCTATCCACACGCATGCGATCATCTTGGATCCGTCGACATCGCTTCCTAACATTTCTAATGACATGAATTCTTTAGAATTCCTCCAGGGCGCATAACTAAGATGCGGGGAAGCATATATTATAACCACAAGGTTATAATATTCTCTAAGGCATGCTAATAATCATATGCTCGCATTTGATTTAAATAAATTAAACTAAATGGGAACATGCATAGGTCGGGCTTTCAAATCAAGGGGCAAGGTGCCTAAACATGCATAGGCCGCTATACATGATATAAGGGTGCATATCCCTAGCATACAAAGTCTAAGGTGGCATGGATACATCATATTGATCATGTATAGATCAAGGCTCTTAAGTACAGGACATGGTGTCCAGGCATGTTCGGGCCTCTATACATGATGTATGGGTGTATATCCCTAGCCTACAAAGTTAAGGTGGCATGGATATATCATAATAATCAGGCATGCACAGGTGTCTACATAATTTATCTAGGGGCCCCCATCGATGCGCGACGCGTGCCTATGCGGGTCGAGCGCATCCCTAGAGAGGGGGGGGGGGATTGGAATCAAACCACTCACCTTATGACCCGGGACCTCGCGCATCCCATCCGACGAGATGTGCAAGGTAGGGGCATCCAACTGGTGAGAAATAACACAATTTACACAAGGAAAACATTAGAAATACCCAATACTCGGACAAGCATGCATACGGGCTCGCACGCATGCGAGCACGCACGTACACACGCGAGTCCGAGTGCCCCGACACCTACCCGAACCCTCGGGCAGCCACACGTATGGCCCCCGCATACGCACGCACGAATGCGCACGCACGCACGCACTCAGGCACCATCGGCGCACTGCCGCCCGCCTGCCCGCGCGCCCAGACTTGCTGCCGCACGCACGTGCACTCGCGCGCGCCCGCGCGCATTGCGCTCCCCGCACAGCACCCCGCGCACGCCCCAGCACGCGCACGCACTGGTCCCCAGCCCCGCGCCCAGGCACATGCCCAGGCGCCCTGCCCGCGCGCGCGCACGCTCGTGCTCACACCCGCACCTGCTCGCACCCCCACTCGCGCGCACCTGCTCGCACCCCCGCTCCCGCCTGCACCCGCGCGACCACTCCGCGCGCACCCGCGCACTCGCGCGCACGCACCCCCGCACTCGCGCGCACGCACCCGCGCGCGACTCGCCAGCCTGCGCGCGCACGCACGCAGACCGCGCCCAACGCGCGCCCAAGCCATTCCAACCTCATTCTAACCCTCCCCAACTCCTCACACACACCCTAACCCATCTACCTAGCATGCATGACCTCCCAACCAACCCCTTAAGCCAAGAAAATCAAGAAAAAGAAGGGGAGGAGCTCACCTTGGAGGAGGAACAAAAGGGGGAGGTTCGGGGGCCCTCGACGCACCCACGATCACCTCAACCGCCAGCACGACCACCACCACCACCTCCTCGGCCTCTCCTCAGCCTCCTCCTCAGCTGAGAATCAGGGGGGGGGGATTCATGCAAAGAGAGCTTGAGAGAGGGGAGAACAAACAACACAACAACACACAAACCAACCTTCACTTCCTTCTCCACCATCTCTTTCTCTTTGGGGCAATTTATCAAACACATGGGGGCTTGAATGAGAGAAAGAGAGGGAGCTGGAAATGCAGTCGACGAGGGGATTTGGGAGGGGAGAGAGAGAGAGATATATATTTATCAAAATATCTAAAGGGGAAAAGACCTAGTCGCCCTTTGACTAGAAATTCTGCGCAGGCTTACTGGAACAGCCATAACTTCCTTGATATAGCTCCGAATTGCACAATTCCAAGTCCGTTGGAAAGCTAAGAAGATTATCTAAAACTTTCATGTTTATGCCAAGATCAGATAATCTCTCCAGCTATTCCAAAATTAGAGCTAAACATCGAGCAGGGCTGCTGCCAGAATTTCCATCCCCGGGGTATACTTGGAAAAATACCCATAACTTTTACTACAAGAATCCAGTTGATCTAATTCCACTTCTGTACGAAAGCTAACTCAAAACTGGAATCTCATAGTAAAGTCATAATTAAACCTCTTCATCTTGGATTTTAAATAAATCAAATCCAAATACCAAATTGGAAATACATAACTTAGAAAAAAGATTATGTAGCCCAAATTTTCAAACAGAGCGCTCCAAATGACACAGGCACAACAAAATAATCTCTCCAGCTATTCCGAAATTAGAACTAAACATTGAACAGGGCTGCTACCAGAATTTCCCTCCCTGGGGTATACTTGGAAAAATACCCATAACTTTTACTACAAAAACCCAGTTGATCTAATTCCACTTCTGTACGAAAGCTAACTCAAAACTGGACATCTCATAGTAAAATCATAATTAAACCTCATCATCTTGGATTTTAAAAAAATCAAATCGAAATACCAAATTGGAAATACATAACTTCTAGGAAAAAAAAATTATGTAGCCAAATTTTCAAATAGAGCGCTCCAAATGACACAGGCACAACAAAATAATCCTTCCAGCTATTCTGAAATTAGAGCTAAACATTGAACAGGGCTGCTGCCAGAATTTCCCTCCCTGGGGTATACTTGGAAAAATACCCATAACTTTTACTACAAGAATCCAGTTGATCTAATTCCACTTTTGTACGAAAGCTAACTAAAAACTGGACATCTCATAATAAAATCATATTTAAACCTCTTCATCTTGGATTTTAACAAAATCAAATCCAAATACCAAATTGGAAATACATAACTTTTAGGAGAAAAAAAAAATTATGTAACCAAATTTTCAATCAGAGTGCTCCAAATGACACAGGCACAACATAATCGCCCCCGTGCATCCGTGCGATGCACTCGTTTGGAATTCAAGAGAATTCATCTTCTTATCTGTTTTGTTAAGCCGGTAGTTGTGGCATTAAGCTAGGCCTACCCGTGCTAGGCGTGTATATGAACCGCCTGTTGGGTTATGTGCCTTGGGATTATTTCTGCGTGAGAGCAGAGGCAACCCCCCCCCCCTTGTGTCCGAGCGATGCAACCGTGTGGGAGTGCAATAGTATTCGATATCATCGATATGTGATTATCGAGAGTAGTTGTTTTTCCATTGGGTTCGCTTTGCGAACATGGAGTGTTTCCTCCCAATGTCGTCTGTGTTGAAGCGGCCCGGGTTGTAGCTGTCCTGACAGAGGGCTCCCATCCGTAGGTACCACCGATGTGTTCGAAGGCGTACTGATCGTGGGAGTATACCAGGTAGAGGCTACCTGGGAGAGGGCTAACGAATGATATAGCGAGCGTGAAATCGTTCTCCCCTTCGTTGGATCCAATGTAGGAACTCCCCGGCGTTAGAAAAGCTGTCCTGACAGAGGGCTCCCATCCGTAGGTACCACCGATGCGTTCGGAAGCGTACTGATCGTGGGAGTATACCAGGTAGAGGCTACGTGGGGAAAGGGCTACCGGTGGACCAAGGGTGTAGAGGAGTCTAATCTCTCCAAAAGTCCTATGTCACTTCTAAAGGGTGAGGGTGAGGGTGAGGATGAGGTGAAGACACGTCGCCGCGTGACCCATTCGTTGTTCGTCCGTTCCCATAGTTGTTGGGTCCAGTTGCGTATCGATGTTCAAAGATATCGTTGGGCAGTTATCTAGATGTAGATGATCCAGTAGTGTTGTGTAGACCAGTAATTCCGGGTCTCTTCGACCAACGGTATGGTCTCTCCCCAAGAGTCCCAAGAGTCTCCCTTCGGGAGTGAGGGTGAGGGTGAGGTGTTGTGCCTGTGTCATTTGGAGCGCTCTGATTGAAAATTTGGGTACATAATTTTTTCCTAGAAGTTATGTATTCCTGATTTGGTATTTGGATTTGATTTTGTTAAAATCCAAGATGAAGAGGTTTAAATATGATTTTACTATGAGATGTCCAGTTTTGAGTTATCTTTTGTACAGAAGTGGAATGAGATCAACTGGATTCTTATAGTAAAAGTTATGGGTATTTTTTCAAGTATACCCCGGGGATGGAAATTCTGGCAGCAGCCCTGTTCTATGTTTAGCTCTAATTTCAGAATAGCTGGAGAGATTATTTGATCTTGGCATGAACATGAAAGTTGTAGATAATCTTCTTGGCTTTCCAACGGACTTGGATATATACAATTCGGAGCTATATTGAGGAAATTATGGCTCTTCTAGTGAAGCATGCGCAGAATTTCTGGTCAAGGACGACTTAGTCATTTCCCCCCTTCCTTAGATATTTGTGTGCAAAATATCTTCTCTCTCTCTCTCCCTCTCACTTCCACGCCCATTTTTCTTGGGCTCTCTCTTCCTCTCTCTCAAGCACCCTAGGTGTTTGTTGAAATGTCTCAATGAGAATGAGATGGTGGTGGAGGAAGTGTTGGTGAGGGTTGTCCATGTGTTGTTGATCCTTCTCTCTCAAGCTCTCATATCATGATCCTTCCCCCCTGATTTGCAGCCATAGGAGGGCTGAGGAGGGCTGGGATGGTGGTGGTGGTTGAGGTGGTCGTGGGTGCGTCGAGGGCCCCGAACCTCCCCCTTTCGTTCCCCCTCCAAGGTGAGGACTCCACCCCTTCTTTTCTTGGTTATTATGGCTTAAGGGGATGTTAGGGAGGTCATGCATGCTAGGTAGATGGGTTAGGGTGTGCGTGAGGGGTTGGGGAGGGTTAAAATGAGGTTGGGATGGGCTGGGCGCATGCTGGGCGCAGTCTGCGCGCGAGCGCGCGCTGGCAGTTGCAGTCGGGCACGCAGACGCGCGCGGTGCGTGTGCGCGAGTGCGCGCGCAGGTGCGCACGGGTGCTGGCGCGAGCGGGGGTGCGCGCGGGAGTGCACGCCGGCGGAGCAGTGCGCCTGGGCATGCGCCTGGGCGCGGGGCTGGGGACCAGTGCGCGCGCGCGCGTGCGTGCGTGCTGGGGCGTGCGCGGGGTGCTGCGCGAGGGCGCGTGGGCGGGACGCGTAGTGCGCGCGCAAGCTTGCGCGAGCGTGCGGCAGCGCGGGCAGGCGCGCGACAGTGCGCCGAGGGTGCCGAGGTGCGTGCGTGCTTGCGCATTCGTGCGTGCGCGTGCGGGGGGCCATGCGTGTGGCTGCCCGAGGGTTCGGGTAGGTGTCGGGGCACTCGGACTCGCGTGCGTACGTGCGTGCTCGCATGCGTGCGAGCCCGTATGCATGCTTGTTCGAGTATTGGGTATTTCCAATGCTTTCTATGTGTAAATTGTGTTGTTACTCACCAGTTGGATGCCCCTACCTTGCAAATCTCGTCGGATGGGATGCGCGAGGTCCCGGGTCGTAAGGTGAGTGGTTCGATTCCAATCCCCCCCCCCTCTCTAGGGATGCGCTTGACCCGCATAGACGCGCGTCGCACATCGATGGGGCCCCCTAGCTATAATATGTAGATACCATGTTAATGCATGCTTTAATATGATGTAACCATGCCATATTAGACCTTGTATGCTAGGTATATGCATCCATATATCATATATAGCGGCCTATGTGTTATATATGTGTCACTTTTATCCTTCTGGTCACCGTTGGAGCATTCTGACAGTTTTTCAACTTTTTTTCTTTTTCGATCGGAACCGCTAAAATTTTGGATTTTTGGCTATCATCATGAGCTTGAGGACTCCGATTGAAAATCTAACTGCATATTATGTGTCCTGGTGCCATTTCAAGCCACTCACAAAAATTTCATCGAATTCCGATAACGTTCAGAATTTCACAGTTCTGAATCGTATCCGAGTTTTGACCAATCGAAAAGTCATTGGGAGACTTGACTTGGTCAAAGTTGACCCTTGAATTGTTCAATTAGGTTTGTTTTCTAGTGTGGTTGGGTTGACTAGGGTCAAAGTGCACCTAAACCTAGCTTAACCTAATTTTTCCTTAAGTGTAAGTGAGTGGTGAGTGTGTGAGTGTGTGTGTGGTGTGTGTGTGTGCTTAAGTGATGTCCACGCCCAAGCATAGTAAATCCCTATTCATCATCTTCTCTCTCAAGCTCTCTCAAAAGCTCTCACCTCCCTCTCTTTAAATCCCCCATTTGACCTAGTTAGAGTGTTCAAAAGAAGAAGCCATTGAAGGAGAAAATATAGGTGAGGACCCGATCTATCTTTCTATGGTCTTGGATCGTGGATCTCCATTTCCCCTTGGTTTTCCTCCTCTCTTACCTCCTTTTCTCCCCTGTTTTCAGCCCTTCTTTGGCTGAGAAGAAGGCTTGGTGGTGGTGGTCTTGGAGGTGGCGAATCGGTGCACGAAGAGCACCCGATTTCCTCCCCTTCCCTTCCTCTCCTTGGGTGAGCTTCTTTCCTTCCTTTTCTTGTTTAGATGTTTTTGGGTATGCATGGCATGCATGGTGGTTGGGGTGTTGGGGGGGGGGGGGGCTGTTGGGGGCTGTGGGGGTGGTGGAGTGGCTCGGGTGCACGTGCAGGATCATCCATGCGCGTGCGCGCGTGCCTGTGCGCGCAGGCAGAGCAGGCGTGCAGGCAGGGTAGGCGTGCAGGCAGGGCAGGCGCGCAGTCGGGGGCGCTGACGTGCGCGCGCGTACGCGCGGGCTGTACGCGTGGGCATGCGAGCGGGTGCTGTGCAGGGGGCGCAATGCGCGCGGGGGTACTGCGCTGGGGTGTAGTGCGTGCGGGTGTGCGCGCGAGGTGCTGCGCTGGGGCGCAGTGCGCGCGGGTGCACCCGGGGCTGGACGCGCAGTGCGCGCAGGCACGCGCGGGAGTGCGCGCGAGCGTGCGGCG
Source organism: Acorus gramineus (assembly GCA_030737835.1). Lineage (NCBI taxonomy): Eukaryota > Viridiplantae > Streptophyta > Magnoliopsida > Acorales > Acoraceae > Acorus > Acorus gramineus. Next base: position 4,074,241 of record JAUJYN010000014.1, read on the forward strand.
TGTCTGGGTGTGCGAGCTGAGGCGCGGCAGCGCGCCTGGGCGCGCGGGCTGGGGCGCGACAGTGTGCCCGGGCGCGGGTGTGCGTGCGTGCGTGCGTGCGTGCGCACCCTTGCGTGCGCGTGCGGGTGGCCGTGCGCATGGCTGCCCGGGGGTGCGGAGTTTGTCGGGGCACTCGGACTCGCGTGCGTCCAGGCCTGTATGCATGCCTGTCCGAGTGTTGGGTATTTCTAGCATATTTATTGCGTATTTGTGTATTTTACTCACCAGTTTGATTCCCATGTCTTGCAGATCTTGACGGGCGATCACGCGACGACCCGGGTATTGGTGAGTGGGACAATCCAACCCAGTAGGGAGGCGTTCGATGCACGTAGGCGTGCATTGCCCTCCCCTGGGGCACCATGATTGCATATTAGATAGTATTAATTGTAAACTATGCATGCATGATTATTATGTAGTGTCCATGCCACCCTAGGCCTTGCATGTTAGGGATATGTACCCTTATGATATGTGTAAAGGCCCAAGCATCTTGATACCATGTTTTCATGCCAGGGAAGCCTCGACCTACGCATGCGTCCCATTTAGTTTAATTTATTTAAATCAAATGTGAGTTTTGTAATTAGCATGCCTTAGAGAATATTATAACCTTGTGGTTATAATATATGCTTCCCTGCATCTTAGTTATGCGCCCTAGAGGAATTCTGAAGAATTCAAGACATTTGTAGAGTTGAGATCGGTGTCGGCGGATCCAAGTGGATCGTATCCATGTGGGTAGGCTGTTTCTCTTCCCTTCGTTGGATCCGTGTAGGGACTTCTCAGCGTTAGACAAGCCGTCCTGACAGAGGGCTCCCATCAGTAAGCACCTCATGATTTGGTTTCGGACTGTGCCGAATCGTGGGAGTAGACCAGGCGAGCTACGGTGTGGAGGAGAGGCTATCGGTGGACCAAGGGTGATTAACAGCCTAGTCAGTCCCAAAAGACCATGTCACCAGTTTGAGGGTGAGGGTGAGGGTGTAGTGGGTTGGCAATGAGCGACCCACTGGATTGAGTAGTTATTGCCACTTAGAGGCTATAAATGATTTGAGGTTAATGTGAATTGTGATGCATGGGTTGTGCTATTCACTGAGCGTGTGGCTCACCCCTCGCATATATTTTTCTCCAGTGATATCTGAGTCGGATCAGCAGGAGGAGCTCCCCGAGGTACGTCAGCAATAGCGGAGCAGCGTCACGTTCTTCGTGTGAGAGGCCATTCAGCATCCCCCTTTTGCTTGTATGTATTGTAGTCCGTGCTTGAGCACGCGTTTGTATTATATTTGGATGTCGTGTATATATTGGCTCTCACAGGATAGTTGATTATGTATCGAGTCTGTAATATGTCTCTGAATTACAGATTCAATCTTTTTAGCTTCCGCTATTTGTGTATATATCATGTCAGCCTCTTTGTTGTCTGTGTCATTGTTGATATTGTTTGAGTATATTATTGACCTCTTGTATAGACTGCTGATATCATATATACCCTTGCCGCGTCCCGGGGACGGCCGCCCTGGGGCATGACACTATGCATGTTTAGTCACCTTGTCCTTTAATTGGAAAGCCCCGACCTATGCATGTTCCCATTTAGTTTAATTTATTTAAATCAAGATGGGATTATGTGATTATATTGTTGTAAGCATGCCTTAGAGAATATTATAACCTTTTTGTTATAATATATGTTTCTCCGCATCGTAGTTATGCGCCTGGAGGAATTCTTGAGAATTCATGACATTAGAAATGTTAGGAAGCGTTGTCGACGGATCCAAGAGGATCGCATGCGTGTGACTAGGCTGTTCTCTTCCCTTCGTTTGATCCGTGTAGTGACATCCCCGGCGTTAGACAGGCTGTCCTGACAGAGGGCTCCCATCTGTAGGTACCTCCGATGCATCGGACTGTGCTGATCGTGGGAGTATACCAGGTAAGCTACGGAGCGGGGAGAGGCTACCGGTGGACCAAGGGTGAATAGTAGTCTAGTCAGTCCCAAAAGGCCCATGTCACCCCCTAAAGGGTGAGGGTGAGGGTGGGGTGGGTCGACGATGTTACGACTCACTAGCTTGTACCGCTACTCCCGTTTAGTGACTGTAATTATTTTAGGGTTAATAGGTGTTACGTTGCATAGTTTGTGCCATTCACTGAGTGTGTGGCACACCCCTCGCATATTCTTCTCCTCCAGAGTGGTAGTTGTTTCCATGGGGTTCGCTTTGCGAACATGGAATGTTCACTCCCAGGGTTGTCAAGTTGAAGAAGCCGGGTTGTAGCTGTCCTGACAGAGGGCTCCCATCCGTAGGTACCACCGATGCAGTCGGAGGGGTACCGATCATGGGAGTATACCAGGTAGAGGCTACCCGGAAGAGGGCTAACGAATGATATCACGAGCGTGGAATCGTTCTCCCCTTCATTGGATCCGATGTAGGAACTCCCCGGCGTTGGCTATACCTGTCAGAGGACTAGGCGGAGGCCACGAGGGTGGGAGAGGCTATCGGGTGGATCAGGGGTGTGGAATCGTTCTCCCCTTCGTTGGATCCGATGTAGGAACTCCCCGGCGTTGGCTATACCTGTCAGAGGACTAGGCGGAGGCCACGAGGGTGGGAGAGGCTACCGGTGGACCAGGGGTGTAGAGCAGTCTAAGTCTCTTCCCAAAGTCCCAAGATGTCTCCTTTCAGAGTGAGGGTGTGGATGAGGCGAAGACACGTCACCTCGTGACCTATTCGTTGTTCAACCGTTCCCATAGTTGTTGGGTCCGGTCTCGTGATCGATGTTGAAGGACATCGTTGGGCGATTATCTAGATGTAGATGATCCAGTAGTGTTGAGTAGACCAGTAAATCCGGGTCTCTTCGACCAACGGTATGGTCTCTAGACCAGTAAATCCGGGTCTCTTCGACCGACGGTATGGTCTCTCCCCATAAGTCCCAAGAGACTCCCTCCGGGAGTGAGGGTGGGGGTGAGGTTGGTCGCGCCGCCGCATGACCCAGTTATCCATGGGTTTCCACCCATGTTTTCCTTGAAAGGAAATTGATTATGTATTGAACTGTAGAATGGTGATTGGTTTCCAGCCACTCACTGAGCTTGTAGCTCACCCCTCGCATACTGTTTCTTTTCAGGGGCAGTGTTGGGCGTGGAGCTGGAGCTTCCTGTGGTGTGGTCTTATGGGCGTGGAGCGTTCTTCCGGCGGATGGCGAGTGCGAGGCTGTCAGCATTCCTAGAGTCATTTATGCCTTGTAAATCGTGCATGTGGCACAGGTTGTATTTTCTTTGGTCTAGACTTGGCTTTCACAGGACATTGATTGTGTATTCGGGTCTGTAATAATGTTTTTGATTTACAGACATTGTTATATATTATGCTTCCGCTTTTCAGTCAGTTATCATTATCTTGCTTTGCCGCCTTGTGTATTGTTGTTGGTGTCCTTATTGACCTCAGGTATTGATAGCTGATATTTATTATTGTCACATCCCGGGGACGGCCGCCCTGGGGCGTAACAAAAAGTTGGTATCAGAGCCTAGTCCTGTCAGAGCCTAAGTCTAGTCGTATAGATGATGAGTCGTAGGATTGTCATCCGAGTACTCTTGTTTTAGAAGTTATCTTAGGTTGCTGACATGCCTCCTCGCATCCGTTGACGTGGACGTGACCCCCTGGACCCACCCTTAAGTTGTCGACTGGGTCGACTGGTTAGGGTCAGTTGTTAGATCTCTTGTGCGGGATTAAGGTTTGGGTAGGAGATTTATGCCCAGTAGTGTGATAGTGATGAATTGGTTGCAATTTCTAAGGTATGGATTGCGTCTCGATAATGGAGCTCTTTCCCGTGTATCGGTATCGCTGGTAACCATTGAGTTCGCGTGCGGCGCCAGTTTTAAGTGTTGAGGATGTGGCGTAGTGCTCATTAAGGGCGATGTCTTCTTCCAGTCTTCCTACTCAGGATTAAGGGGCCTTGCAGGGTCAGCGTTGAGACCCGGGCTAGGGTACTCCGTGTTCCTTGTTTGGTTGTCGGGATATCCTATATCGGGACCTCATGGTGCCCTCCCAAGGTTTCTTTTCCCAGTCAAGGAATACCTTAGAAGCATCAAATTGATGGTGGATTTTTCCCTCTCACTTGGAAGGTGCTGTAGCGAGTGGTGATGCGTACGATCGGGATTGGGTGCGTCCTATTGCAGCTCAGTGGGCGATCGCTGTGGACTGGGTTCCATAGTGGCATCTGGGGTCGCTTCGATATATCATTGTGCGTTGTAGCTGCCCGGTTGAGGCCAGATCCCTGTGAGGTGCTCCCAGATACTATGCTTGTGGTGCGCCCATATGGCAGAGATAGTAGGCTTGGGAGGCTACCAGGTAGAGGCCACACCGGGAGAGTGCTGCTAAATGATGTCGAGAGCGTGGACTCCCCGTGATGAATCTGCCCAGGGAGTGCAGGATGCTGGAGTTCCAATGGTTGTAGATGAGCGACCTATCTCTGGCGGCATGTGAAGCACAGTTGTGGATACTATCGCGTTTTGCCCCACATTGGTCGCGAATAAGGAGACGCGATGCTAGCGTTCATGATGGGACTCAACCGCCCTATTAGATAGATGACGTCGCATAGGCATTGTCGAGGTTCGACGACCCCTTATTGCGTGTCTTATGGATTAAGTGCGGTTGAGCGACTTACCAAGCGTGTAAGTGTCATCATGAGCGCCAGACATGCTCGAGGAGCAGAATCTGGACTTAATTGTTCGTGGTGTTGTTTTGATCTCCCCGTGGAGGTTGAAGATCAATTACCTTTGCCGTGAATCGATGATCTATTTGACCAGCTCTGGAAGCGAGTGTCTGCTGTTAGATCGATCTTCGCACAAGGGTACCACAAGTTAGAGATCCGAGAGTTGGACATCCCGTAGATGGCCTTTCGTGACTGTTCAGGCACTACGAGTTTTAAGTGCTGCCGTCGGGGTTGACGAATGCGCTGGATGCCTTCGTGGATCTCAAAAGTTTTATTGGGCCTCCGTGGACTACTTTGAGGTAGTCTTCATAGAGATTGCTAGTAGTGCGATGAAAAGGTGATATGGGTGACCTTGTTTCCCCAGGTTGGCATGCCCTCAGGCAAAGTTTGAGAATCATCATTGAGTGGAAAGCGTCAGTCCATCAAGATTCCTCAGTGGACGTGGGAGTGGGTTATCAGGGATTGTTGCGGACTCGCTAATGTCACGTTCGGGTCACGACGCCGTCTAGGTGATCATTGACCGACTGACTAAGTCCACGCTTCCCTCCCTAATACAACTGATTGAGTCTCTGGACACCTTGACGTGGGTTTTCACCTTCGCGATTGTTCGTCTTCATGGCACTCCAGTCGACGCTATTTTCGGTTGAGACGCGAGGGTTACTTTGAGGTTGTGGCGCATCCTTTGGCGCGAGCCTCCATTTAAGTATAGCGTTTCATCGCCGATGGACAGCCAGACAAAGAGGACGATTCAGACCTTGGAGGACATGCTAAGTGCCTGCGTGCTCGATGATGAGGGCAGTTGGGTGAGGCACCACCCATTTGTTGGGGTATGCCTACAAGACGACTGCCATCGATCACCCAGATGGATCTGTGAAAGGCACTCTACAGGCACAGTTTTATACCTCCCTTGTGTTGGGACGGTTGAGGAGCGCCAGTTGGAGGGGCCATAAGTTAGTTGTTTGACCTTGCGGTGGCCAGGTTGGTTCGTGTGTACATCTGCACCTCCCAGAACCGACAGAAGGGCTACCCAGGTCATTGTCGCCAGGGGCTTACCTTTGGGTTTGGCGACCATATTTTCAAGAAGGTGTCCCAAGAGTCTTCTTCCGGGAGTGAGGGTGAGGGTGAGGTTGGTCGCGTCGTCGCGTGACCTTGTTATCCATTGGGTTTCTACCCATGTTTTCCTTGAGAGGAAATTGTTTGAGTATTGAACTGTTGTATGGTGATTGGTTTCCAGCCACTCACTGAGCTTGTAGCTCACCCCTCGCATATTGTTTCTTTTCAGGGGCAGTGTTGGGCGTGGAGCTGGAGCTTCCCTGTGGCGTGGTCTTATGGGCGTGGAGCGTTCTTCCGGCAGGTGGCGAGTGCGAGGCTGTCAGCAGTCCTAGAGTCATTTTATGTATTGTAAATCGTGCATGTGGCACAGGTTGTATTTTATTTGGACTAGACTTGGCTCTCACAGGACAGTGATTGTGTATTCGAGTCTGTAATAATGTTATTGGTTTACAGACATTGTTGATATCTTATGCTTCCGCTTTTCAGTCAGTTATCATTATCTTTGCTTTGCCACCTTGTGTGTTGTTGTTGGAGTCTTTGTTGACCTCAGGTATTGATAGCTGATATTCATTATTGCCACATCTCGGGGACGGCCGCCCTGGGGCATGACATCACACATGCCCATACATGAAAGGCGCATGCATACATAATAATTCACGCATGAATATAATACAAAGGCAAGTATATGGTAGAAAAAAGGGGGTTCTACGCAATATACAAGCTATGCAAGCCTAGCATGCAAATATCTAGCATGTTTAGGGTGCAAAGAAGCCCCATGGATGCGCGATGCACGACTACGTGCATCGAGCACATCCCAACGGGTTGGATCGAACAACTCACCGCAACCCGGGACCTCGCGCATCCCATCCGACGAGATCAAAAGAGAGGGGGAGGGAAGGGGGAGATGTAGGGGCTCGCAAGCGCACCCTTGACCACCTCGACTGCCACCACCACTACCACCACCTCTTCTTTGCTCCTCCTCTACTTGGCTTTCTTGATCTCCCTTTACATGCACCTCTTCCAAGCACTCCTTCTCATAAGCATTTTATCAAACATATGGGGGCTGAACACCCTCAAAAGGGCTGGACCAAAAGAGAGACGAGAGTGAGAGAAAGAGAGCTCAAATGCTCACTTTGGGGGGTGATGAGAAGGGAAAGAAAGGGGGGGAACCTAAGCCTATTCTCACCCTCTAACACACAAAATAACCAATGGTTTCTTCATCACTAAGCAAGGTGGGGGTAAGGTTACCAAAGGTCACCACATTCACCAAAATATCCAAACACTATGCCTCCAACGAAAACCAGTAATGACCAAAACCCGGATGCGATTCAGAACTGCATATTTTTCAAAACGTTATCGGAATTCAATGAAATTTTTATGGGTAGTACAAAATGGTACCAGGACCCATAATATGCAGTTAGATTTTTAATCGGAGTACTCAAACTCACACAGATAGTTAAAAAGCCAGAATTTTAGCGACTCCAATCGAAAAAGAAAAGGCCCTAAATGACCTAGATGTGACCATGGCTTAACCGAAATGGCTCCAAATGACACAGGCATAACATTAATATTCCATAATATATCAAAGCTAATCATGGAACCATACAAACTTAATGATAAATAACATACCACATATTTAACTAATCATGGGACAAATTCAATATACGAATCTCTTATGGCATGCCATTTTCAATGATATTAAATACATAAGATACAATATCATACTAGCATTAGATGTATAAAAATATGGTTATTTATGCATGTATTATGGTGGACAAATAAGTAATGGGTGCGATATAAATTGTCTACACAAAATACAAATTATAAATATATATAGTATATGTTATCTAACATAGTAAGTTATAATCCTAATAATACGTCCATTATATAAATACTACATAACTACGGCGCTCTTAGAATACACGGAGCACAACTACGTGTATTATGCGCTTCCTAAGTGGGTGGATCGAACCACTCACCATTACCCGGATCGTCGCGAGTTCTGTCAACGAAAGCTGCAAAACACAACCAATGATGCTCAATTAAAATAAGAAGTTTCCTGACACAAACAAGCCAACTTCATGAAGATACTAACTCTTGATGGTTCTCACATCATGCCTTGTCACGCCCCAGGGCGGCCGTCCCCGGGACGCGGCAAGTGTATATATAATATCAGAATCTACACAGGAGGTCAATAATATATCATACACAACAACTAGAATGACACACATGCAACAAAGGGGCTGACATGATGTATACACCAAATGCGGAAGCAAAAGACTGAATCTGTAAATAAACATTCTACAGACTCGATACTCAATCATATGTCCTGTGAGAGCCAATATACACAAATACAACTGAACATATACAAACACGTGCCAAGCACGGAAATCAAATACATACAGTCAAGAAGGGATGCTGATAACCTCTGGCACTCGCGGAACGTGGCACTGCTCCGCTACTGAAGGAATCCCTCGGAAAGCTCCAACTGCTGCTTCGGCTCTAGCTCAGGCTCAGCGACCACTGGGGAAAAACATATGCGAGGGGTGAGCCACACGCTCAGTGAACAGCACAACCAATGCATCACAGACAATATTTACCAATATTTCCATTATTTATCCAGCCTCTAAGACATAACAACATAATCCAGTGGTTCGTACCTCGCCGAACCACCACACCCTCACCCTCGCCCATCAATGGGTGACATAGGCTATTGGGACTGATAATCATCCATTCACAAATCCAGTAGGTCGCTCATCGCCAACCCACTACACCCTCACCCTCACCCTACCACGGGTGACATAGGATATTGGGACTGACTAGGCTGTTGGTCACCCTTGGTCCACCGATAGTCTCTCCTCCACTCCGTAGGCCGCTTGGTCTCCACCCACAACTTCAGCACAGTCCGTCACAAAAATCGGGAGGCGCCTACTGATGTGGGTCTTCCGAAGGACGGCCTTTCTAACGCTGGGGCAGTCTCTACCGGATCCAACGAAGAGGACAGTTAACAGCCTATCCATACGCATATGATCCACTCGGATCCGCCGACAACACATCTCTACAACTCAAATGCCATGAACTCTTCAGAGTTCCTCCAGGGCGCATAACCACGATGCGGGGAAATAAGTACAATAAAAACAAGGTTGTAATATCATTGGGGGAAAGAACTCGGGAGGGCGGCGTGAGTTCCCGTTATAGGATACCCCGACAACCAAACAAGGAACACGGAGTACCCTAACCCGGGTCTCAACGCTGTCCTCGCAAGGCCCCTCCCCTATAATATTCACTAACATGCTAATAATCATACTAATTATATAACATTACTTATAATATTACTGGGACTAGAAACCTTGGGAGGGCAGCATGAGGTCCCGATACAGGACATCCCGACAACCAAACAAGGAACACGGGTCTCAATGTTGACCTCGCAAGGCTCCTCCCTATAATATTATCTAAGGCATGCGATTTAACATACACTAGCATTTAATTTAATAAATAAACTAGTAGGGCGCATGCATAGGCCGAGGTTTCCTAGCATGAAAACAGGGGGACATGGTGCATGGCTCTCACACCTATCCTATGGGTGCAAGTCCCTAACATAAAAGCCTAGGGTAGCATGCATTCTGTATTTAAAATCATGCTCACATGCAATACATATTACTACAGGTTAATATAATCCATGGTGCCCCAGGAGAGGTCGGTATATGCCCAAGTGAGTATGACCCCTCTCTACTGGGTTGGATTGTCCCACTCACCGGTATCTGGGTCGTCGCGCGATCGTCCGTCCAGATCTGCAAGACAGACATTCAATATGGTGAGAACAAAACATAAATACTCTAAATACCCAAACATACAAAACCCACAACTAAACACCTAACACTCGGGCAAACGTGCATACGACCGCACGCACGCTACCCCGAGCACTCCGGCTACCACCCGCACAGCCACCCGCCCTCGGATGCGCCGCCGCGCCTCAGCCCGCGCGCCCCGACGCACTGCCGCACGCACGCGCACGCTCACGCGCGCCCGCGCGCACCGCGCGTCCAGCCCAGCGCGCCCCCGCGCGCACTGGACGCACGCCCCAGCACGCGCGCGCACTGGTCCCCAGCACCGCGCGCACTGGTCCCCAGCACCGCGCGCACTGGTCCCCAGCACCGCGCCCAGGCGCATGCCCAGGCGCCCTGCCCACCACCCAGGCACAGTGCCCAGGTGCCCAGCCCGCGCGCGCGCATGCGCGCGCGCACGCCCGCGCACACCCCCGCTCGCGCCAGCACCCGCGCGCACCCACGCGCCCGCTCCGCGCGAACCCGCGCACCTGCGCGCACGCTCCCGCGTGCGACTGCGCGCCCGACTGCCCCTGCCAGCTGCCTGTGCTGCTGCCTGTGCTGCTGCCACCAGCCACCCTGCCCGAGCACCTCAACCACCACCCACCGGCCACCCCAAGGCCTCCGACCACCTCCCACAGCCCTCCGACGGCCACCCACCGCCGCCGACCGCCTCCCAACCCCAAAACCAACCTCCTAACATACATCTATACAAGAAAAGAGAGGAAAAGAGGCTTACCAAGGGGAGGAAGGGAAGTCCGGTTGCTCTCCGCGCACCGAAACCTCTCCCAAAGGGCTTCCAACGCCCGGATCTACTCCCACCTCCGAGATGAGCCAAAACAGAGGAGAAGAGAGGGCGGACGGAGGGGTAAAACTCACCGGAATTGGGATTTGAAAGCACCGGGGTGTAGATCGGGACCCGATCTACACTTCCTATGCTTTGGGTTTTAAGCTTTGAGGGCTCTAGGGGGCTCAAAAGGGAGAAAAAGAGAGAGGGGAGAGAGAAAATGAAATTGGTAGGGATGATGAATAGTGATTTCGAAATTAGATCCCACCTATATATAGCGAGCGACTTAAAAACCCAGATACGCCCCGAAACTGTGAAATTTTGGAAACGTTACCGGAATTCAACGAAATTTTCGTGAGAGGCCTAAAATGGCACCAGGACACCAAATATGCAGTTAGATTTCTAATCGGAGTCCTCTAGCTCAGGACGATAGCTAACAGTCCAAAAATTAGCGGTACCGATCAAAAACCGAAAAAAAAATGAAAAACTGCCAGAATGCTCCAACGGTTACCAGCAGGTTAAAAGTGACACAAATATAACATTCTTCCCCCCTTAGGAAATTTTGTCCTCAAAATATGCAAAAACATCTAGGAGGGGAAAAAAGATGCGTATATGCGTCACACCTGGCATCCTTGAGCTCCCAAGTGTCCTCGACACCGGAACGGTGCTGCCATCGCACCTCGACCAACTGGACGGTCTTGGTGCAGAGCCTCCTCACGCGGCGGTCCATGATCTTAATCGACTGCTCCACGAATGACTGTCCGGCTCAGAGACGAGCGGCTCGAACGGGATGACGTGAGCAGGATCGCGGACACACCTTTACCCAACTGCGAACCCACCACTCCAAGACGGAGAGGTAAGAATTGGCGCTGAGGTGAGCCTCCGATAAACTCCAGGAAGCTCTCCTCGCAAGAAGGGGACCACTCGAACCGGACATCCTTCCGAGTAAGGCGGTTAAGAGGAACAGCTATCTTCGAGAGTCCCTCGTCAAGCTTCCTACAATAACCCTCCAACTCGGGAAGCTCCGAATCCTTGCGGGGTTCGACGGTCGGCGCCAATCTGACGCGACGAGCGTCTTGCCCGGGTCCACAGATATGCCTTCACCAGAAATCACCCAGCCCAAAGGCCTTAACCTCTAACCAAAACTCGCACTTGATCTCTCATCTATCTGATACTTCCATGGTATCCCTTGTCTGGGAAAAGAAACCTCGGGAGGGCACCATGAAATCCCGATATAGGATACCCCGACAACCAAACAAGGAACACGAAGTACCCTAGCCCGGGTTTCAACGCCGACCTCACAAGGCCCCTTAATCCAGAAAGGAACACTAGAAGAAGTCATCATTTTAAATAACACAACTAACCCCTTCCGGATCACCTACATCTAGATGGTCACCCAACGATGTCCTTCAACATCCACTACAAGACCTGACCCAACATCATTGTGAATGGTCCAACAGAACTTGGGTCACGAGCGACCCGTCTTCGCCTCATCCACACCCTCACTCCAAAAAGGAGACATTTTGGGACTTTGGGAGAGACTTAGACTGCTCTCTACCCCTGGTCCACCGGTAGCCTCTCCCCGCTCCGTAGCTCGCCTGGTCCTCTGACCGGGAGCCTGTCTAACGCCGGGGCTGTACTACGCGGATCCAACGAAGGGGAGAGCGATTCCACGATCGCGACACCGTTCAATAATCTCTTACCGGGTAGCCCGTACCTAGCATACTCCCAAATTCAGTACCCCTCCGACTGCATCGGTGGTACCTACTGATGGGAACTCGCTGCCAGGACGGCTATAACCCGGCTTCCTTAACCCAAACAACCGCTCTTGACACTCACTCATCCAGATACCCCACACACTTGCATAATAACCACCAATTACACACACCTATCCTTATACTAGAGAGCTGGGAACACAAGATGATACCTCGAACCATGATACCCGAAAGCTGTGCCTCCTCGGCCGTAAGCGCTGCAACTCTGCCCTGGACCAACCGCGGCTGAGGAGCAGGAGCACGCCTCGCCGGCTGCTCTGGCTGCTGGCGCGGAAGCTGTTGCTGCAAGAACTGCGGCTGCGGAGGTGGCACTCGGGGTCGGCCAGCATCAGGGCAATTGTATCTGATATGCCCGATGCGCTGACAATGAAAACAGCGCCGCTTCTCCGGCTGCATGGACTGGATGGGCACTGCTGCAATGGGTGCTGGATCCCACACTGGCACCGCATCAGCTGGAGGAGAGGCAGCCGCTGACTGATCGAAGCGAGGCCTCTTCCTCTTGCGCTGCCCCTGGTCGCGACTCCCGGAAGGACCCTGATCTGCAGAAGGGGTCGGAGCCCTCACCTGGATCCCGAGGTCTCTCTCGACGGTCTTCGCTCGAGACACTAAGTCGGAGTACCTCGTGAAAGCGTGGGCGGTGACGTGCACCCGGATAGCGCTGCTGAGACCGAGCTCGAATCGACGGCACCTCGACTCCTCGTCCATCACCAACGCTGGAGCGAATCTGGACAGCCTCGTGAAGCGCGTAGAGTAGTCAGCAACCGACATGGAGCCCTGCGTCAATTGCTCGAACTCCCGCATCACGATCTGCGCGTCGAAAATGGGAAGTACTCCTCCAAGAAATACCTCCGGAAACCCGCCCAAGATAGCTGCTCCACTCCCTCTGGGATGTCCACCACTCGGGTAGCCCACCAGTCGGCGGCGTTACCCTTCAGCATGAAGGTGGCCAGGGCGACTCGCTGGCGATCGGTGCAAAGCATGGCCGCGAAAATCGTATCCACCTCCCTCAACCAACGCTCTGGCGCAAGAGGATCTGCCGACTGACCATGGAACTCGGGAGGGTGGAGCTTCAGAAAGGCGTTGAGGCCGCTCTGCTGCACTCGCGCTGCCGCCTCTAGCTCCTCCTCCCTCTGCAGGGGACCCTAGACTCCTACCGCCGGAATTGCCACCGGAACTGGGGGTACATCGGGTACCACAGGCGGATCTGCCACCAAGGGGACCTGCGGAACTGCCTCGCGGGTCGCCCTCAGCTCCTGAATCTCTCTAGCCTGCTCTGCCAACATCCTCGTCTGTGTCTCCACCAAATCAGCCAACCGAGCGAAACCACGCTCCCAAGCAGGAGGCTCCTGCGTCAAGGGCTCTCCGGTAGCATCCTCGTCTCTGGTAGGTCCGGAAACCTCCAAAGACCGAGAGGGACCTCGTCCGCGCCGTCCTCTGCGAGGAGACATATCAGCACCCTAAGAAAACCAGACACTAGGATCAGAATACTCATATAGAAATCCTAGGACTCATCTCTACGAAAGGAAGACTATTGGCTCTGACAGGACCAGGCTCTGATACCAACTTTTTGTCACGCCCCAGGGCGGCCGTCCCCGGGACGCGGCAAGTGTATATAATATCAGAATCTACACAGGAGGTCAACAATATATCATACACAACAACTAGAATGACACACATGCAACAAAGGGGCTGACATGATATATACACCAAATGCGGAAGCAAAAGACTGAATCTGTAAATAAACATTCTACAGACTCGATACTCAATCATCTGTCCTGTGAGAGCCAATATACACAAATACAACTGAACATATACAAACACGTGCCAAGCACGGAAATCAAATACATACAGTCAAGAAGGGATGCTGATAACCTCTGGCACTCGCGGAACGTGGCGCTGCTCCGCTACTGAAGGAATCCCTCGGAAAGCTCCAACTGCTGCTCCGGCTCTAGCTCAGGCTCAGTGACCACTGGGGAAAAACATATGCGAGGGGTGAGCCACACGCTCAGTGAACAGCACAACCCATGCATCACAGACAATATTTACCACAATTCTATTATTTATCCAGCCTCTAAGACATAACAACATAATCCAGTGGTTCGTACCTCGCCGAACCACCACACCCTCACCCTCACCCATCAATGGGTGACATAGGCTATTGGGACTGATAATCACCCATAGACAAATCCAGCGGGTCGCTCATCGCCAACCCACTACACCCTCACCCTCACCCTACCACGGGTGACATAGGATTTTGGGACTGACTAGGCTGTTGGTCACCCTTGGTCCACCGATAGTCTCTCCTCCACTCCGTAGGCCGCTTGGTCTCCACCCACAACTTCAGCACAGTCCGTCACAAAAATGGGAGGCGCCTACTGATGTGGGTCCTCCGAAGGACGGCCTTTCTAACGCTGGGGCAGTCTCTACCGGATCCAACGAAGGGACAGAACAGCCTATCCATACGCATATGATCCACTCGGATCCGCCGACAACACATCTCTACAACTCAAATGTCATGAACTCTTCAGAGTTCCTCCAGGGCGCATAACCAAGATGCGGGGAACATGTACAATAAAAGCAAGGTTGTAATATCATTGGGGGAAAGAACTCGGGAGGGCGGCGTGAGTTCCCGTTATAGGATACCCCGACAACCAAACAAGGAACACGGAGTACCCTAACCCGGGTCTCACCGCTGTCCTCGCAAGGCCCCTCCCCTATAATATTCACTAACATGCTAATAATCATACAACATTACTTATAATATTACTGGGACTAGAAACCTTGGGAGGGCAGCATGAGGTCCCGATACAGGACATCCCGACAACCAAACAAGGAACACGGGTCTCAATGTTGACCTCGCAAGGCTCCTCCCTATAATATTATCTAAGGCATGCGATTTAACATACACTAGCATTTAATTTAATAAATAAACTAGTAGGACGCATGCATAGGCCGAGGTTTCCTAGCATGAAAACAGGGGGACATGGTGCATGGCTCTCACACCTATCCTATGGGTGCAAGTCCCTAACATAAAAGCCTAGGGTAGCATGCATTCTGTATTTAAAATCATGCTCACATGCAATACATATTACTACAGGTTAATATAATCCATGGTGCCCCAGGAGAGGTCGGTATACGCCCAAGTGCGTATGACCCTCTCTACTGGGTTGGATTGTCCCACTCACCGGTATCTGGGTCGTCGCGCGACCGTCCGTCCAGATCTGCAAGACAGACATTCAATATGGTGAGAACAAAACATAAATACTCTAAATACCCAAACATACAAAACCCACAACTAAACACCTAACACTCGGGCAAACGTGCATACGACCCGCACGCACGCTAGCCCGAGCACTCCGGCTACCACCCGCACGGCCACCCGCCCTCGGATGCGCCGCCGCGCCTCAGCCCGCGCGCCCCGACGCACTGCCGCACGCACGCGCACGCTCACGCGCGCCCGCGCGCACCGCGCGTCCAGCCCAGCGCGCCCCCGCGCGCACTGCACGCACGCCCCATCACGCGCGCGCACTGGTCCCCAGCACCGCGCGCACTGGTCCCCAGCACCACGCCCAGGCGCATGCCCAGGCGCCCTGCCCAGCACCCAGGCACAGTGCCCAGGTGCCCAGCCCGCGCGTGCGCACGCTCGCGCGCACGCCCGCGCGCACCCGCGCGCACTCCCGCGCACACCCCCGCTCGCGCCAGCACCCGCGCGCCCGCTCCGCGCGAACCCACGCACCCGCGCGCACGCTCCTGCGCTCGACTGCGCGCCCGACTGCGCCTGCCAGCGCCCAGCTCCACCCGCGCGCACGCCCGCGCACACGTCCGCGCGCACGCACGCGCGCGCGCCCCTGCCAGCTGCTGCGCCTGCTGCCTGTGCTGCTGCCACCAGCCACCCTGCCCGAGCTCCTCCACCACCAACCACCGGCCACCCCAAGGCCTCCGACCACCACCACTGCCCTCCGACGGCCACCCACCGCCGCCGACCGCCTCCCAACCCCGAAACCCACCTCCTAACATCCATCTAAGCACAAGAAAGAGAGAAAAGAGGCTTACCAAGGGGAGGAAGGGAAGTCCGATTGCTCTCCGCGCACCGAAACCTCTCCCAAAGGGCTTCCAACGCTCGGATCTACTCCCACCTCTGAAATGAGCCAAAACAGAGGAGAAGAGAGGGCGGACGGAGGGGCAAAACTCGCCGAAATTCGGATTTGAAGCACCGGAGTGTAGATCGGGACCCGATCTACACTTCCTATGCTTTAGGTTTTAAGCTTTGAGGGCTCTAGGGGGCTCAAAAGTGAGAAAAGGAGAGAGGGGAGAGAGAAAATGAAATTGGTAGGGATGATGAATAGTGTTTTCGAAATTAGATCCCACCCTTATATAGTGAGCGACTTAAAAACCCAGATACGCCCCGAAACTGTGAAATTTCATAAACGTTACCGGAATTCGACAAAATTTTCGTGAGAGGCCTAAAATGGCACCAGGACACCAAATATGTAGTTAGATTTCCAATCGGAGTCCTCTAGCTCAGGACGATAGCTAACAGTCCAAAAATTAGCGGTACCGATCGAAAATCGAAAAAAACGAAAAACTGCCAGAACGCTCCAACGGTTACCAGCAGGTTAAAAGTGACACAAATATAACATGCATAATAGCTCTTTGACTCACAATCAAGTAAAACTTGTACATCTACTACAACCAGCACTAAACTTTAATCTCCACAGCACCAAATACACATCAAATAACTCTGAAATAAATCATACACGTTCTTTGACATGTTAGGATCATAATCTTTGCGGACATCATAATCTTATTTGGCCTCTACATGACCAAAATAAAATATTTTCAGAAACTGGTCATTTCCTACGTGAATCTGAACAGTTCATGCAAATCAGGTTCTAACTTACAACACAGATAATATTATTATACCAAATTTCCTGTATAGAATCTAGACATATGGATGATCATATCATATGAGGATACAATCCTAAAAATATGTTTCTAAGTACTAGTTTTAGAATGATTGTTATAGGACAGAAATCTGTCTTACTACAACACAAAACTCCTAACAACAAGAAAATGGGAAAACACATACAACATCACCTATGTATCCTTGCTGACCACCCAAAGCACTGGATAACAACACTCATACTTCATTGAAGCATAAACAAAAATACCTACATGACATAAAGGGAAAACAACATACCATGAGAAGAAGAGGGGAAAATGATGCACACAAGGGATTCCACCACCACCACAATCAATCAATCCATCACACATGCATAGCCATAACCACCACTAGATCAACACCCTCACATAAGCCAAAACAAACAATAAGGTTAAAAGAATGCCATGGAAAAGAAGAGGGAGGTGGGGGAAATACAAGATTCACACACACTCACCATCCTTTTCACTCTTCATTTATTTCCTTATCTTCATCTTCATTTGCACCATCAAAATCACACACAAAAGGGGGCTGACCTAGAGAGAAAGAGAATGAGAGGGGGAGATATATATATATATATATATATATATATATATATATATATATATATATTAAACTCAATTTAGAGTTTTGAGAGTGTGAGATGGGGGCAAAAGAGGTACAAATGAACTTGGTGTGATGAGGTAAGGAGAGGGTATACTTAGACTTACATTCATCTCTAATAAAGACATTATGAATCAAGGGTTGGAGAATAGGGTGATACTTGCCTAGAGTCACCATCCACCCAATCAAAGAACCAACCAAAACCGAGTAATAGCTAAACACGGATATCATTGGAAACTGTATAATTTTTAAAACGATGTCAGAACGCGACGAAAATTTACAGATAAGTCAAAGCAGATACTAGGATCACCGACATTCCGATTATATTTTTAAATTGATCGTCTGAACTCTAAAAATAAATAAAAATATTATATTTAATCACTCAAAAGTTATACAAATATAACATTAGGTCAAGTGAAGAAATGGATAGTGTCATGTGCCTCCAATTCTAGGAAAAGTAAAAGAAACAAGCTTAAGTTTTTAATTCGAATGACTATCCAATCTAATTAGACGTTAAAAACAATAAAACATGGGTCAATCTTCATAGATTTAATTGTCGAGGACTTATTAATGGGGGTGTGCTCGCGACATGACGAAAATTGTCTTATTTAGACCGTACTCCGAGCCACACGCTATGGGAGAGCCTGGATGAGTGGAAGGGCTTGGCTCCTGTCTCATTTCTGTTTTCTAGTACAGGTGTCAGGGACATTTTAGTTCTTGAAAATGTAAGGTTCAACCTGTTTGCATGGTTTTGATTACTCTTTAAAAATATAATTAGTGGATGAAATATATTTTTTTATAAAATTAAAATGTATTTAGGTTATTCTGAAATTGTGTTATTATAACTAATAAATTATTCCATTGATATTGTTATGTCTCAAAGTGAGCAGGGTTGAAGCCTATTTTTCTAGCTCGAGTCCGTTGGTCAGAGAGGCTTGCGGATCTGGGCCCACAACCGAGCATATTTCGACGGGCCTTGCTGGTGTTATTGCCCATAGACCCATCCTTGATGACACGGTGCCAACCACACATCGGCAAACATACATAATCATCCTTGATGACACGGTGCCAACCATTGTGATGCCATTGATTAACAAAAAATTCTACATTTATTCTACACAACATTTATTTAATCATATAGGATGCTGCTAATCCAATGGGACTCAGTCCAACCAAAAGAGAAAGCCATGGTTTCCCTTACTATGGGAATGCCTCAATGACAGACCACAGAGCGTCAATGTCGGTGATCTTGTACTCTCTGTACCCCGCTCCATAGATCAACTTCTTCCACTCCTTTTCGGTCCTCTCCTTCCCACCCGTTGTCACCATCATATCCATGTCCGATGCCATCCTCACCTTGTTCAACCCATCATCGGTGGTCTCCTCGCTCAATACCAGTACCACATCAAATATGATGACCCTCCCACCTTCCTCACTAACCACGGCTTCTTTGCACCGTCTCAAAATTGTAGTGCAGTCCTCGTCGCTCCAATTGTGAAGGATTTCCTATCAAGTGCAAGATCAATGTTTTAAAATTTGACCCGATCCGATCGGTTGAACCATTTAAATCTTCACTCAATTTGAATTTCAGCTCGGTTTACTTTTAAAATCCGATTGTATAAAAAAAACTAATAAAAACTTAATCAGCTCATCTGTTGAACTAACAGTTTTGTAGAACTGGCTACAGATTGATTAAATCAACTAGTTCTTTATTCATAGAAAATGTAATTAATTATTTGTTAAAATATAAAATCTAATAAAAAAATTATATTTTATATAATAAAATTATGTTATGATATTTAAATAAAAACTTAAAAAGTATTAAAATTAAGATTTGATAATTATATAAAAAAAATTAAAAATATTTCAAATTTTTTACAAATTTGTTTTTTTTAATTATATAAATTAATAATTTTATTACGTGATGATAATATATTTCTAGTTTCAATAAAAAGTATAATATTTAAAAATACTGATCGATCGTACATACGGACCTTTAGTAGAACGGCTTGGGCACCGGGCACTGACTTGAACATGTCCCCGAGGATCCTTTTAAGCTTGGGGTAATCCTGTGCACCGGTGGTGATCACGTGTGGGAGGTCAAAAACAGTGCACTCGATGTGTGGGAACGCCTTTGATATGGCGTCAATGGTGGCCCCATTGCCACCCCCGACGTCCACTAGTGACGTAATGGACTCAAACATGCCTTTGCAGCATCGGACGAGCGAGCTCATCTGGAACCTTGCCGCCATCGTCGCGTTGAAAATCTTGCTCTTCTCTGGGTCTCTCACTAGGAACTCCCAAAAAGTCACCCCCATTGCCTTCTCAAAATGAGTCTTAGGCCTCGTTTGGATTTGTGTTTGGGTAAATTCTGCATTTGAAAAGTTAAAAAAAATCAAACATTGATTCAAACACACTTTCAGCGTTTAGTTTTTCAAACCACCATCTTCTCTTTTAAAACAAAAAAATCTTGTAATTGAAAAACTAATAAAATAATATTTTTTTAAATAATGTCTGAAAACATGTTTGAAAAATAAGATTTTAGAATAAAATGACTCAAATAAACTCGATTTTTAGGAATTAGGAACCGCATTTTCTTTTCTTTTTAAAAAACAATCTATTTGTACAAAAAATTGTATGTAACTAATTAATTAAGTTTGTTTTGTGAAACGCGTTTGGTAACATGTTTGTATTTTCTGCTTTATTAAAAAACAGAATTACGTCTAAACAGGTTATCAAACGGAAGCTAGGTTTAAAATATAAGACTCTAAAAATCTCAGTGTTTCAATTGTACATCCAAACGCACCCTTAGCCGTGTAGTCATCTTCGGCCTCACGCAAAAAACCAAGTATGATGGGGACCATGGTTCTCTCCCCTTTGGATAGGAGATACGGAGCCACGGAGGGTTCGAGGCCATAGCGACTGTCAACGAAGTAGAAGATCTGCATGTAGACCAGGTAACGCATCAGGCGTCGAAGGCGGCCCATGTCGATGAGTGGTAGATTGAGTTGCGAAGCGAGTTCGGAGAGGGAGATTGGTCCGCCATTGCTGTCGATGATGTCTGGTATCTTGAGCTCCACCACCGACCGCAAGACGAGCGACTCAGCGAAGCCGTACATGATGTCGAGTACATGGGACTCGGCTTGTAGTATCTCCTCCTCGGCATTGTCTCCTCTGATCAAAAGCCCCATTTGTATGTGGAGGAAAAACAATTATAAGCTGTATGTACTGTCTCTCTTTAGATTTGAAAGTGAAGAAGTCGTCTATGTAGATGCTTATATATATGTGAGGATTGGTTGGTCTAATGGTGACATTCCAAAGTCTTACATTGCATGATGCACGGGCTGATCCCACGTGCTAGATGGCCTAACGCGTGGGATCGGTCGCCAAGTTTTCTTGGAAATACAAAATCTACCTATTATTTAACTAAAAATGTTTAAGTTTTGTATGTTCTTTTATAACATCTTCATTTTCTAATTTTACACTTAATTGTTTATCATCTTTGATTTAAATTAAAGGATAAGAATGAAAATACACATTTTAATATTTTAATGGATAATATGAGATATTCATCTATGTATATTAATAATCAAAAGTATTTTCAACTTCGTAACACTACTTATTTTTAAAGATATATTGAATGAATAGTGGTGATCATGCCACATCATCATGTGTTTTTATTATTATTTTTATTACATTTAGAATGAGATAATCATGAAATATATCAATAATTTCGGATGAAATATGAGTTTCAATGTTGGATCTCACTTTTTAAAGCGAAATAGTCATTTTTTAGAAGAAAAAAATATTTCACAGTTATAAGTATACATCGAAAAGATCTTTCCAACAAGCTATTAACCACCCAACTCGGATTTATACTTGAAAAGTTATGAATTTGTAAATAATTTCATAAATAATTTAATTCTTGGTTTTTTTTGTATCTATAAATAAATTGGATAATATCATCCATATCCATTAAATCTTAATGATTTTTTTTTGTATATATACCCTTGAACAATTACATTTTAGTAAAATATCCCTGATGATTTGTAATTTTCAATAATACCATTAGAAAATGTTTAAATTGTAAATAAAAACCGTGTTTTATTCGTTCAAGCGTTATTGTTGGTTTTAAAGTTTCAAATGGAGAATTTTTACAATATAAGATTGGTTGAGGGGTATATATACAAAAACTTAATTTCAGTTGTAGCATATCTCTTTTATGTATAATTTCATAATAAAGTTTACAAACGATTTAATTAATCATTATTAAAATTTTAATAAATATCATTTATGTATATATAACATGATACATTATATTGCATATGCATGGATTGAAAAAAATTGAGGGGATTGGTTGTGGGCAATTTTTTTAAAATATATATTCTTTTTACACGCACATCGTGCGTTGGGGAAGACTAGTATAATCTATATCTATGCCTATAAAACTACAAGTTAGAGGGGAAATATTTTATCTGATTTTACCCCTTGAATTAATTAAAAATACAGCTATATCCATCAAAAAATCTTATCTATATTTGTAATGAGGAGGTATTTTTCCCCTTCACTCAACTTAATAAGTCAGTGCCTCCTTCTAGAGTTCAGACCCAGAAGAATATGGACCCTACACTCAAAAGGAAGAGTCAACAGGGACACCAGTGTGATGCCAGCAAAGGGACTCCAAAGAGATGTATCAGTAAGGGAATTCAAAGGTTTATTTCACTAATAATGTGACTTGATTCAAAGATAACGCATACCTTAGTCTGCTATTAATCTTCTCTTATAGGGTTCATGGGCTAGATAGCCATTGTCACTGTCCTCATAGCCATTGTAACAACTCTCCCTTAATGTCTACTTATTGGGTGAATTTTGTGGTAACCACCCTTCTTTATTGTAGCTGAACGTACCTTTAATTACCCATGTTTTATGAGTAATGGTCCTTAATTATTCACCTCACAATTATTGTCATTGTGGGGTTGTTTAACCATTTCCAAGGTCCTCCTCGTGGTCTTGGTTTGGTCGGGACACGGAGTCTTGCTCATCGTGTACCCAGTCATTCATCCATGAGGTGCGAGTCCATCCGACTAGACCTGATTCAATATGGTCGGACCTCCATGTGTTAATGGAAAACGTCGAGCCACTAATTACCCATGTTATGTAAGTAGTGGGCCCTAATTGTCTACCTGACAGTTACAGCATTATGGTCCTCTGACCATTTCATCAGTTCTCTTTGTGGCCTTTGGCTTGGTCGTTCACCTGTTATGTGTGTGTCTCTGTGAGATGAAAGATCGTCTGACCAGAACTTTTGTCTTGTCGTGTCTTTTCTAGTCGTTCGAGAGGTATAAGGTCGTCTGATCAAACCTCTTGTCTGATCGTGCCTTATTTACTTGAGATGATATTCGCCCGCGAGGTGTCAGACTGTCTTACTAGACCTTCAATCTAGTAGTGTCACACCTACTCGGGAGTGTCCTCATTATATGTTATGTCTGTGTCACTTTTTAGTGGTCAAATATCTGTTTGCATTTATTTTAATAGTTTGGGCATTCAGTTTCAAAATTTGACTGCATATCAGTTTCAAAATTTGACTGCATATCTGTTCTCCTGGTACTGGCATTGGCCTACCTATAAATTTTTGTCGCATTCTGATGTCTTTTTAGAAATTATACAATTCGATTGGTATTCGGATTTAATTTTGTTAATGCCAAAGATGAAGTAGTTTAAATCTAATTTTATCATGGAAAGTTCAATTCCTCGACCACTACCACCACTTCAGCCTTCATTCCTCTTCTTCTTGCTGAGCCAGAGAGGAGGGGGGAGCAATAGGAGGAGGAGAGGGAAGAGACAACAACAATGGCACACACCTTCTCTTCTTTGCTCTTCCAAGCACTTCTTCCTCATCTTCTCCTTCTAAAACTCTACCAAACACCTCAAGAGGGCTGGACCAAAGAGAGTGAGAGAGGTGACATTTGGAGGGAGAACATTATATAGCCAAAGTGGGGTTCAAACGACAAAATCGTCCATGATCCGAAATTCTGTACATGCTTCACTAGAACAGTCAGAACTTCCTCAATATAGCTCCTAATTGCACAACTCAAAGTCCACTGGGAAGCCAAGATGATTATCTACAACTTTCATGTTTATGCCAAGATCCAATAATCCCTCCAGCTATTCCGAAATGAGCTAAACATTGAACAAGGCTGCTGCCAGAATTTTTCATCCCCGGGGTATACTTGGAAAAATACCCATAACTTTTACTACATGAATCCAGTTGATCTAATTCCACTTTTGTATGAAAGCTAACTCAAAACTGAGAACCTCATGATAAAATCATATTTAAACCTCTTCATCTTCGATTTTAACAAAATTAAATCCGAGTACCAATTGGAATGCATAACTTCTACAAAGATGTCAAAATACGACGCGAATTTACATGTAGGCCAATGCCAATACCAGGAGAACAATTATGCAGACAGATTTTCAATCAGAGTACTCCAACTCCTGTAGGTAGCTAAAAGCCAAAAATTTTAGCGACTCCGATCGAAAAATAAGGCTCCGAATGACACAGGCATAACATCCCCTGTGGGGAGCGATCTACCTTCGAGTGCTGTCGGTGTGGTTACCGCCGAGCTTCCTGCGCCTTCCAATGAAGAGGGATGCCCACCAAGTCCCCCAGTCATTCGAGTACCAGAGACGGTGGAGGTTCCCTCTTCTTCGAAAGTTGAGCCCTCCCTCGTTGAGGAGGTAGCGGCCATGGCTTCCTCAGCTCCCTCGTCTGGGGTTACTCCAGTTGCTGCGGGGCTCAGCGCCTGTAGTTGTTGCCCCGTCGGGGGTGCCCCCAGCCGAGGTGTTGGAGAGTACTTTAAACATGACTTCTCCTCTAGGGGCACCACCAGTTGTTTCAACTTCTGCTGGGATGCCCCGAGTTTCTTCGGCTGCGGTGGATGCATCCTTTATCACGACGTTCGTGGCTCCATCTGGTGCTGCTCTCGAAGCTGGGGCTCCGCGCCCTGCATCCTTGGAAATCCCTTCGGCCTCTGCTTCCGTAGCTACGACTGGTACCCATTCAAGAGGTCCTCTTGCTGATCGAGCCAGCAATAAGTTAGCCAGTACTCAACTTAGGGGCTGTCTCCTCACGGGTGACTTGGACTGTGCTCGCCGGGCTACGACGGAAGCGCTCTTCACTCGGCTAGGCTGGAGCTTTTACAACGTAAGTGTTCGACTTCTATCTTCGAAGTTTCTTCTTCAAGATTTTAACCATTTGCTTTTCAGAATTCTGTCATCTGGCAGGTGCTCAATGAGTGAAGTTTGGATTCGATGAGGTCTGAAGACCTCCTGAAGTCAGCCCAGGAACTCGCTCATCGTAGAGAAGCACAGTTGAAATCGGCTGAGGAACAGATTGTGATCGCGAAGCGAGCGCGCCTTGCTGTGGAACTTGCTGAATCCTCTGCTCGTCGGGATTTGTCTGCTACTCAAGTTTAGGCTGTTGCTGCTAAAGATCGTGAGAGAGAACTCCTCGAGCTGAAGCTCTCCCAGTCATTCGATCAGGCTTCCTTTTCCTTGCGGGCACACTACTCAGAAAAGCGAGTCGAGGCCTTGATGCATGAGTTGCAAGAGCAGCAAGTCAAGCTCTGCGAATTTTGAGCCGACTGTGCTGCTGCTTTTGAGGATGGTCTGTCGAGGGGTTGAGCAAAAGCCTTCACGACTATGAGGGACCAAATGAAAGAGATTTCTGATTCGTTGACGACTTGTCGAGAAGAACTACAATTGTGGATATCATCAAGGTTATGAAGATAGATCCAACAACGTCTCTCCTCGTATTGCCGCCGATCCTCCTCCTGGTCTTGATTCTGGCCCTGATGATGGGTCTCAAATCTAGACATTTTGTAAAAAATAATGTTTTCATAAATAACTTATCTTTTACATGTCTGCTTGTTTTTCACATGATCTGAATGTTTGGAGTGCTTATTGTCATGATAATAGAGTTAGCCACTCGATGGACTAACTTTGATTTATCCCGTCATCGCGACCTCCTTAGGGCGGGGCCCCTAGAAATCCGGTGAATAACAGGGGAAGGTTATTCCTTTTTTTTTCATCCTCATCATGTGAGGACGTCTTGTGCGTTCCTTATGCTCCTGCT
Source organism: Acorus gramineus (assembly GCA_030737835.1). NCBI lineage: Eukaryota > Viridiplantae > Streptophyta > Magnoliopsida > Acorales > Acoraceae > Acorus > Acorus gramineus. The sequence goes on from JAUJYN010000014.1 coordinate 4,100,075, forward strand.
TGAGGGTTTTGAAGATGGACTGCTTAGGACGAGAGGGATATACCCTTTCAAAATTGAGACCATGGACTAATTCTGCTCGTCCTTTCCTAACGACTTCCAAAGATTGGTCGTAGTGTCACGCCCCAGGGCGGCCGTCCCCGAGACGTGGCAATAATGAAGTATCAGCTATCAATACCTGAGGTAAACAAAGACTCCAACAACAACACACAAGGTGGCAAAGCAAAGATAATGATAACTGACTTAAAAGCGAAAGCATAAGATATTGTCACGCCCCAGGGCGGCCGTCCCCGATACGTGGCAAATATATATAATATCAGCAGTCCATACAGGAGATCAATAAAAGACTCTAAACAACATCGAAGGTAATAACACAATTTACAATGTAGCTGACATAATATATATACATATAGTGGAAGCTTAAACGACTGAGTCTGTAATTCAAAGACATATTACAGACCAGAATACATAATCAACTGTCCTGTGAGAGCCAATATAATACAAAGACATCCACATGCAAGTATTGTGCCCAAGCACGAGTAACAATACATACAAGGAAAAAGGGGGATGCTGATGGCCTCTCACTCGCAAGACCCAAAACGCGAACGCTGCTCCGCTACTGGTGCGATGCCTCGGGGAGCTCCTCCTTCAGATCCGACTCAGCGACAACTAGAGGAAAAGATATGCGAGGGGTGAGCCACACGCTCAGTGAATGGTACAATCCATGCAACACAACTCATATTAACCTTAAAAATCATTAAAGTTCCAAGATGGGAGTAACTGCACAAACTGGTGGGTCGTACCGAAGCCGGCCCACCACACCCTCACCCTTTAGAGGTGACATAGGACTTTTGGAAGAGATTATGTCACGCCCCAGGGCGGCCGTCCCCGGGACGCGGCAAGTGTATATATGATATCAGCAGTCTATACAGGAGGTCAATAACATACTCTAAACAACACCAAAAATGACAACACAGACAAAAGCAAGGCTGACATGATATATACACAAATAGCGGAAGCTAAAAAGACTGAGTCTGTAATTCAAAGACATATTACAGACTCGATACATAATCAACTGTCCTGTGAGAGCCAATATATACAATGACATCCAATATAATACAAAACAGGTGCCCAAGCACGGAAATATATACATACAATCAAAAAGGGATGCTGATGGCCTCTAACACTCGCGGGACGTGGCGCTGCTCCGCTACTGATGAAGTCCCTCGGGGAGCTCCTCCTTCAGATCCGACTCAGTGATAACTGGAGAAAAATATGCGAGGGGTGAGCCACACGCTCAGTGAATAGCACAACCCATGCATCACAATTCATATTAACCACAATTTATTATTCAAAGCCTCAAAGTGGCAGGAACTACACAATCCAGTGGGTCGCTACATCGCCGACCCACCACACCCTCACCCTCACCCTCCAATAGGTGACACGGTCTATTGGGACTGACTAGGCTGTTAATCACCCTTGATCCACCGATAGTCTCTCCTCCACTCCGTAGCCCGCCTGGTCTACTCCCACAATTCAGCACAGTCCGAAACCAAATCAGGAGGTGCCTACTGATGGGAGCCCTCTGTCAGGACGGCCTGTCTAACGCTGGGGCAGTCTCTATACGGATCCAACAAAGGAAAAGAAACAGCCTATCCACACGTATACGATCCACTTGGATCCGTCGGCAACATCTTCCTAACATTTCTAATGTCATGAATTCTTGCGAATTCCTCCAGGGCGCATAACTACGATGCGGGGAACAAATATTATAACAACCAGCTTATAATATTCACTAAGGCATGCAAAAATACTATCAGTTCGCATGTAAATTAATAAATTAAACTAATAGGACACATGCATCGGTCGAGGCTTTCCTAGCATGGAAACATGATAACAGGATGCATGGTTCTTATACGTATCCTAAGGGTGAATGTCCCTAACATACAAAGTCTAGGGTGGCATGCATACTACATACTAATCATGCTTGCATAGATTACATATTATACTAGTTAATATTAAACTATGGTGCCCAGGGGAGGACGGTACACGCCTAAGTGCATGTAACGCCTCCCTACTTGGTTGGATTGTCCCACTCACCAACACCCAGGTCATCGCGTGACCGTCCGTCAAGATCTGCAAGACAGGGTATTCAACACAGTGAGTAAAATACATAAATACATACAAAAATACGCTAAAATTACCCTACACTCGGACAAGCGTACATACAGCCCGTACGCACGCGAGTCCGAGCACCCCGACTCACCCGAACACCCGGGCAGCCATACGCACAGCCACCCGCCCTGGGCGAACAGCCGCGCCCCAGCCCGCGCGCCCAGACGCACTGTCGAGCCCCCTGCCCGCACGCCCAGACACGCTGCGCGTTCGAGCGCACTCTCGCGCGTGCCCGCGTGCACCGCGCGTCCAGCCCCGGGTGCACCGCGCGCGCACTGCGCCCCAGCGCCGCACCTTGCGCCACACCCGCACTCCTCTCCGCGCGCACAGCACGCACCGCGCCCAGCGCAGCGCTCCGTGCGCACGTCCCAGCACGGCGCCCAGCGCGCAGCACCCGCACGCCTCTCCGCGCGCACAGCACGCACTGCGCCTCTGCCCAGCGCTCCGCGCGCACGCCCCCGCACGGCGCCCAGCGCGCAGCACTCGCACGCGTGCCCGCGCTCACGCCCGGCACTGCGCCCAGCGCGCAGCACCCGCGCGCACGCGCGCGTCCCCTGCCAGCTCGCCCGACAGCACGCCTGCCCTGCGCCTGCCAGCCTGCCCTGCCTGCCTGCCTGCCTGCCTGCCCGCGCGCGCAGGCCCGATGAGCCCGCACTGCCCGAGCAGGCTCTACCACCCTCAACCGCCCCCAACAGCCCCCTCCAACTCCCCAACACCCATGCACACCCAAAAACACCTCCTAAACATGCATCTAAACAAGAAAGGAGGGAAAGGAAGACTCACCCAAAGGAGAGGAAGGGAAGGGGAGGAGACCGGGTGCTCTTCGCGCTCCGATTCGCCACCTCCAAGACCACCACCACCAAGATCTCCACTCAGCCAAAGCAAGGCTGAAAACAGAGGAAAAAGGAGGTTATGAGAGGGGTCACACATGAGGGAACTCGAATCCGAGACCATAGGAAGGTAGATCGGGTCCTCACCTATCTTTTCTCTTCTTAGGGTTTTTGGATTCAACCCCTTCTACTAGGTCAAATGGGGGTTTTAAAGAGAGGGGAGAGAGAGATTTTGGTGGAGAAGATGATGAATAGGGGAGGGGGAACTATACATGGGCGTGGGTTTTTATTTAAGGCACACACACACCACACACACTCACTCACACACTCACCACTCACTTAACTTAGCACTAATTAGGTTAAGCTTGGTTTAGGTTAGGTTTAGGTGATCTTTGACCTTAGTCAACCCAACCACACTAAAAACCAAAACCCATTGACCAAGTCAAGGTCAACTTTGACCAAGTCAAGTCTCCCAATGACTTTTCGCTCGGTCAAAACCCGGATACGCTTTGAAACTGTGAAATTCTGAAACGTTACCGGAATTCGATGAAATTTTCGTGAGTGGCTTGAAATGGTACCAGGACACATAATATGCAGTTAGATTTTCAATCGGAGCTCCCAAACTCAGGGTGACAGCCAAAAGTCCAAAATTTTAGCGGTTCCGATCGAAAAACGAAAAAGCTGAAAAACTGTGAGAATGCTCCAATGGTTACACAGAGGCTAAAAATGACACATATATAACATTCTTCCCCCCTTAGGAAATTTTGTCCTCAAAATAAATACAAAAACATCTAGGAAGGGAAAAGATGCGGATACGCGTCACGCATGGCGTCCTCGAGCTCCCAAGTGGCCTCGGCACCGGAACGGTGCTGCCATCGCACCTTGACCAACTGGACGGTCTTGGTGCGGAGCCTCTTCTCGCGGCGGTCCATGATCTCGATCGGCTGCTCCACGAAAGACAAGTCCGGCTCGAAGACGAGCAGCTCGAACGGGATGACGTGAGCAGGATCGTGGACATAACGCCTCAGCTGCGAGACATGGAAGACGTCATGGGCCTGAGCCAACTGTGGGGGCAGAGCTATGCGATAGGCCACCTCCCCAACTCGCTCGAGGATGAGGAACGGCCCAATGAAACGCGGACTCAGCTTGCCCCGCACACCGAAACGGAAGATGCCCTTCATCGGGAACACCTTCAGGAAGACATGGTCACCAACCTCGAAGGCGAGCTCACGGCGACGACGGTCGGCGTAGCTCTTCTGACGGCTCTGAGCGACTCGGATACGCTCGCGAATCGTCTTCACCATCTCTGAGGTCTGGTGAATGATCTTTGGTCCCTCCAACTGGCGCTCTCCGACCTCGTCCCAACACAAGGGGGACCTGCAGCTGCGGCCATAGAGCGCCTCATAAGGAGCCATCCGGATACTCGAGTGGTAGCTGTTGTTGTAGGCAAACTCCACCAACGGAAGGTGCCTCTCCCAACTGCCCCCAAAATCGAGAACGCAGGCTCGCAGCATGTCCTCCAGGGTCTGAATCATCCTCTCCGACTGGCCGTCCGTCTGCGGATGAAACGCTGTACTGAAGTGGAGGTTCGTACCAAGGGCGTGCTGGAGGCTACGCCAGAACCTCGAAGTAAACCGCGCGTCTCGATCAGAAATGATGCTGACAGGAGTGCCATGGAGACGAACAATCTCTGAGACGAACAACTGAGCCAGGGTGTCCAGAGAATCGGTGAGTCGGATGGGGAGGAAATGAGCAGACTTCGTCAGTCGGTCGACGATCACCCAGATGGCATCGCGACCCGAACGTGACCTCGGCAAACCCGAAACGAAGTCCATGGTGATCTGCTCCCACTTCCACTGAGGGATCTCAATGGACTGCAGCTTCCCCGCAGGACACTGATGCTCCGACTTCACCTGCTGGCATACCAAGCAACGGGCAACGAAACGGGCAATATCCGTCTTCATCCGCGCCACCAGTAGCCACGATGAAGGCCCCTGTACATCTTTGTGCCACCAGGATGCACTGTGTACCTCGAACGATGGGCCTCGTCCAAGATCTTCTGCTTCAGCTCTGCGTCGTCAGGAATGCATACTCGACCTCTGAACCGCAGGATCCCGTCCTCGTGAATCTGGTAGTCCGGACGCTCGCCCCGGGCGATGCCCTCAGAGAGGACTATAAAATGCGGATCCTGACCCTGAGCCGTGCGGATCTCGTCGAGAAGAACTGGCTGCACCACTAGCCTGGCCAAAAAGCCACCCGCAGGAGTCTCTCGAACGCTGATCCAGCAAGCGGCCTCCTCCAGAAGCCTCCAATGACGTACAGCCATGTGGGCGGCCATGCCCAAGGGCTGCCTGCTGAGAGCATCTGCCACGACATTCGCCTTACCCGGATGGTAAGCGATGTCACAATCATAGTCCTTCAGGAACTCGACCCAACGTCTCTGACGCATGTTGAGCTCCGGCTGGGACTGCAAATATGTCAAGCTCTTATGATCAGTAAAGAGCTCGAACTCCTCGCCATAGAGGTAGTGCCTCCACATCTTCAGCGCAAAGATGATCGCTGCCAACTCTAAGTCGTGGGTGGGGTAATTCTGCTCATGGGGCTTCAACTGACGTGACGCGTAAGCAACAACCTTACCGTGCTGCATCAGGACGCAACCCACACCCAACCGCGATGCATCGGAGTAAACCGCGAACCCACCACTCCCAGATGGAAGGGTAAGAACTGGCGCTGAGGTGAGCCTTCGCTTCAACTCCAGGAAGCTCTCCTCGCAAGCGGAGACCACTCGAACCGAACATCCTTCCGAGTGAGGCGGGTAAGAGGAACGACTATCTTTGAGAAACCCTCAACAAACCTCTTGTAATAACCCGCCAAGCCCAGGAAGCTCCGAATCTCTGTGGGGTTCGATGGTCGACGCCAATTCGACACGGCGAGCGTCTTGTCCGGGTCCACAGATATGCCCTCGCCGGAAATCACATGGCCCAGAAAGGCCATACGCTCCAACCAAAACTCGCACTTGCTGAACTTGGCGAACAACTGATGTCGAGCCAAAGTCTCCAAGACAGTGCGGAGATGGTGAGCATGCTCCTCAAGACTCCTCGAGTACACAAAACTGTCATCGATGAATACTACCACGAAGGAGTCGAGGAAGGGCCGAAACACCCGGTTCATCAGATCCATGAAGGCTGCCGGCGCATTCGTCAACCCGAACGGCAGTACTCTGAACTCGTAGTGCCCATACCGGGTACGAAAGGCCGTCTTTGAAATATCTGACTCCTGGATCTTCAGCTGATAGTAGCCCGAACGGAGATCGATCTTAGAGAAGACACGCGCTCCCTGGAGCTGGTCAAACAGATCGTCGATCCGCGGCAAGGGGTACTTGTTCTTTACTGTCCGCTTGTTCAGCTGCCTGTAATCGATACAAAGCCGCAGCGAACCGTCCTTCTTCCGGACGAACAGAACGGAGAAACCCTCGGACATGCGAAGCCCTTCTCCAGCAACTCCTCCAACTGCTCCTTGAGCACCTTCAACTCTGCTGGGCCATCCGGTACGGAGCTCTCAAAATCGGCTCGGTCCCCGGAATCAGATTGATCTCAAACTCGATCGCGCGATCCGGCGGTAATCCCGGAAGATCATCGGGGAAAACCTCAGGATACTCTGCCACGACCGGAGTCTGACTGATATCTGCCCGCAGCGGTGCATCCTCCTGAGCAATATACGCCAGAAAACCCTCGCATCCTCCCTGAAGGAGTCTCCACGCCTGGATGGACGACACGAACCCCAAAGGGGCTACGTCACGATCGCCCACGAACTGGAAGGACCTCTGACCCGGAAGGTGGAAAGACACCGACTTAGCAAAACAGTCGATGCTGGCGTGACTAGCTGAGAGCCAATCCATTCCTAGGGTGGCATCGAAATCCGTCATAGCGAGCTCCACTAACTCCACCGGAAACTCATGCTCCGCAATCACCACGGTACACCCTCGGTACACAGAACAGAGGAGAATACGGTCTCCACGGGCAATGATACCTCCAGAACAACCTCAAGAGGGGCGGACGCCACGCCCGTCCGTCTCGCAAAAGCGGGAGACACGAACGAGTGCGTGGCTCCGGAATCAAACCACACATATGCAGGGAGCTGGGAGATCAGAACAATACCTCGGACCACGCTACCCGAAGCCTGAGCCTCCTCGGCCGAAAGCGCTGCAACTCGGCCCTGAACAAACTGCGGCTGAGGAGCAGAGGCACGCCTCGCCGGCTGCACTGGCTGCCTCCTCTAGTCAGCTCGGCCACCCTGTGACTGCTGCTGCTGACGCTGAGGCTGCTGCTGCTGCCGCTGAGGCTGCTGCTGCTGGAACTGCTGCTGCTGCTGCGGAGGCAGCACGCGGGGTCGACCAGCATTTGGGCAATTATACATAATATGCCCGATGCGCTGACAGCGCCGCGTCTCCGGTTGCCTGGCCTAGACTGGCACTGCCGCAATGGGTGCTGGACCTCGCGCTGGCACCACATCGACTGGAGGAGAGGCAGCCGCTAACTGATCAAAGCGGGGCCTCTTCTTCTTGCGCTGTCCCTGGTCCTGGCTCCTGGGAGGCCTCTGGTCTGCAGAAGGGGTCGAAACCCTCACGAGGATCCCGAGGTCTCGCTCGACTGTCTTCGCCCGAGACACCAAGTCCGAGTACCTCGTGAAAGCCTGGGAGGTGACATCACCCGAATGGCGCTACTGAGACCAAGCTCAAAACGACGGCACCGCGTCTCCTCATCCATCACCAAGGCTGGGGCAAATCTGGAAAGCCTCATGAAGCGCGTGGAGTAGTCAGCGACAGACATGGAGCCCTGCGTCAGCTGCTCAAACTCCTGCATCACGATCTGGCGCGTCGAGAACGGGAAGTACTCCTCCAGGAAATACCTCCGGAATCCCGCCCATGAAAGCTGCTCCACTCCCTCGGGGATGTCCACCGATCGGGTAGCCCACCAGTCGGCGGCGCTACCCTTCAGCATGAAGGTGGCCAGGGAGACTCGCTGGCGGTCGGTGCAATGCATGGTCGAGAAGATCGTGTCCACCTCCATCAACCAACGCTCTGGGGCAAGGGGATCCGCCGTCTGGCCATGGAACTCGGGAGGGTGGAGCTTCAGAAAGGCGCTGAGGCCACTCTGATGTACTCTCGCTGCCGCCTCTAGCTCCACCTCCCTCTCCTGGCGATCCTGAACTCTCACCGCCGGAACCACCACGGGGACTGGGGGTACATCAGGCACCACCAAGGGGACCTGTGGAACTGCCCCGCGGCCCGCCCGCAGCTCCTGAATCTCTCGTGCCTGCTCAGCCAATACTCTAGTCTGGGCCTCCAGTGCCCTGGTCTGAGTCTCCACCAAATCCGCTATCCGAGCGAACGCACGCTCCCATGCAGGAGGCTCCTGCGCCGGTCCTGGCCTCACAGCCGAGGACTCTCCAGTAGCATCCTTGCCTTTGGTAGGTCCGGGAACCTCCAAAGGCCGAGAGGGACCACGTCCACGCCTTCCTCTGCGAGGAGGCATATCAGCAACCTAAGAAAACCAGACACTAGGATCAGAATACTCATATAGAAATCCTAGGACTCATCTCTACGAAAAGAAAACAATTGGCTCTGACAGGACCAGGCTCTGATACCAACTTTTGTCACGCCCCAGGGCGGCCGTCCCCGGGACGCGGCAAGTGTATATATGATATCAGCAGTCTATACAGGAGGTCAATAACATACTCTAAACAACACCAAAAATGACAACACAGACAAAAGCAAGGCTGACATGATATATACACAAATAGCGGAAGCTAAAAAGACTGAGTCTGTAATTCAAAGACACATTACAGACTCGATACATAATCAACTGTCCTGTGAGAGCCAATATATACAATGACATCCAATATAATACAAAATAGGTGCCCAAGCACGGAAATATATACATACAATCAAAAAGGGATGCTGATGGCCTCTAACACTCGCGGGACGTGGCGCTGCTCCGCTACTGATGAAGTCCCTCGGGGAGCTCCTCCTTCAGATCCGACTCAGTGATAACTGGAGAAAAATTATGCGAGGGGTGAGCCACACGCTCAGTGAATAGCACAACCCATGCATCACAATTCATATTAACCTCAAAATTATTCAAAGCCTCAAAGTGGCAGGAACTACACAATCCAGTGGGTCGCTACATCGCCGACCCACTACACCCTCACCCTCACCCTCCAATAGGTGACACGGTCTATTGGGAATGACTAGGCTGTTAATCACCCTTGGTCCACCGATAGTCTCTCCTCCACTCCGTAGCCCGCCTGGTCTACTCCCACAATTCAGCACAGTCCGAAACCAAATCAGGAGGTGCCTACTGATGGGAGCCCTCTGTCAGGACGGCCTGTCTAACGCTGGGGCAGTCTCTATACGGATCCAACGAAGGGAACAGAAACAGCCTATCCACACGTATACGATCCACTTGGATCCGTCGGCAACAACTTCCTAACATTTCAAATGACATGAACTCTTGCGAATTCCTCCATGGCGCATAACTACGATGCGGGGAACAAATATTATAACCACCAGGTTATAATATTCACTAAGGCATGCAAAAATACCATAAGTTCGCATTTAATTTAATAAATTAAACTAATAGGACACATGCATCGGTCGAGGCTTTCCTATCATGGAAACATGGTGTCAGGATGCATGGCTCTTATACGTATCCTAAGAGTGCATGTCCCTAACATACAAGGTCTTGGGTGGCATGCATACTACATACTAATCATGCTTGCATAGATTACATATTATACTAGTTAATAGGACGGTACACGCCCAAGTGCATATAACGCCTCCCTACTGGGTTGGATTGTCCCACTCACCAATACCCGGGTCGTCGTGTGACCGTCCGTCAAGATCTGCAAGACAGGGTATTCAAAACGGTGAGTAAAATACACAATACATATAAAAATACGCTAAAAATACCCTACACTCGGACAAGCGTACATACGGACCGTACGCACGCGAGTCCGAGCACCCCGACTCACCCGAACCCCCGAGCAGCCATACGCACGGCCACCCGCCCCGGGCGCACAGCTGCGCCCCAGCCCGCGCGCCCAGACGCACTGTCGAGCCCCCTGCCCGAACGCCCAGACACACTGCGCGTTCGAGCGCACGCTCGCGCGCGCCCGCGCTGTTATATATGTGTCACTTTTAGCCTGCTGGTAACCGTTGGAGCGTTCTGTCAGTTTTTCGTTTTTTTTTATTTTTCGATCGGAACCGTTAATTTTTGGACTGTTAGCTATCGTCCTGAGTTAGAGGACTCCGATTGGAAATCTAACTGCATATTTGGTGTCCTGGTGCCATTTTAAGCCTCTCACGAAAATTTCGTCGAATTCCGGTAACGTTTTCGAAATTTCACAGTTTCGGGGCGTATCCGGGTATTTTAAGTGACTTGCTATATAAGTGAGATCTAAAATCTTGTTGGCACTATTCATCATCTTCCTCCTTGAGTTCTCTCTCTCCCCTTCTCCATTTTCTTGATTTTGAGCCCCTTAGAGGGCTTGAAACAAAAAACCTAAAGCATAGAAAGTGTAGATCGGGTCCCGATCTACACCCCGGTGCTTTCAAATTCAAATTCCGGCGAGTTTTGCCCCTCCATCCCCCCTCTCTTCTTCCCAGATTTGGACCATTTCGGAGGTGGGAGTAGATCCGGGCGTTGGAAACCTTTTGGGAGAGGTTTCGGTGCTCGGAGAGCAACCGAACATCTCTTCCTCCCCTTGGTAAGCCCTCTTTCTTCTCTTTTTATGCTTAGATGTATGTTAGGAGGGTGGAAATGAGGTTGGGAGGCAGTTGGCGGCGGTGGGTGGCCCATCAGAGGGCTGTGGGAGGTGGTCGGAGGCCATTGGTGGCCGGAGGTGGGTGGTAGAGGAGCTCGGGCATGTGGGCTGGTGGTCCCAGGCAGCAGGCACCGCGGACTGGCGCGCGGGCGTGCGCTCAAGTTGGCGCTGGGCGTGCTGGGTGATGGGCGCAGGGAAGACTAGCTCGGGTAGGCTGGGAGCAGGTGCACCAGTTTGCCGGGCACGAGAGCGCGTGCGCCCCGGTGCGCGCGCGGGCGTGCGATCGGGGGGTGCAGGGTGAGGTGTGCGGAGTGGGATGGCTGCGGGTTGTGCGAGCAGGGCAGGGCAGGCCATGCTCGGGCAGCTGGCAGGGGGTGCTCGGGCATCAGGCGAGCAGTGGCCAGGCGTGCAGGCGAGCGGTGCTCGGGCCACTTGGCGATGCGCGCAGGCAGGCAGCGCGGGCAGCAGCGTGGGCAGGCTGGCAGGCGTGCTGGGCGCATGTTGCGCGGGCGTGCGCTTGGACGCTGGGTGAGGGTCCCGGGTGCTAGCGCTGGGAGCTGGTCGTGGTGCTGAGCGCCGGGCGCTGGGCGCCGCAGAGGAGCATGCGCGCAGGGAGCTGGACAGTAGGAGCAGGCGTGCGCGCGGTGGGGTGGTGCGCGCGTGGTGCGCGCGGGGTGAGGCGCTGGACGCGTGGGGCGTGAGGCGTGCTCGGGTCAGCGCGGGGCGTGCGGGGTGCGCGCGGGCTGCTGCGGCGGGGCGCAGTGGGCGCGCGGCGCACCGGGTGGCTCGGTTGCGGGTCCAGGCGTGCGGGCAGGGGCCCGGCGGTGCGCTTGGGTGCGCGGGCTGAGGCGCGGCGGCGCATCCGAGGGCGGGTGGCCGTGCGAGTGATTGCCGGGAGTGCGGGAGTGAGTCGGAGTGCTCGGGCTAACGTGCGTACGGGCCGTATGTACGTTTGCCCGAGTATTGGGTTCTTTTGGGTATTTTGTGAGTATTTTGGTGTATTTGTGTATTTAACTCGCCGTGTAAATATCTGTCTTGCAGATCTTGACGGGCGATCGCGCGACGACCCGATCTCCGGTGAGTGGGACAATCCAACCCAGTAGGGAGGTGTACTGCTCACTTGAGAGTGTATTGCCCTCCCCTGGGGCACCATGGATGTATATTAGCCTGTTATAAATATTAATCCATGCAGCATGATTTATGTGTAGAATGCATGCCACCCTAGACTTGTATGTTAGGGACTTGCACCCTTAGGATATGTGTATGAGCCATGCATCATGTCCCCCTGTTCTCATGCTAGGAAGCCTTGGCCTATGCATGCGTCCTACTAGTTTATTTATTAAATTAAATGCTAGTGTATGATAAATTGCATGCCTTAGATAATATTATAGGGAGGAGCCTTGCGAGGTCAACACTGAGACCCGGGTTAGGGTACTCCGTGTTCCTTGTTTGGTTGTCGGGGTGTCCTGTATCGGGAACTCACGCTGCCCTCCCAAGGTTTCTTGTCCCAATAATATTATAAGAAATGTTATACCATATTATATGATTATTAGCATATTTAGTGAATATTATAGGGGAGGGGCCTTGCGAGGACAGCGGTGAGACCCGGGCTAGGGTACTCCGCGTTCCTTGTTTGGTTGTCGGGGTGTCCTATATCGGGAACTCACGCTGCCCTCCCAAGTTTCTTTCCCCCAATGATATTCCACCCTTGCTAATTATTGTGTATGTTCCCCGCATATTGGTTATGCGCCTTGGAGGAATTCTGAGGAATTCAGGACATTAGAGTTGTAGAGATGTGTTGTCGGCGGATCCGAGTGGATCATATGCGTATGGATAGGCTGTTCTGTTTCCCTTCGTTGGATCCGGTAGAGACTGCCCCAGCGTTAGAAAGGCCGTCCCTTCCAAGGGTTCCCATCAGTAGGCGCCTCCTGATTTGGTTTCGGACTGGGCTGAAGTTGTGGGTGAAAGCCAAGCGGCCTACGGAGTGGAGGAGAGACTATCGGTGGACCAAGGGTGACCAACAGCCTAGTCAGTCCCAAAATCCTATGTCACCCGTGGTAGGGTGAGGGTGAGGGAGTAGTGGGTTGGCGATGAGCGACCCACTGGATTGTGGTTGGATGATTATCAGTCCCAATAGCCTATGTCACCCATTGATGGGTGAGGGTGAGGGTGTGGTGGTTCGGCGATGTACGAACCACTGGATTATGTTGTTATGCCACTTAGAGGATGGATAAATAATTGAATTGTGGTCAATATTGTCTGTGATGCATGGGTTGTGCTGTTCACTGAGCGTGTGGCTCACCCCTCGCATATGTTTTCCCCAGTTGCCACTGAGCCCGAGCTGGAGCCGGAGCAGCAGTTGGAGCCTTTCGAGGGATTCCTTCAGTAGCGGAGCAGCGCTACGTTCCGCGAGTGCCAGAGGCTATCAGCATCCCTTCTTGACTGTATGTATTTTATTTCCGTGCTTGGCACGCGTTTGTATATATTCAGTTGTATTTGTGTATATTGGCTCTCACAGGACAGATGATTGAGTATCGAGTCTCTAGTATGTTTATTTACAGATTCAGTCTTTTGCTTCCGCAATTGGTGTATATATCATGTCAGCCCTTTGTTGTCTGTGTGTCATTCTGGTTGTTTGTGTATGATATATTATTGACCTCCTGTGTAGATTCTGATATTATATATACACTTGCCGCGTCTCGGGGACGCCCGGGGCGTGACACTCGCGCACCGCGCGTCCAGCCCCGGGTGCACCGCGCGCGCACTGCACCCCAGCGCAGCACCTCGCGCGCACACCCGCACTCCTCTCCACGCGCACAGCACGCATCGCGCCCCAGTGCAGCACTCCGCGCACAGCCCCCGCACGACGCCCAGCGCGCAGCACCTGCATGGCACCCAGCGCGCAGCACCCGCACGCCTCTCCGCGCGCACAGCACGCACTGCGCCTCTGCGCAGCGCTCCACGTGCACGCCCCCGCACGGCGCCCAGCGCGCAGCACTCGCACGCGTGCCCGCGCGCACGCCCGGCACTGCGCCCAGCGCGCACCACCCGCGCGCAAGCACGCGTCCCTTGCCAGCTGGCCCGATAGCACGCCTGCCCTGCGCCTGCCAGCCTGCCCTACTGCTTGCCTGCCTACCTGCCTGCGCGCGCAGGCCCGATGAGCCCGCACTGCCCGAGCGGCTCTACCACCCCAACCGCCCCCAATAGCCCCTCCAACTCCCCAACAGCCATGCATACCCAAAAACACCTCCTAAACATGCATCTAAACAAGAAAGGAAGCAAAGGAAGACTCACCCAGAGGAGAGGAAGGGAAGGGAAGGAGACCGGGTGCTCTTCGCGCACCGATTTGCCACCTCCAAGACCACCACCACCAAGATCTCCACTCAGCCAAAGAGGGGCTGGAAACAGAGGAAAAAGGAGGTTATGAGAGGGGGTCACACATGAGGCAACTCGAATCCGAGACCATAGGAAGATAGATCGGATCCTCACCTATCTTTTCTCTTCTTAGGGTTTCTTGATTCAACCCCTTCTACTAGGTCAAATGGGGGTTTTAAAGAGAAGGGAGAGAGAGATTTTGGTGGAGAAGATGATGAATAGGGGAGGGGCACTATACATGGGCGTGGGTTTTTATTTAAGGCACACACACACCACACACACTCACTCACACACTCACCACTCACTTAACTTAGCACTAATTAGGCTAAGCTTGGTTTAGGTTAGGTTTACGTGATCTTTGACCTTAGTCAACCCAACCACACTAAAAACCAAAACCCATTGACCAAGTCAAGGTCAACTTTGACCAAGTCAAGTCTCCCAATGACTTTTCGCTTGGTCAAAACTCGGATACAATTCGAAACTGTGAAATTCTGAAACGTTACTGGAATTTGATGAAATTTTCGTGAGTGGCTTGAAATGGTACCAGGACACATAATATGCAGTTAAATTTTCAATCGAAGCTCCCAAACCCAGGGTGACAGCCAAAAGTCCAAAATTTTAGCGGTTTCGATCGAAAAACGAAAAAGCTGAAAAACTGCCAGAATGCTCCAATGGTTACCAGAAGGCTAAAAAGTGACACATATATAACAACACCCTTGGTCCACCGGTATCCCTTTCCCTGGGTAGCCTCTCCCTGGTATACTCCCATGATCAGTACGTTCCCGAATGCATCGGTAGTACCTACGGATGGGAGCCCTTTGTCAGGACAGCTTTTCCAAACCCGGGTAGTTCCTACACGGATCCAATGAAGGGGAGAAAACAATCTATACTCACGGATACGATCCTCTTGGATCCGTCGACAACGGTTACTAAACACTGATGAGGTAATGAATTCTCAAGAATTCCTCTAGGGCGCATAACTAAGATGCAGGGAAAAACATATTATTCACAGTGACAATTGTCAAGTATGATCCCCATAAGCGGTCATACACTTGCCTAAACTCATTAGGCAAGATTTGAGACTCAACCCAAGCGTATAACGTGGATAATGAATATACAAGGAATTCATCATGGAAGCATTTAAATATTATAATAACAAGGTTATAATATTTTCTAAGGCATGCTTATACTTATATATTCTCATTTTGGTTTAATTAAATTAAACTAGATGGGAACATGCATGGATCATGTCACGCCCCAGGCGTCCCCGAGACGTGGCAATAATAAAATATAATATCAGCTATCAATACCTGAGGTCAATAAAGACACCAACAACAATACACAAGGCGGCAAAGCAAGATAATGATAACTGACTGAAAAGCGGAAGCATAATATATAAACAATGTCTGTAAATAAAAAATATTACAGACCTGAATACACAATCACTGTCCTGTGGAAGCCAAGTCTAGACCAAAGAAAAATACAACCTGTGCCACATGCACGATTTACAAAACATAAAATGACTCTAGGAATGCTGACAGCCTCGCACTCGCCACCCGCCGGCAGAACGCTCCACGCCCATAAGACC
This sequence comes from Acorus gramineus, assembly GCA_030737835.1. Classification (NCBI taxonomy): domain Eukaryota; kingdom Viridiplantae; phylum Streptophyta; class Magnoliopsida; order Acorales; family Acoraceae; genus Acorus; species Acorus gramineus. The sequence goes on from JAUJYN010000014.1 coordinate 4,115,864, forward strand.
ACGCCACAGGAAAGCTCCAGCTCCACGCCCAACACTGCCCCTGAAAAGAAACAGTATGCGAGGGGTGAGCTACAAGCTCAGTGAGTGGCTGGAAACCAATCACCATACTACAGTTCAATACATAATCAATTTCCTTTTTCAAGGAGAACATGGGTAGAAACCCAATGGATAACAGGGTCACGCGGCGGCGCGACCAACCTCACCCCCACCCTCACTCCCGGAGGGAGTCTTTTGGGACTTATGGGGAGAGACCATACCGTCGGTCGAAGAGACCCGGATTTACTGGTCTACTCAACACTACTGGATCATCTACATCTAGACAATCGCCCAACGATGTCCTTCAACATCGATCACGAGACCGGACCCAACAACTATGGGATGGTCGAACAACGAATGGGTCACGAGGCGACGCGTCTTCGCCTCATCCACACCCTCACTCCTGAAAGGAGACATCTTGGGACTTTGGGAAGAGACTTAGATTGCTCTACACCCCTGGTCATCACAAGTAGTCTCTCCCACCCTCGTAGCCTCCACCTGGTCCTCTGACAGGTATAGCCAACGCCGGGGAGTCCCTACCTCGGAACCCAACCAAGGGGAGAACGGTTCCACACTCGCGACAATATTGGGAGTAATCATTCCATGTTCGCAGTCGAACCCAATGGAAAACAATTACAACACTGGAGGAGAGGAATAAGTGAGGGGGAGGGTGTGCCACACACTCAGTGAATGGCACAAACTATACATCACAATCCATGGACAACTGTACAAGCTAGTGGGTCGTAACATCGCCGACCCACCCCACCCTCACCCTCACCCTTTAGGGGGTGACATGGGCCTTTTGGGACTGACTAGACTGCTTTTCACCCCTGGTCAACACGAGTAGTCTCTCCCCGCTCCGTAGCTCGCCTGGTATACTCCCACGATCAGCACAGTCCGATGCATCGGAGGTACCTACAGATGGGAGCCCTCTGTCAGGACAGCCTGTCTAACGCCGGGGCTGTCACTACATGGAACCCAACCAAAAGGAGAAGACAGCCTACTCACACGGATACGATCCTCATGGATCCGTCGACACCGATTGGTAACTCTACTAATGTCATGAATTCTCAAGAATTCCTCCAGGGCGCATAACTAAGATGCGGGGAAACATATATTATAACCACAAGGTTATAATATTCTCTAAGGCATGCTTACAACAATATAATCACATAATCCCATCTTGATTTAAATAAATTAAACTAAATGGGAACATGCATTGGTTCAGGGCTTTCCTATCAAGGAACATGATGACTAAACATGCATGGGCCGCTATACATGATATAAGGGTGCATATCCCTAGCATACAAAGTCTAAGGTGGCATGGATACATCATAGCAAAGCATGCATAGATCAAGGTTCTTAAGTACAGGACATGGTGTCCAGGCATGTACGGGTCTCTATACATGATGTACGGGTGTATATCCCTAGCATGCAAAATATCTACATATTAGTTAGGGGGCCCCATCGATGCGCGACGCGCGTCTACGCGGGTCGAGCGCATCCCTAGAGAGGGGGGGGGATTGGAATCAAACCACTCACCTTACGACCCGGGACCTCGCGCATCCCATCCGACGAGATCTGCAAGGTAGGGGCATCCAACTGGTGAGAAACAACACAATTTACACATAGAAATGATTAGAAATACCCAATACTCGGACAAGCATGCATACGGGCTCGCACGCATGCGAGCACGCACGTACGCACGCGAGTTCGAGTGCCCCGACACCTACCCGAACCCTCGGGCAGCCACACGCATGGCCCCCCGCACGCGCACGCACGAATGCGCACGCACACCAGCACCATCGGCGCACTGCCGCGTGCCTGCCCGCTCACCCAGACGCTCATGCGCACGCTCGCGTGCGCCTGTGCGCACTGCGCGTCCAGCCCGCGCCCCTCGCGCACGCCCCAGCACGCGCACGCACGCGCGTGCGCACTGGTCCCCTGCCCCGCGCCCAGGCGCATGCCCAGGCGCACTGCTCCGCGCGCGCGCATGCTCGCGGGCACGCCTGCGCGCGCCCGCGCTCACTCCAGTGCGCACCCCCGCTCGCGCCATCACCCGCGCGCCGCTCCGCGCGCACCCGCGCACTCGCGCCCAGCCCATCCCAACCTCATTTTAACCCTCCCCAACCCCTCACACACACCCTAACCCCTATGCATACCATGCATGACTTCCCCAATAGCCCTTTAAGCCAAGAAAACCAAGAAAAGAAGGGGAGGAGCTCACCTTGGAGGGGGAACGAAAGGGGGAGGTTCGGGGGCCCTCGACGCACCCGCGACCACCTCAACCACCACCACCACCACCACCACCTCGGCCTCCTCAGCCCTCCCATGGAAGCAAAACAGGGGGGGGGGATCCATGGAAAGTGAGCTTGAGAGAGAGGGGAAACAACCAACACAACACATAAACCAACTTCACTTCTTCCTTCACCTCCACCTTCTCTTCTTCTCTTTGAAGCATTCCTTCAAACACCTAGGGGGGGCTTGAGAGAGTGAAAAGAGAGACCAGATGAAGTCGTGGGATTTTGGGAGGGAGAGAGAGAGAGAGAGAGAGAGAGAGAGAGAGATATTTATCACCCAAAATATCTAAAGGGGAAAAGACTAAGTCGCCCTTTGACTAGAAATTCTGCGCAAGCTTCACTGGAACAGCCATAACTTCCTCGATACAGCTCCGAATTGCACGATTTCAAGTCCATTGGAAAGCTAAGAAGATTATCTACAACTTTTATGTTCATGCCAAGATCAAATAATCTCTCCACCTATTCCAAAATTAGAGCTAAACATAGAACAGGGCTGCTGCCAGAATTTCCATCCCCGGGGTATACTTGGAAAAATACCCATAACTTTTACTACAAGAATCCAGTTGATCTAATTCCACTTCTGTACGAAAGCTAACTCAAAACTGGACATCTCATAATAAAATCATATTTAAACCTCTTCATCTTGGATTTTAACAAAATCAAATCCAAATACCAATTGGAATACATAACTTAGAAAAAAAAAATTACATAGCCCAAATTTTCAATCAGAGCGCTCCAAATGACACAGGCACAATAGATCAAGGCTTTTCAAACATGTGACATGGTATCTAGACATGTATGAGGGCTCCTATACATGATATATGGATGTATATCCCTAGCATACAATGTCTAACATGGCATGGGTACATCATAGCAAAACATGCATTATCATAAGTTTTCATTCACACAAGTTAATATGCAGTTATGGTGCCCCAGGGGAGGGCAAAGCACGTCAACGTGCATCAATGCCTCCCCACTGGGTTGGATCGACCCACTCACTGCAACCCGGGGGCTGCGTGACCGTTCGCCAAGATCTGTAAGACAAGGGCATTCAATATGGTGAGTATAACTACATAAATATACATGTAGATGATTGATTTTTCCTCTCACTTGGAAGGTGCTGTAGCGAGTGGTGATGCGTACGATCGGGATTGGGTACATCCTATTGCAGCTTGGTGGGCGATTGCTTGTGGACTGGGTTCCATAGTGGCATCTGGAGTCGCTTCGATATATCATTGTGCGTTGTAGCTGCCCGGTTGAGGCCAGAGCCCTGTGAGGTGCTCCCAGATACTATGCTTGTTGGTGTGCCCATATGGCATATATAGTGGGCTTGGGAGGCTACCAGGTAGAGGCCACACACCAGGAGAGTGCTACTGGATGATGTCGAGAGCGTGGACTCCCTGTGATGAATCTGCCCATGGAGTGCAGGATGCTGGAGTTCCAATGGTTATAGTTGAGCGACCTATCTCTGGCGGCATGTGAAGCACAGTTGTGGATATTGTCGTGTTTTGCCCCACATTGGTCGCAAATGAGGAGACACGATGCTAACGTTCGTGATGGGACTCAACCGCCTTATCAAATAGATGACGTTGCATAGGCATTGTCGAGGTTTGACGACCCCCCTTATTGCGTGTCTTGTGGATTAAGTGTGGTTGAGCGGCTTACCAAGCGTGTAAGTGTCATCATGAGTGCCAGCCATGCTTGAGGAGCAGAATCTGGACTTAATTGTTCGAGGTGTTGTTTTGATCTCCCCGTGGAGGTTGAAGATCAATTACCCTTGCCGCGAATCGATGATCTGTTTGACCAGCTCTGGGAGCGGGTGTTTGCTGTTAGATCGATCTTCGCACAAGGGTACCACAAGTTGGAGATCCCGGAGTTGGACATCCTGTAGATGGCCTTTCGTGACTGTTTCAGGCACTACGAGTTTTAAGTACTGCCGTCGGGGTTGACGAATGCGCCGGATGCCTTCGTGGATCTCAAAAGTTTTATTGGTCCTCCGTGGACTACTTTGAGGTAGTCTTCATTGAGATTGCTAGTGGTGCGATGAAAAGGTGATATGGGTGACCTTGTTTCCCCTGGATGGCATGCCCTCAGCAAAGTTTGAGAATCATCATCGCGTTGGAAAGCGTCAGTCCATGGAGATTCCTCAGTGGACGTGGGAGTGGGTTATCAAGGATTGTTGCGGACTTGCTAATGTCACATTTGGGTCACGATGCCATCTAGGTGATCATTGATCGACTGACTAAGTCCGCGCTTCTCTCCCTAATCCGACTGATTGAGTCTCTGAACTCCTTGACGTAGGTTTCCACCTTTGTGATTGTTCGTCTTCATGGCACTCCGGTCGGCGCTATTACAGGTTGAGATGCGAGGGTTACTTTGAGGTTTTGGCGCAGCCTTGGAAGGCTTTGGCGCAAGCCTCCATCTAAGTGCAGCGTTTCACCATCGATGAATGGCCAAGCAAAAGGACAATTCTGACCTTGGAGGACATGCTAAATGCCTGCATATTATTGGTTTTGGTACTGTTTCGTACTACCCATAAAAATTTCATCAAATTCCGTAACGTTTTGAAAAATATGCAGTTCTGAATCGCATCCGGGTTTGGCCGTTACTGGGTTTTGGGGGGTGAGATATTTTTGAGTGTGTGGTGCTTCTCCGCACGCTTCCCAATAAAGCAAAAATAAGTGGTTGAGTGAGAATGAGCCTAACCCTAACCTCAGCACCCCCTTATGGTCACCCTTAGGCACTATTTGGGCATGAAAATGACATTTTTGCCCTCTCTCTCTCTCCCTCTCTCCCATTTCGTGGAACACCTCCTCTCCCTCTCTTGGTCTCTTTTTTTCTCCTCTTTGTGTGTGAAGAAGGAGGAGGAAGAAGCAATTGAAGGAAAAGATGAAGAAGAAGCACAAGAAAGAGTGAGAAAGGTGAGTATGTGTTGTTGTTGTTTCTCTTCTCTCTATCCCCTTCTCATGCCCCTTTGCACACCTGTTTTCTGCCATGAAGGGCTTGAGGAGATGCTGATGAGGTGGTGGTAGTGGTGGTGGTTGTTGAAGTGGTCGTGGGTGTGTCGAGAACCCCGCATCTCCCCATTTCCCTCCCCCAGTTTTGGTAAGGCAGCACTCTGTATTTTAAAGATCTCAGTGAATCTAGTATTTAGAAGCATATTTCTAGGATTATGTCCTCATATAATATGATCACCTATGTGTCTAGTTGTTATATATGAAATTTGGGGTCATTATGATATCTGTGGTGTAAGTTAGAACCTGTTTGGCATGGCCTGTCCAGATTCACGTAGGAATTGACCTGCTTCTGGAAATAATTTTTTTCGGCTTGTAGAGGCAAAATTAGGTTCTAATGTCTTCATGGATTATGATCCCAGCATATCAGAGAATGTGCACGTTTTATTTCATAATTTTTGGAAGTGTATTGGGTGCTGTGGAGATCAATTAGTAGGGCTGTTGCAGCAGGTTTGGCAGTTTTGTTTGGTTGAGTGTCAAGGAGTTGTTTGCATGTGTCTTGTGTGATAATATGGAAGTATCAGGGGTTAGGGTCTTCATGAAGTAGGCTTATATGTGTGATAGGAGGTTCCATAATTTAATTATGGATCATTGGTTGTGTTTTGCAGATCTCGTAGACCAGACGCGCGGCAATCCGGGTATCGGTGACTGGTTTGATCCAACCCTTCGGGAAGCGTTGGATGCACGTAGTCGTGTGTCGCGCATCTGTTGGGCACCCTGACTATACTACTTAATTAGATAAGTAGTATGGTCATGTCTAACTCATAATATGTTAGATATCTTGCATGCTAGGCTTATATGCCTGTATTGTATCCATGTATGAATGACTGTATCACATGCGCCCCTCTAGTATGGGCATGTATTCTGTAATGTGTATGGATGTATAGAATATGGCATGCCTTAGGTAGTATTGCAATACTACTCCCACTAATTAATTGGAATATCCAGCATGATTAAGTCTGGGTTAATAACGGGCACCTGCCTAATATTCCCTTGCGATAAGACTCGAGGGCGTGGTGTAGTTGTTGCGCCCATGCTAATGGGGCAAAGCTATGACCAACTTCAAGAGATGATGATCTCTCTCTCGCCCTTTCCCTCTGCACGAACTGAGTAAGTAGAGGCGATTTCCTACTCGACTCGGGTTTGTTTGGAATATTGGCATGCACCTGTTAGTGCGCGAGATCGCGCTTGACCCTTCCCTTTTAAGTTGGTGATATCCAACGCATGCTTAAGTTATGCCTTGTGTGCTTATGTGATTAATGGCCATGTATGCATGTTGTATGATTTGTTGTTTATGATGTAAATCCATGTTAGGGAGTATCCCTATAATTATTTGATAGGTTATCGTGCATGTAGTTCATGTACATAACTAAGATATAATTCTCCTGGATATATATGCGCATGTTAAAACTGATTAGGCCTATCTGAAATAGGCGTGGGTATGACCCGTTGTTGGGTTGTACCTTATTAGTTAGAGCGCTAGCGATGTAATCGCCCCCGTGCATCCGAGGGATGCACTCGTTTGGAATTCAGGAGAATTCATTATCTTATCGGTTTTGTTAAGCCAGTAGTTGTGGCATTAAGCTAGGCCTACCCGTGCTAGGCGTGTATATGACCGCCTGTTGGGTTATGTGCCTTGGGATTATTTCTGCGTGAGAGCAGAGGCAACCCCCCCCCCTTGTGTCCGAGCGACGCAACCGTGTGGGAGTGCAATAGTATTCGATATCATCGATATGTGATTATCGAGAGTAGTTGTTTTTCCATTGGGTTCGCTTTGCAAACATGGAGTGTTTCCTCCCAATGTCGTCTGTGTTGAAGCAGCCCGGGTTGTAGCTGTCTGATAGAGGGCTCCCATCCGTAGGTACCACCGATGCATTCAGAAGCGTACTGATCGTGGGAGTATACCAGGTAGAGGCTACCCGGGAGAGGGCTAACGAATGATATTGCGAGCGTGAAATCGTTCTCCCCTTCATTGGATCCGATGTAGGAACTTCCCAGGCGTTGGAAAAGCTTTCCTGACAGAGGGCTCCCATCCATAGGTACTACCGATGCGTTCGGGAGCGTACTGATCATGGGAGTATACCAGGTAGAGACTACCCGGGGAAAGGGCTATCGGTGGACCAAGGGTGTAGAGGAGTCTAATCTCTCCAAAAGTCCTATGTCACCTCTAAAGGGTGAGGGTGAGGATGAGGTGAAGACACGTCGCCGCGTGACCCATTCGTTGTTTGTCCGTTCCCATAGTTGTTGGGTCCAGTTGCGTATCGATGTTCAAAGACATCGTTGGGCAGTTATCTCAATGTAGATGATCCAGTAGTGTTGTGTAGACCAGTAATTACGAGTCTCTTCGACCAACGGTATGGTCTCTCCCCAAAAGTCCCAAGAGTCTCCCTTCGGGAGTGAGGGTGAGGGTGAGGGTGAGGTTGGTGATCCAGTAGAGTTGTGTAGACCAGTAATTCTGCGTCTCTTTGACCAGCGGTATGGTCTCTCCCCAAAAGTCCCAAGAGTCTTCCTCCGGGAGTGAGGGTGAGGGCGAGGTTGGTCGCGCCGCCGCGTGACCCTTTTATCCAGGGGTTCCCACCCATGTTTTCCTTGAAAGGAAATTGCTTTAGTATTGAACTGTTGTATTGGTGATTGGTTTCCAGCCACTCACTGAGCTTGTAGCTCACCCCTCGCATACTATTTCTTTTCAGGGGCAGTGTTGGGCGTGGAGCTGGAGCTTCCCTGTGGCGTGTTCCTATGGGCGTGGAGCGCTCTTCCGACGGGTGGCGAGTGTGAGGCTGTCAGCAGTCCTAGAGTCATTTTATATATTGTAAATCGTGCATGTGGCACAGGTTGTATTTTATTTGGACTAGACTTGGCTCTCACAGGACAGTGATTGTGTATTCGAGTTTGTAATAATGTTTTTGGTTTAGACATTGTTGATAACTTATGCTTTTGCTTTTCAGTTGAGTTATCAGTTATCATTGCTTTGCCAGCTTGTGTGTTATTTATTGGAGTCATTGTTGACCTCTTGTACTTGATAGATGATACTTCATTCATTGCCACATCTCGGGGACGGCTGCCC